>JAZKJV010008444.1:0-540339 GCA_037367405.1 Ottelia alismoides
TCAATGGCAAGATTGCAATATTTCATAAGATAATTATGATTTATTTTTGTGAAATAATTTACAACAATTGTTGTCGTAAATCCTGTAGATATCATGAGATAATGGTATCTCATGAGATAAATGAGATCTCGTGAGATGTTGGTAGACATCCCCCCTTTTTAGAGGATATGGGTTATCGCCTCATTATCTTCAAGGATAATTAATTGATTTGATTTGAATTTAAATATATTGATTTATCTATATATATTAAATTAAATTAATTATTGTTGTGATTTTACAACAAGATCATAGCCATTGAAAGAAACACAAATCAATCTCAACCATTGATTGTATGTTGTCCATGGATTGGGATCCATGGACTCCCAAAACCCTATATAAGAAGAAGCACCCCTTGCTCTTCGAGAGACACAAGATAATGGTTGCTCTCTCTCTCTCTCTCTTTTTCTCTACATGCCATGCCTCTCTCTCTCTCTTATAATGACCGTCCACCATGGAGCCATTGTGAGAGTCGTCATCGACGCAGCATCGTCGTTATGTTGTCGGATCATCTACTCATGGATGTTCTTCTCCTTTGGTGTGTCTCGCTCGTGAAGAAGATGTTGGATCACGTGTGACGAGATTGAGAGATCTACCGCTTGGATCATCAACTTCGATTGCGAGAATGACACGTATTGGATCATTAATTTAATATGATTAGATTAATTGGAATCAAATTAAAAAGTTAACCAGCCTATTTTTAATGGAGTTGTTATTTCCCTCAGAAGAATTAATCGTAATGAATATGATTCATAATGATTAATTAAAATTTGAATATGAGGTGGAGTATCACATAAGTGACATCCATGGTCTCCCGTAAAGGCGAAGGGTTTCGTCGCCAAGGGTTGTATATAGGAGACGCATGTCCGAAGTGGCAGTTCCTTGTACAAGTTCACCTGAATCGAGCCTTTTGCTTCTCGAAAGAGTAAGGTCGTATGCGTAGTGACCCCAGTATTGATTCCTCATGTTATTGGGGTGATATTGGATTGCGCATAGCGAGTATTAAGCATGTTTATGGTTGGTTCAATTAACAACGGGTTAACATCACCTTAGGCATGGCGGGCCTGGATGTTGAAGATCGAATTGGGAAATGCAAGTTGGACTTGTAAGGCGGAATGAGTTCCCGCTTCTTTTTATCTGAGTTATAGATTCTCATACTATTGGGATACAACAAAGATAGGAAAAGAGATCCCAGATCTTGCTAGAGATATAATGGTAAGAATATCTCTTACATTGAAAGTGATTAAGGGAATGAACTTTCTATGTTGACAAGGCAAGACAACTTTGATATAAAATTCCTAAATCAAAGTAAAACATGTATATATATGTATATTTATGCGAATTTCTTATTTCAGATAATCCTCATTAAACCCGCTCAAAGATATACTCAATAATAACCAGTAAATTATCGTGGATTGGATGCATGATCAAGATATTATCCTTGCAATTGGACAGATAATGTATGTTGTTGCAATGTGCAAGTTTCCTCAACATAATGAGGAATGACAATTTAATAAGATAATAAGACATCACTTTAGGGTTCGTATGTCTCCTTTAGTATTGATCTTTCATCGAGTGTACTTTGGAAGTGACAAGTCAAAGATGATCGTAATGGTCAAATTAATCCTTATAAAATCAAAGAAGATGTTTTGGCATACATATGTGCTCTAGACATTTAATCATGAATGACATGGTTCTCGGCATTATGCAAAATGGTAGCTCGAAAGAGATGATGTATTCAAAATGTTTGAATACCTGCCTGAACCAAAGTTTTTGAATTAAGATGGATGTAGAAATGATGAATGTCATCATTCTACTATTTATACTCAAGTCATTCATGAAGCTTCATAATAATCATACTGTATGAACTAAATGAAGCGTATATAAATGTTTAAATCTCTCATTTTGAAATCCTTTTGAATTAAACATAAGAGATCCTTTATCTTAAGCAATGGTTGTTTATAGATAAAGGGAGCGCAGTGGAAGCATGGGTCAGAACTGAGTAAGAAGGAAAGTCAAAGAGTTGACCTGCTTCTGTGACTTCCATATGGCATCCAGATAGCTGGATGAATGCCACTACCGCAATAAGTCGATGTATTGATAGTACGACTATCTGGACTATCTAGGATCCTTAGAGAAGGACTCAGGTAGTGCATCGAAATAATCTACATTTAATCATTGAAATTGACTTTCTTATTAGATAAGATTAAAGTCTAATAATTGTATCTCATTCTTCTAATGACACTTGCAACTATTGCATATGTTATAGAAGATTTGTAAATTTAATCTTAAGGATTAATAGTCATCTATATGAGAATTGATACAATTGTTGCAACAATCTCCATAAGATAGATAGACTTCATATTTTCAGTGGGAGAGCCCTTGGTCTTAGAGAACGTCTCTATGACCTAGATGTAAGAATACATTCATTGTTGGAGATGAACGTGTATTCTGGAATAGACCTATCATAAAGAGCTATGATAGTGGACTCTACTAAATTAGAATATTAATGAATGGTTCATTAACATTTCTAATACTGAAAATTGAACCTTATAACATCAATAGGAGGATGAAGATCATTTGACAATGATCTAGCATCAAGACCTTGGACAATTATCTATTGATTTGATGAATAGACTAGTAAGAGATGAAACTTTAGATTGTCTAAAGGTTCAAATCTTACATACTTGTTAATATTGTATTCAAAGTAAATATGTCTAATACACTCTTCTCTGAGTATTGTGTAAGATGCCAACGTATCCAAATCGTATACATATTGATGTATATGAATCATCTATATCATAATAAACATTGATGATATGTAATATCATTCGATGATTATTTGTGATATGAGGTTCCTTCCTTTCACCTTAGAAATCTTTGAAATGTTCAAATATTTCACAATTTCGCTTTAGAACAAAAGTTTGATGGAAGATGAAATGAATTTTATCTAACCTAGGTAGCAAGTACCTATTAGATGAATTCAAGTAATACCTTATGGAGATAGGAATATCATTCCTATCTCACTTCTCCTAATACACCTAAACTCAATGGAGTTGTAGGGAGATACAATTGGATCATGTGTGACATGATTTGATAAATGATTAATCTTAGCATAATTATCTCTTAGTTTACAAGGTATATATGTAGTAGAGACTACAATATATATCCTTAATAAGGTTCCATGCAAGTAAGATAGAATCTAGATCAGAGAGTGCTACTTCATTAGCAAAATAAAGAATGGTATTGGATGCCTACTTTATGACCTTGAGATTCTTAAAGAATTTCATCTCCTAGAATATGATTATAAGATGACGACTTTCTTGAGAATCAAGGTGAAAAAAAGCAAAGGAACTCATTGAATCTTGAGAAGATAATGGGGCTCCTTACGTCGAAAACTAAAAGGACAACTAAAGATGAAACACTAATACCTCTTCAAATGAGTTTGAAGATGAATTCCATGTGCCAGATAAGTCTGATAATGATCTGACATCATATGATGAAGCTTCTAAATATCATGACATGGAGAGATGCATGTTAGAAGTAAAGTATATATGTAGACTTTATATACAAGTGTTGTATATGAACCCTCGAGGATCCACCTATAAGGGTAAGTCTCGTTAAGGTGTAAATGGATCTTCAAGAGAAAGAGGGAACCTGATGAGAAGGTAAAGACCTTCAAAGCACGGCTCGTATCCACAAGATACACACGGAGAGAAGACATCGCTTGCGATGAGATTTCTCCTTCAGTGACCATGCTTAAACCGATCAGAATATTGCTAACTATAGCTGCACAACTTGACTTTGACATCTTCGAGATGGAAGTCAAGATTGCATTCCTTTATGAATACCTCTCCGAGGATATTCATAAGTAGTATCCTCAGGGCTTCATGGTTGAGGAAAGCAAGGTGTACAAGTTGAATAACTCCATCTATTGACTCAAATAAGATTATTGTAGATTTGATGAAATTATAAATGTTATGATTTCAAATAGAATATTGATGAACCATGTGAGGCTTAGTGGGAGTACCAATGTGTTCATCATGCTAAATGTAAATAATATCCTAATCATTTAGAATGATATAGTGATGATAATAAGTGTTTAATGATCTGGCTATTTCATACCTTAAGATATGATCTCAATGATAACTCTAAGATCTTAGTTCTGAAGTTGTTCAGAAGCACAGAGAAGAGAGAGAATTTTGATTGTCACATTATTGGTACATCCTGGATACATTCTATCCAAGGAAGGCTCCTTTCCCTTAAGATTTGGTACTGACAAATCTAAAGGGATAGCATATCAAGTGTTGATGATGCTAAGACTGCTTGCATTTGTGCATAGGTTGCTAGAAGCCTAGTATGTTCTAGATATGTACGAAAAGTAGATGTCTGCCTTGCAGTGGGAGTACTAAACTGTTGCTAATCCTACTATGGAGATGAAACACTTAGTTGCAGTAAAAAAAATAATATCTTCAAAGATGACAAGACTTAGAGATAATGATCTCAAATTCTCATCATGAAGAACCTAAGACTTTATATATAGTAATCTAAAAGGTCTTAACTGCAGATACCTTAAGAGATAGAGATCTCTGGGGATAAGGGTATTCTAATAAGGATAATTGAAATTACACACTGGTTATAATGGTTGTTGAGTTGTAGTGTCAAATACATAATGACTGCCTCAATATTGAGTATTGGTTGCATAAGGTGCAACATTTGCATTAGACGCGAGCATTGTTACTGAGGGATATGCAAGTGCCATAAAAGTACTTGGCATAGTCTCTCGAAAACAGAGTGACTGATCAGCTTTCCTGGCTATATTAAATAGTCTATGATTGTCACGCGAGTGTGGATTTAAATGATTAGCCCATTAATGGCTCTTTGGTCTAGGGGAGATTGTTGGACATGCGAGCCCATGGCGAGCCATTATGCAATAAATCTTGTTGCAATTCACTCCTTAATCTAAAGTGAAGAATAACTCATTTGCATAATTGGTCCCTTAGTACAATTAAGGTTATGTACCATGGTCGTCTTAATGATCATACAGCTGTTGATTCAATTATTGAATCATAGAGGCTGGTGCTTGGATGAATATCTAAATAGTTAGATTGAGGACTCATCAAGCACCGTCAAATGATTGTTAAGAGATGATCTCCAGCCTAAGTAGGAGATGGCAATCCTTTCTCACATAGGTTGATATCTGACTGACCTCTTGATGCAGTCTTCTGCATAGGAATAGAGATTCGGAGGTGTCATATTAATTAGGTCAAAGAGTTGACTAAATGAGATCGAGATAACCAAAGTCATATGTCGTATGCTATCATGATATAGGCACACATCCTCTGAGCGGAGACAGATGTGTTACTATATGTCTGAGTATGTACATTTGGCAGACCAATAGGTTGATGACCTAATCAAGGTCTATACACCGACGCGCTGGTGTGCATATAAGGGCATATGAGTAATACCATATCTGAAAGGGATCATACAGGTTCATTTACTGAACCGGAAGACATAAGCTCACTCATGAGATATTGGGAAGAATCAAATTCCATGCACGGTCGTCTCGTTATGGAAGCTTTACTGAATTTATAGGTTTGATAAATACTTTTGGAAAGTATATGATAAATACCTGGATGTTGTATATGCTTTTGGAAAGTATATGATCAAAACTGACTCCTAGTGATCAAATGAGAAACATAATGACAAAACCCTGAAGGAGACAATATAAAAGAGATCTAAAACTTCGGGTTTAATCTAGGTCTTCCATTATGCAGGATGTACAGGTATTGGGAATACATGAGGGTGATGTGATCATAAACGATTGTATAACCATGACACTTCCATTCCTAGGGAGTGATGAAGTAGGTCTAGATTTTAGTGACTCCTCTCAGTAGAGGAATGATCTGATCTTGGTAAAATTATTGGACATTGATCTGAATGTGATTCAGATACAATGAGAAGATTAGATCTACAGTCTTGATTTAATCAATCATCTATTTGAGGTCCGCAAGATCTGGATTTGAGATTTGATCTCAATATCCAAGTCACTATACGTGGAACAATACAATCGCCAAGTCTTTATCTCCAAGTATCCGCGGAGAAAGCACATTATCCTCGAAAGAGTTCATGGATAATTTCATTGTTGATATATGTATCCGAGCATTGAAAAAATGGATAATTAAATGTGATTTAATTATCATGAATAATATGAATTTGATTCATATTATTTGAAGAGTTGTCTAAGATAATTAAATGTGATTTAATTATCAAGGATGTGAATAATGTGAATGTGATTCATATTATTTGGGCACATGAGAAAAAGAGATCCAAGATGATTAAATGTGATTTAATTTTAATGGATATGAATAATGTGGATAGCACTATCCATATTAATCATATATATTATAAATGTGATTTATAATATATTAGAGAGAGCATATTGTGATTTGTATTTGTTAATTAATTATTGATGTGAACTGGATTCACATTGGATGATTAATTAAAATATAATTTACATTTTGTTTTGGGATGTGAATCTGATTCACATTTTTCCAATGGCATGATTGCAATATTTCACAAGATAATTATGAATTTTTTTTGTGAAATAATTTACAACAATTAATGTTGTAAATCCTAGAGATATCATGAGATAATGGTATCTCATGAGATAATGAGATCTCGTGAGAAGTCGGTAGTCGTCCCCCCTTTTAGTGGATATGGTTTATCTCCTCATTATCTCCAAGTATAATTAAATAATTTGATTTGAATTTAAATATATTGATTTATCGATATATATTAAATTAAATTAAATTAATTGTTGTTGTGTTTTTACAACAAGATCATAGCCATTGAAAGAAACGCAAATCAATGTCAACTATTGATTGTGTGTTGTCCATGGATTGGGATCCATGGACTCCCAAAACCCTATATAAGAAAAGTCACCCCTTGCTCTTCAAGAGACAAAAGATAATGAATGATCTCTCTCTCTCTCTCTCTCTCTCTCTCTCTCTCTCTCTCTCTCTCTCTCTCTTTTTCTCCACACGCCATGCCTCTCTCTCTTATAATGGTCCTCCACCATGGAGCCATTGTGAGAGTCGTCATCGATGCAGCATCATTGTTATGCAGCCGGATCATCTACTCATGGATCTTCATCTCCTTTGGTGTGTCTCGCTCATGAAGAAGATGTTGGATCTTGTGTGACAAGATCAGGAGATCCACTGCTTGGATCATCAACTTGGATTGCGAGAAGGATGCATCTCATCAACCGCTCGCAAGCGTCTCCTCCGTCGAAATGGACTTGAGACAGGAGGTCTCTTGTTTTAGAGACTCGATCGCAACCACGCTTCAAGAGGTAAAACTTATACCTAATTGTGGTTTAGATGAAACAATCTGAGAAAGGTTCTTGGATCATCATGTTTCATCACATTAAAATGTTAAATTCCACTGCATCGAGCAACTAGTTCGACTAGTCGTTTCCGATCGCATTCGATGCGATCATAACGCTTTCATGATGCGCTTGAGGATTTTTCCCACATCCTTCAGTGGGAACTATAGTGAATGCATGTGTGGTTATAAGATATATCATGGGTCCTCTTTTCTTACAAACATACCCGACTAGGTCTCTTCCATCATTATCTTTTTGAATATTTATATTTTCCTCCTTTTTTTACGTTTTTGATGATTGCAAGCTCTCATGGGTATCCTCAAGTGAATCCATAACGTCATAATGTGATGCGACATTGTAGCTTTTATTTATACTAATGAGGTCATCTACCCTCTTCTCTATTTTCTCCATCATCTAGGTCAAATAATCAATAGTGGTGTCCACGAGAGGTGACTCCATTAATATCGAATGGGTGACATAGTGGGCAATGTGATGGTGGTGGTTAGTAAAAATCCTTTGCCTGAAACTGTGGATGAGGTGGATAGGTACAAAAAGCAAAGTCAGGAGCAAAATTCTCTTGATACAATAGAGGTGGACAGATAGGAGAAGAATAAGTATCCGTAAAGTCCATATAAAAATAACTCCAGTTCACCATCTCTGAAACAAAACACAGAGATCAAAAGATCACGAAGATCAAGTCAATATATGCAAGAAAAAGTGCAAATATGTAGAGTAGATTGAGTATGCACACAAATAAGCAAAAACAAAAAAATCTCTATGTTCAAATCAACACATTGAAGACTAAAGTGGTCTTTGTCTTTTATGTTTTAGAGTTTGGTGAAAAGACAAAAATTTACAATCTTACCGATGTAGTCGCCTAGAGTGGTTGTGCTCTAGTCGACGGTGCACACCGACTTGAACACTAGGACGACATCATTTATCATCTGAGGTAAGTGAATCTAATAATGTCAGATCCCAAGAGCCTAAAGAAATGCTTAAGGCAAAATTCCAATGATGGAGGCTCTATTTTTGTGCGTGCCTCATGCAGTCTGATTTTCAACTTGTAAAGAATGAGGGGGTTACTCTTCCCAAAATATTGACATTTCCCTTACGTTTATTTTTGGGTCGAGTAGAGTTAGTAGTTAAAAATTTTCTTATTATCGCTTGTTTTGATGTTTTTGAATTCATGAATCCTTACGAGGTTTCAATTCCTTTAGTATCATAGGTCAAAATTAAAGAGAGAGAGTCACAAAAACAATGCAAGCGACAATCAATGATGTATGCTATGATAGGTGGTACTCACTTGCTTCTAGCTCTCTATGTGTGGGATGATAGGAATAGATTAAAACCTATGCTTTATGCAAATGCAACCGATGAAAGCGCCATAATACAAGAATTGTTATTAAGTGAAGACCAAGGTGCTGAATATCTAGAAATGAAACCTAGAGTGTTCGGTCTTGGAGTCTCCTCGATGCTTGCCACAATCGGTCTAGCTAGAGATGTATAGATCCTCTCATGGAATGTGGTTTCAAATCTGAGCAATCAAAAAATAATTTAGCTAAGTCGATGCAAGATATTTTGCTACATGCAATAAATTAGTGCTTTGGACTTAATATAACGAGAAAGCAATCCTATGCTAGGTATCAATCACATAAAACAAATAAAAATAACAAGGAAAAACTCGAAATGCAAAAAAATAAAGAAAAAAATATGGAAAAAAATGCAAATCCGACGAGGTCTCTAAGTGTTGGGAATTTGACCTCGTAGTATTGGTGTCCTGAGAGTTCAAGTTATTACAAGTAAATGCGTCTCTCTCTCACTTAAATTACAAAATAAAATACAAGTACAAATACAACTGGTACTATCTTTAAGTTTCCTCAAAGTCTTCTCTCATTGCTATGTCAGAAGGCTGAGCCTACTTCACGTGGGTTCATAGGTGCTCTTAGGAGTACCTCCCTCGATCTATGATTCCTCGTAAAAAAACCAAACAATGAGAGAGTTAAACAACTAAAAATAAAATAAAATAAAGTGACAATTAAATAAATGGAAAATATTCAAGAGGAACACAAAAATCAATCTATGTGATGTTGTTCCCCAACAATAATGTTGTTTGTTGAACCAAGAATTGTGCGGGTCTTGTGTTCCACACAAGGTGGGAAGACAAACGCTAAAGCAACACACAATATCCTCAAATTCCAACAACAATTAACCCAAAAAATATATCAAGAAAAGCAAAACAACAACGTGGAGTTAAAATTTATTATAACACTACAAATAGTGCGTGTAGGTGTAAGTATGTGTAGAGTGCCGAATATAGGGAGCACACAAGATAGATTGGGAAATTATATTCCAAAAATGTCCTCTCAGTCTTTTTTTATTGTATTTTTATGTAGGATAATAAATATTATTTTTTAATATTTTTATATAAGTTTTTGTATATTTTAAATTTTATTTTTTTTATATTTATAAATTATGATTTTTATTTCCCTTTTCTACTTAATAAATTTTAATAAAATTTATATAATACATGTTGATTATATATATAATAAATATATAAAATAAATATAAAATCTAGAAAATACCCTTAGCTACAATCATTTTATTTTTTTGGTTTTAAAATATATTTTTGTTAATAATAATATTAATACTAAATAATAAGATAAGTAAATATAGCTATATATGTTAATGTGGCTTTTATATTTGTAGATATAGCTATAACTACTCAAAATAGGAAAAATATATTATTTTTGTTGATTAGTTTTTAGAATATTTCTCATAATTTTTGTTTATTATTTATGGTTTTTAAAGCCCAAAATAAGCTAAAATAGGGAATAAACAACTACGGTGTATGTTTTAAAGTCTTAGAAATACATATCTAATCCAAAATTGTCAAAACCATTTTTAATATATAACATATAATACAAAGAAAATACAGAGATAAAAATAATTATTTTGGATTTTTAAAACATTATTTAAAATTTTAATAATGATTTTGGAACTTTTAAATTTTTTGTCGTTTCCTTTTGCTATTTGTAGTGATTTCTATTCTATAGTTGTAGTATACACTAATAAATAATATATATTTTTGGAATTTTTCAAATTAATTTTATAATTTTTACGAAATTTTTAATGCAAACAAGTAGAAATTGCAAGGTTTTTGAATTTTTAAAAATAGTTTTAATGGGGCCAAGAAAAGTATATGTTATCTAATATGGTCTAAGGCATTTAAATATTTTTCCTAGATTTTTTGGGTACGAAATGATATTTTTATTTAATAAAATACATTACAGAAAAATCTACCTCTAGCAGGGACATGAATGCAAATATATATAAGTATTTCTTATTTTCTGAACCCCTCAAAGAAACTTAGGGCAGAATATGTAAAATGCCCATAATATTTAATACAATATATACTGACATGAATATTTTGTAATTAAATAGAAGTGCGAGGTCCAAACTGCAGTATATCGAAAAAGTTTGATGTCGGAAGTTAAAATTACAAGACTAACTTGAAATAACAAAAAGGATGAGGGTTCCTTGTAAAATGTCCACACATCACATACACATACACATGAGGTGATATATCGAGGGACCTATATATAAATATTGAAAGTATAGGATCCAAACTACAAAATTTTCATTAAATTATTGTAACTACAAATGAAGTTTTTGTACTAAAAAAAGCATAAAAAGACCGAGGGTAACGATCAAAATTACCCCCTAAGGCTCAATCTGAAGCGATGCTGCTTTCACTTAACACATGTCACGTTGGGAACAACAGATACTTCTTCAAGGATGAAATGGTCCGATTAGATAAGGAGATTGATCGGATGGTTGGACGTGGCCATCATCCAACGTCAATGGTAGACGTGGAGACTCCCCTTTGATTGGACATTTGTGAGATGGCATGGACAAACTGGGTTGAAGCTTCGCCTTGGCGAGCTTCACACTAGATGATCTTGGGTCTACGGACACCTGGGATGGTCCCAATGGTGCAAAATGGAGTAGAGACTCCTACTTAGATGACGATGCCTGCAGATGGGTTCAGGCCCCATCGATAGGGGCTTGGAGCTCGATGAAGCTAGAGGACAGTTCTTGATATCGATACCTCATATAAAGGGTCTTCAAGACCTACAAAAGAACACAATAGCATAAAGAAATAAAAATGAAGTTTCCTGGATTTGATTTGGAGAATATAAATGCAGAAATGAGGGTGTAGTAGAGAGATCTAGCAAGAGACAGAGGAAGGACCTCAAATCTTCGTTCTCGGAAGGAGAAGGGGGTTAGATGGTCAGGGACATGGAGAAGCATATGGGGAAAGTGGCGGCAATTAAATGAGGTCACAACAGGGGTTGCACGGTGGTTATAATAGTGGCCAGAGCTGAACTCCGACGAACTACAAGACTAAAGATCTAAGATATGCCCACGAATAAAAATCTAAACTAATTACAGAGTCAGAATGCTTGAAAAAAAAACTACCTCGGAAGCATAAAGAAGGAGTAGCTCTGATAAGGAGGAAGAGCACCTCACCGGCGGATTTGTAGTGAGATATGGATCGTTGAATTTAATCCTCTTCCTTCGCACCTGAAGGGTCGAGGAGTTTGTTGTTGTTACCAGCAAACCCTATCGCACGAAATCAGGGAATTTTGAGGGGGAAATCGAGATCAAAATTAAAAATTGGGTGGAAGTGAAGTATGTGTACAAAGGGTCCATGGATAGGGAGGGATGAAGTCTATGGGAAGAACCTTAAGCGTATCACAAAAGCGTGAAGATCGCATCATATGCGATTGCGACTAGTCGCACTACTTCCTCGGGAAAGCAGAATTTAAATTTTTTAAAGCAATAATATTGCATGATCCGGGAACACTTCTTGAATCATTTCTTTGAAACCATAAAGTAGATATAGGAATACCTCTTTGAGTATGGTTGGGATCGTAGTATTTAAACGAAGAGACCGCATGTATCAAGTCTGAACTGACAAAGGAGACATTTACGAGCGCATTGATGAAATGTCTTCTTTTAACAATCCAAGATGTTGATCCAATTGACGGATCTCTTGATTTCATCACACAAAATCCGAGGTTTTCTTTACGTTCTGGAAGCATCGAGGAATATGAAGATCCATAAGCGGTCAAAGAGGCAACATAACAATGTATCGACACCGACGATCCTCTCTAGGTTAAGAAGTGGATGGCTACTTAGAGAGAAAGAGAGGAAGCATGTATTATGAAGAAAAGGAGAGATCTTGTAAATTATGTTTGGGATATTTACCCCCATAACCCTAAGTAATTTTGTAATTACCCCAGGAACCTTCAATAATCATAAATTACACCCAAGACCCTGAATAATTGCTACATTTTAGACTCACAAACCTATGTTAGTTTAGTTCATTAACTCAACCAGATGGCTAGGTTAATCTAACTAATTTGTGATCTAATGGTTGAGATTAATCAAAAAAAAGGAAAAAGAAAGGAAGGAACGGAGGAAGTGGGATCGATCCTGGAGCTTGCAGGTAGGCGATGGGGTCTTTTAAGATGATAGAGGGCAGCGATAGGGGTAGGCCTTCCACATGGTGGGGGGCTCGTGGGTAGGCATGAGGGGGGGCGAGATCTGAGACCTGGAGCTTGTAGGGGAAGTGCGTAGGGGGTGGGGGAGCTCCGACCTGAGGCTTGTAGGCCGGAGGCGCACATGCGAGGGGAGTGGGGGGGTTCCGAACTGGATCTTACAGTTGGAGGTGCGAGGGTGGGGGGGGAGGGGGGATGCCTAATCCAAGCACAAAGAACAACAACCTCCCAAAGACCTAGTTGGACGTTCTTATCCTGCGAGGAGATCAACAAAGCCACCAACAGCATCCACCAAGGTGTGATCTCTCTTGCGAACTAGAACTCCATTTTGGATAAAGAGAAAAACTCATATCGCAAGAATCTATTCTTTTTTTCTAGATGTGTAGATAGTACGGTAGGGATATGGGGATATGTGGAGGTGTACAAAGAGGTGATGCGAGATAGGAGAATGGTGGCAATAAAGTGGCTGACAGAGGCAGCAGAGGGGAGGAGGAATTTCTAAGGGAGCTGAGCACCGTGGAGAACGTGAGGCATCCCAATGTTTGAGGGCCGGTTGGTTACAACGTGGATGTTTATCTCCACCTAGTCTTTGAGTTCTCCTCCAACAGCTCTATTTCTTCCCACCTCCTTGGTTTGTGCCGATGTTGTATCTTTTATATCCTCCTAATTTCACTCCGTGGATTGCATTCAAATGAAATTGAGGCGAATGGGTGTTGGGCAAATGAGTGTGTGGTGGTGCCGGTGTAGGAGGCAAGGTATTGGATAGTGGTAGGGAAGGCGAAGGGGTTGGAGTACATGCACAAGGGATGCAAGAGGAGGATCATCCAAGTGAACACGTGGTGATCCCGTGTCTTACGATTCACAAGTGAACCCATATGATCACTTTGATAGATCATATTACTCATATACCTTTGTTTGCAAACCACCTTACTAGTGTATAGATCGTGATTAGGTCATAAACCTATTGATTTGTCGAATGTACATACTACGCCATATAGAAATACATATGACATAGGTCTTGGTTATCTTGATCTAGTTAACTTAATTATTTTTCCTAATTTATCTGACACCTCCGAATCTCTATTCTGACGCAAAGGAACTGCATTACGAGGTCGGTAAGATATCAACCTATCAAGAAGGATTTTCATTTCCTTCTTAGGATGGACATCATATCTTAACAATCATTTGATGGTGCTTGACGAGTCATAAATTAAACATCTCCGATGTTCATTCAAGAACCAACCTCTATGATTCAACCACTGAATCAACAACTGTATGATCATTTAGATTGCCATGGTACATAACCCAAATTGTACAAGGGTCCTTATAGTGCATTCATTCATTTAATCTCATACATGGAGTGAAATAAACCAATAACTTTTATGAATATATCGAACATTACAATGCAATTTATTGTAGGAATGGTTCGCCTAAGACTCACGCGGCTAACAATCTACCACTAGCCCTCAGAACAATTCAGGTACAATCCTTAAACCCATAATTATTACATGTTGGCTGAAGATCTTCTCTGTCAAAGGTTTGGTAAGTGGATTAGTAATGCTGTTAGCAAACGCTACCTTGGTGATGATGATGTAACCACGCTTTTGAATCTCCCGTAATGATGTGGTATTTCCTTTCTGCATGTTCTCTCTTTTGATGTGATATGGGTTCCTTCGCCTGATCTATGGCTCTCATGTTATCGCAGCGTAGTGGGATGCGAGTATCAGAGAATACTACATCAAGTTCTAGGATGAACTTGCACAATCACATCTCCTCCTTTACATCATCCTATGCAGTAATATATTCGGCTTCTGTTGTTCAATATGCTACAGTGTCTTGCTTCTTACTTCTCCAGCTGACAACATCACCGTTTAACATGAACACAAACCTTGATATCGAATTTTTATCATCAATATCAGACTAGAAGTCAGAATCCATGTTTCCTAAGGCTTGGAGAACAAAATCTCCATAGACCAAAATGTAATCTTGCATTCATCTTAAGAACTTGAAGATGTTCTTCACTACGTTCCAGTGTTTCTCTCCATAGCAGGACTGGTAACGACTTACCACTCCCACAGCATGGTAAATATCTGGCCTTTTGCACATCATGATATACATTAGGCTCTTTCTCTTTTTCTGAACAGCTTCAAACCCAAGATGTAAGAGGCTTCTCCATGATCTTTCATCTCGAAGGTATGGGATAATTAAATTTTAACGTCGGTAATCATCCCTATATCATTCTCAATGATAAGGATGCCATCTACGTAAAGCACAATGAACACAATGGTTCTCCCACTAAGTTTCTTGTACACACACGGTTCATTAGGAATCTGAAAAAAATCATAACTCCTTATGATTTCATCGAATATGATGTTCCATTTATGAGAAGATTTCTTGAACCCAAAGATGAATGTCTTCAGCTTACATAATTTGCCTTCCTCAGTTATGAAACCCTAGGGTTGTTTCATATAGATATCCTCTTCGAGGTATACATTGAGAAAAGTTGTCTTGACATCCATCTGTCGAATGTCGTAGTCAAGATATACAGATATAGCTAGTAGTGACCTGATGGACATAAGCATAGCCACAGGAGATAATATCTCATTATTAATGCCTTCTCTCTATGTGTAGACCTTCGCTACTAGCCCTGCTTTGAAGGTCCCTACCTTCCCATCAAGTCCACTATTTAACTTGAATATCCATTTACACTTAATGGGTTTTACCCCTTTCGGTGGCTCCTCTAGAGTCTATACAACATTATTATACATGGAGTCAAATTCTGACTTCATTGCTAGCGTCCATCTATCCATGTTATGATCCACGAGTGCTTCATCAAATGAAGTTTGATCATTGTCAATTTCACTTGACACATGGAATCCTTACCTTTCAGGTGGTGCAACAATCCTTGAACACCTTGGAAGAGGTACAGGTGTTACATCTGCTTTTACTTCTTCAAATTATAGTTCAGGAAACTCAATATCCTTACAGGATTTATTGAGTTCCTTCACTTCATCTTTGTCTTGACTCTTAAGGAAGTCATCCTTCAAAATTTTTACATCACCAAAGATGAAGACTTTCTAGTCTCAGGGTCATAAAGTTGGTATACAATATCATCCTTAACATACCTAATGAATGCATCCATGTTCTTCGCATGGTCCAAGCAACCCCAAATCCTTAAGTGTCTAACACTCGGTTTAGTTTCATACCAAAGCTTAAGAGGAGTTTTAGGTACAATCTTGCTAGGAATCTTATTTAGGATATATATTATAGTATCTACTGCATATCTACTAAAACTAAGTCGTAAATGTGCTTTACTCCTCAATGAACGGATCATGTCCATGATGGTCATGTTGAATCTTTTAGCAACACCATTAATTTGGGGTGTTCCAGGAGGAGTAAGATTGGACACAATTCATCTTTCTTTAAGGTATTCCCCGAATTCATCTGAGAGGTACTCGCCACCTCGATCAGATTAAATCTGTTTAATCTTCCTATTCGTTTATTCTCAACCAAAGCCATGAACTCTTTGAACTTTTCAAAGGTTTCATACGTAATAGGAAGATAAAATCGTATCGCAAATGGTCATCAACAAATATCAAATACTAACGATATCCAATTAGGGTCATGGTACTTAAAGGACCACATACATCAGTATGTATTAGGACAAGAATAGCTTCGCATATTGTAACCATGTGACAAAAGGCATCCTAGTCATACATCGAATACAATATTCATAGGTAGGCAAAGTTTGGACCTATAGAAAATCTAAGGGTTTATCCTTTCTAAATCTATTGATGCTATCAACAGATAAATGACAAGACTTTGATACCAAATAATATTTGAATGATTTTCATCCTCTTGGGTTCTCTTAGGATTTTTATTAGTGGATGTAACATTCATGAAATTTTTATCAATGCACAATTCATACAATCCACCAAAATTTAGAATAACCATCCGTAATATATTTATCATAATGACTTGTGACAAGTTTATTACAGAATAAGAATGAATATCCATTTCTAACAAGCTTAGATACATATATTAAGTTCATTCTAACATGAGGAACATAAAGACACTCTTTAAGTGTAACACCCCGTAATTTTCGGATTTTTCTGAAGCTTTAAAACCTATTCAATATTATACTCAAAAGAAGCGTCTCGTCGCAAGCTTTCCAACGAGCCTAAAAACGTGAAATTCCGAGTCCGGATGTGGGAGATATGCCTGTTTTAGTGAAGAGGGGTCATGGTTTTTTAGGGAATTAAGGGTTACGGGTTTTGGTTAATTAATTTCGAATTAGGCTTGTCTTAGGGTTTCTAAAACTAATGTTTTAATCCCCAACTATATAAAGACCCACACCCTTTATCTTCCCTCATTCCTACTCATTTTTCAAACCCTAATCCACCCTTTCTTCCTTCCCAAGTCATTCTCTTATCTTGTTCCATCTCCTTCTCTAGAGAGCCAAAAGGATAATGGTGCAAGCTCCGTAGCTTCGAGACAAGAAGAAGACGAGGAAGGCCATCGCAAGGGAAAGGCAGCCCTCTCATCGGATTGGTGATCGGGCGATCGAGCACGTGGATCAAAGGCGTGCACGAGCATAGGTAACGGATCCTGACATCCTCCTTTTGCTGTTGGTACCTTGCGTTTCATGGCTCGTCAAATATTTCCACGTTCTTTTCATACGAAAATCGAGTTGATGAATGATCTCGTCCTAAGAGTTTATATTAAACTACTTCATGGTATCGCAATCTGATGATCTTTTAGTCTTATCTGTCACGGATAATCGCAAATCGTTAAAGGCACGGTTATATTTGTTATATATCTGGCAAGTGCAGGCAAACGGCACTAATCATCCGTCTATGTTTCCTTTTTATAATAATTTCTGTTAAATGGTTTATATATCATGGGATATTGTTCATGGTTTTTTTTTAGTTTGAACACCAACGCCACTGACATCACGTCTTTGGCCCCTAGCGTTTTCACGTAAGGTTTTTGATATCTTTATTTTATCCAAAATTTTAGCAATGGAATTAATTAATATTATTTCCCTATTTTAGACTAGTCGTATTTAAGTTAATAAATCTTAAGGTAGTATATGTTTTATTGGTATAGATGTAATATGTGCATGTACTCATTAATTTTTCCATATATGTCAATTGAATTTTTATGGTTTGAATTGTAAACTCTTTTAGTAACGTCAATTTAGATCCATAATTGCGCGAGCTTAGATATCGCCAAATGATGTAGGCGTTGTCATGAAAGGATACAACCTTTATGCTAATTTGTGCATTACTATATAATAAGATTGTTGACTCGACCTCTTATTGCCTAATTTCTTAAATTGTATGTTTCTGTCAAGTATACATTAAAGAACAACAAACTAGGCTTACTAATTAATGTATTTATAGCTCTTTTGATAACGTCTACTTACATGATTGTCTTGGAATATAGATGACTTACATTAGTCCATTCATAGTTTGGACTTGTACAGCCTTCTCAGATAAATTATAGATATATATATATATAGTCCTTTGTTGGTGTTATACCAAGGATCAAGGTGTTTATATTATCATAACATGCTCTTTATCCTACGGTTGACGGTAGTGATCTTCAGATGGCATGTTGTGAGTTTTAAATTGCAATTACCTAAACTGTGATTGAATAAGTGATTATTAAAATAAAATATGGTTAGTATGTGATGAGATGTTCAGCCGTTCTCTTTTTTTTTAGACGACGGGAATATGTATGTCAAGGTATCGTATATGATACTATTGGGTATACCTAAGAGAAAATGATAATGAGATGGATTGTGGCCGAGGGGCCACTTTGATAACGAGATTAGTTTGTGATATACTAAAATCCATTATTAAATTTCATGATTAATCTCTTTCGAGTAAGGTATAAATACATATGCGGGGACATACAAAATAAATACTACATGGTGGGTGCACACCCTTGTAGTCCGGCTGAGCCGACAGTGAGTCATCCCCACTCAAGGGGCATCACAGAGTGGGGTGCTGGTAGTTACTCTGGTGGAATTGAGGTGGATGTATGAGGGCATCACACTGTACGGATCCATTTTTGTGGCATTTTTTTGGAGCGAGCGAGACTCCTCTGGCAGACTCGATTGACAAAGTTACGACTCTTTGGGCTAGGTGCCCCCTGTCTCGAGTGTCAGAGTACTACCAACTAGACTAGCTGAAGGATCGCGTTTGCGCACAGGTTTTAGATTGCACTATGAAAGGAGTGTTGCAGACTTCATCCCTAGTGCAGGCTTTCTCCTTTGACGAGCGAGTCCGGGATAAGTAAATGAGAATATGAATATAGATATGTCAAAGAATTGGTTTTGATTGCATGTGTAAGAGGCCTAGAATATAAGTGATTGTATAATGCTAGATGCTTTTAGAATGTTCTCTTCTAAACTCGTTAAGTTACTGCATTTGCATTGCCTACCTATACTCTCTCTTGATTTATAAGTTATTTTATCCTTACTGAGTCAGTTGACTCATGAGTTACATTCTTTGGAAATCCAACAGGAAGTGTAGAGCAGGAGGCAGAGGCTCATATCTTTGGTGGTGCATCTGCAGGACGTGGTTAAGGTTGAGGACTAGTTTCTTAGTAGTTGTTGCTATCTTTCCTTTCCAAGTATTTATGATGTAATAAAGAGACTCTGAGGATTTATTGCTATTCCTATGTGGACTTTTGTTATCAATGAAAACTTAGAGTTTCCTTCCTATGTTTTTTTTTGTATAAATGGTATATCATGCAGGTTGTTTATGACTGTTGTTGGTAATAATGTGAATGGGTGTTGAGATGCGCTCCCGTCTAGGTGGGGCGTTACATTTGGTATCAGAGCCCAATTACCCCATCAGTCATAGACAACTGTATGGTAGGAGAAATACCATTGTACATTAGACAAGTAGTCTGTTGACTACTGTCAAAAAAAATGATCAAGGTTGACAAATAACCTCTTCTCTTATATCTAATCACAATTCCTTTTTTTATGTCTACTCATGCAGATCATGTCGCCTCGTAGGGATCAGACTGCGCAGCAATTGGCTGCGATGATGGCGATGCTACAGGATGTGCAGCAGAGACAGCTTATGCTCGAGGAGCGATTGTCGAGATCTACGTCTGAAGGGGGGTCTGGAATGGGTGGGGGAGACGGTGATCCACCACCGCCGCCACCTCCTCCTCCTCCTCCCCCCTCGTCGCTGCCACCGCGACAAGAGGACATATTTTCAAAATATCGCAAGGAGAAGGTTCCGGAGTTTCTGGGCAATACAAGCCCAGATGTGGCAGAGAGGTGGCTGAAGCGTGTGGAAAAGGTATTTCGCACCATACATGTACCGGATGAGGAGAAGGTTACCCTTGCCACTTACTCCTTAGCAGGCTATGCTGAGGAATGGTGGAGTTCTATGGAGCCGTAGATTACAACGCCAGTTACTTGGGAGAAATTCACTGAGGCGTTCCGGGAGCATTTCTATCCGGAATACTGGCTAGAGCAGCGCCGCGTGGAGTTCACACTACTCGAGCAAGGGAACAAGACTGTGACTGCTTATCTAAACAGGTTCACGGAGTTGCTGAAGTATGCTGCTAGCACTGTGCCGACTGAGGCTGACAAAGCATTCAAGTTCTTTCGGAGTCTCCGTAAGGAAATTCGCGAGAGACTAGTACCCCTTAGATTGGTTACTATGAAGGAAGTGGTTGATGCTGCATCACGAGTAGAAGAGGACTTGCGTGAAGGCAGGTCAGTGCAAACCAGGCAAGGAGGATCGAGCTTTTATGGGAAGACTGCTCGTAATGATCGTTCGACAACACGAAGAGGACAACGTACCCACCCCTACCGGCATGGCATGTCTACCAGGTCCGCGCATGGAGGAGCTCCTACCTTGGGGCAAGCACTTTCCGAGCCATCACGACCAGCACATCCTATGGTGAACAGCATAACCGATGCACGTGTTTGCTACCGATGCAACCAAGAGGGGCACATTAGGTCCAACTGTCCGTTGGGAGCTTCACAGATGCGAGGTACTGTACGAGGGGGACGTCCGCAGCACCAGGGACGTGGTTCTACCTCTCGTGGTGGCAGGGGACATCCCAACCAGACTCAGGGCACGACAGGTTCCAGTGGGCCACGAAGAGAAGGACAACTCCATGCCATCACCGATGGGCAAGCACATGCTTCGAGATCAGTAGTACGAGGTATGATTTCAGTAGACGACTTTACAGCTCATGCTCTTTTTGATTCGGGCGCATCTCATTCATTCGTGTCATGGAGTTTTGCGGATACCTTAGGCCGAGAGCCTACTGTGGTTTCAGACCCTTATCTTATTAAGGGACCTGGAGGTCAGGTGTTTGTTGTACATCGGGTGTTTCCCGATTGCCCGGTCTATATTGGAGGTTATATGCTCGAGGCCTACTTGATGCTTATTCAGATGGAGGATTTTGATGTTATTCTCGGCATGGACTGGCTTGAGAATCACCACGCATGTTTAGACTGTTTCCAAAAACAGATTATTTTCAGGATTCCTGAGCTACAAGAATTCATATTTGATGGAAGCATCTCGTCGAGAGGGGTAACCTGCATATCAGCATTGCAAGCTCATCGCCTGCTATCTCAAGGGTGTGAAGGATTTATTGCTCACGTCATTGGGAATCAAACTCCCATGGAAGGAATAGAGGATGTTGAAATAGTAAAGAACTTTCCGGATGTATTTCCTGCAGATTTGCCTGGGCTTCCCCCACCTCGTGAGGTGGAGTTTGAGATTTCTATCATTCCAGGAACTCAACCAGTATCCATGACACCATACCGGATGGCACCAGCTGAGCTGAAGGAACTCAAGGTGCAGTTACAAGAACTGCTGGAGAAGGGTTTCATACGCCCTAGTACATCTCCATGGGGAGCGCCTGTCCTTTTTGTTAAGAAGAAGGATGGATCTATGCGCATGTGTATAGATTATCGGCAGTTGAATAAGGTAACAATAAAGAATCGTTACCCTTTGCCACGCATTGACGATCTCTTTGATCATCTACAAGGGTCATCCATCTTCTCCAAGATTGATCTGCGGTCTGGTTATCACCAACTACGTATTCGGGATGTGGACATACCAAAGTCTGCCTTCAAAACCAGATATGGTCACTATGAGTTCTTGGTGATGCCCTTTGGCTTAACAAATGCCCCAGCAGCATTCATGGACATGATGAATCGGGTGTTTCAGCCTTTCCTCGACAGCTTTGTTGTAGTTTTCATTGACGATGTCCTCATATACTCTCGAGATGAGCAGGAGCATCGCACTCACTTACAGACAGTGTTGGAGACCTTACGGAGGCACAAGCTATATGCAAAGTTTAGTAAGTGTGAGTTTTGGCTTCAAGAAGTATCATTCTTAGGCCATGTTATCTCAGGTGCAGGAGTGTCGGTGGATCCAGCAAAAATCGAAGCAGTCCTTAGTTGGGAACGACCGAAGAATGTGTCTGAGATCCGAAGCTTTCTTGGCTCAGCCGGTTATTACAGGCGGTTTGTGAAGGGATTTTCTCAGATTGCCCTTCCCCTCACCCAGCTAACCAAGAAAGAGATGCCATATGCTTGGTCAGAAGAATGTGAGAATAGCTTCCAGACTCTGAAGGAAAGGCTCACTACAGCTCCCATCTTGATAATTCCGTCGGGCCCAGACGGATTCACGGTTTACACCGATGCATCAAAGGAGGGTCTGGGTGCGGTTTTGATGCAACATGGTAAGGTTGTTGCATATGGATCTAGACAGTTGAAGCCCCATGAGAAAAATTATCCAACTCATGATATGGAACTGGCAGCAGTTATCTTTGCTCTTAAAATGTGGAGACATTATCTTTATGGTGTTTCTTTCGAAATCTTCAAGATCACAAGAGTCTCAAGCATCTTTTTGATCAGAAGGAGCTCAATATGAGGCAAAGGAGATGGCTGGAGCTGTTAAAGGATTACGAGTGCACCATCTCTTACCATCCTGGTAAGGCGAATGTGGTTGCTGATGCCCTTAGTCGTAGGCCTCATTCAAGTGAATCTCATCCTCAGCTTAAAGCATGGGATCTTCTTGCAGCTTTCAGTGATTGGCATCCATTTCAGAGTAGTCGAGAGACTGTCATAGTTCCATCCCCTTCTCGTCCAGAGTTATTTGAGCGAATCATCCAAGGGCAACAGGAAGACATGAGTATGCAGAGACTCAAGGAGAAGGCTATCGCAGGAACCTTAGTTGGCTTTTCTTATCAAGATGGTGTGCTACGAAATGGGAATCGATTGTGTGTTCCATCAGATGTACAATTGAGGGAAGAGATCATGCGTGAGGCACATAGTTCACGTTTGTCGATACATCCTGGTGGCACAAAGATGTATAAGGATTTGAAAAAGAATTTTTGGTGGAAGCAAATGAGAAGGGATGTGGCCAATTTTGTGGCAAAATGCCTGACGTGTCAGCAAATTAAGGCTGAGCATAAGAGGCCACCTGGACTTTTGCAATCCCTTCCTATTCCTGAGTGGAAGTGGGAGGGTATATCTATGGATTTTGTGACGGGTCTTCCTAAGACCACTAGTAGTCATGATGCCATCTGGGTCGTGGTTGATAGGCTTACTAAGTCAGCACATTTCATACCTGTGAGTATGGCATGCACTCCCTTACAGCTTGCAGTTGTCTTTATTAAGGAGATTATCAGACTTCATGGGCTGCCTAAGCAGATTGTATCTGATCGTGATCCAAGGTTCACCTCTCACTACTGGAGGGAATTCATGAGTTCCTTAGAAGTACAACTATGCCTCAGTTCTGCTTACCACCCTCAGACCGACGGACAATCTGAGAGGACAATTCAGACACTGGAGGATCTTCTTCGAGCATGTGTGCTGGAGTGGAAAGGGTCGTGGAAAGACCATTTGCCATTAGCAGAGTTTACGTATAATAACAGTTACCATGCCAGCATAGGTATGGCTCCTTTTGAAGCATTGTATGGAAGACGATGCTCTACACCTCTGAGTTAGCAGGAGATTGGACATAACCTTCTACATAAGGTAGAGTATTTGGAGGAGACCGCTAAGGCAATCAAGATAGCTCGGAAGAAATTGCTTACTGCACAGAGTAGGCAAAAGAGCTATAGCGATAGACGACGCACTGATCTTAGTTTTGAGGTTGGAGATTTTGTCTTCTTGAGAGTTTCCCCCATGAAGGGAGTTCAGCGGTTTGGAGTGAAGGGAAAATTAGCACCACGGTTTGTCGGACCGTTCGAGATTCTCGACAAGATTGGTAAAGTTGCGTACAGGATTGCTCTTCCTCCTCACCTTGCCGGTGTGCATGATGTTTTTCATATCTCCAACTTGAGAAAATATGTGCATGATCCATCGCATGTGATTAGTTATGATGATATTCATGTGGATACTAATCTGAGTTATCCGGAGGAACCAGTTCGGATCATCGATCGTTCAGTGAAGAAGTTAAGGCACAAGGAGATACCCTTGGTGAAGATCCTTTGGCAACGACACAACTCCGAGGAGGCCACCTGGGAACCTGAGGCGGATATGCAACGGGACTACCCATACCTTTTTGAAGGTAATTTATAAGCTACTTTCATCCTTTTTAAGGTTGTTATCTTTTGCGCGATAGGATCCAACCTTTTAAGGTTGTTATATTACACCTTTTACATTCTAAGTCTCGGGGACGAGACTGTTTTTAAGGTTGTTATGATGTAACACCCCGTAATTTTCGGATTTTTCTGAAGCTTTAAAACCTATTCAATATTATACTCAAAAGAAGCGTCTCGTCGCAAGCTTTCCAACGAGCCCAAAAACGTGAAATTCCGAGTCCGGATGTGGGAGATATGCCTGTTTTAGTGAAGAGGGGTCATGGTTTTTGAGGGAATTAAGGGTTACGGGTTTTGGTTAATTAATTTCGAATTAGGCTTGTTTTAGGGTTTCTAAAACTAATGTTTTAATCCCCAACTATATAAAGACCCACACCCTTTATCTTCCCTCATTCCTACTCCTTTTCCAAACCCTAATCCACCCTTTCTTCCTTCCCAAGTCATTCTCTTATCTTGTTCCATCTCCTTCTCTAGAGAGCCAAAAGGATAATGGTGCAAGCTCCGTAGCTTCGAGACAAGAAGAAGACGAGGAAGGCCATCGCAAGGGAAAGGCAGCCCTCTCATCGGATTGGTGATCGGGCGATCGAGCACGTGGATCAAAGGCGTGCACGAGCATCGGTAACGGATCCTGAAATCCTCCTTTTGCTGTTGGTACCTTGCGTTTCATGGCTCGTCAAATATTTCCACGTTCTTTTCATACGAAAATCGAGTTGATGAATGATCTCGTCCTAAGGGTTTATATTAAACTACTTCATGGTATCGCAATCTGATGATCTTTTAGTCTTATCTGTCACGGATAATCGCAAATCGTTAAAGGCACGGTTATATTTGTTATATATCTGGCAAGTGCAGGCAAACGGCACTAATCATCCGTCTATGTTTCCTTTTTATAATAATTTCTGTTAAATGGTTTATATATCATGGGATATTGTTCATGGTTTTTTTTTAGTTTGAACACCAACGCCACTGACATCACGTCTTTGGCCCCTAGCGTTTTCACGTAAGGTTTTTGATATCTTTATTTTATCCAAAATTTTAGCAATGGAATTAACTAATATTATTTCCCTATTTTAGACTAGTCGTATTTAAGTTAATAAATCTTAAGGTAGTATATGTTTTAGTGGTATAGATGTAATATGTGCATGTACTCATTAATTTTTCCATATATGTCAATTGAATTTTTATGGTTTGAATTGTAAACTCTTTTAGTAACGTCAATTTAGATCCATAATTGTGCGAGCTTAGACATCGCCAAATGATGTAGGCGTTGTCATGAAAGGATACAACCTTTATGCTAATCTGTGCATTACTATATAATAAGATTGTTGACTCGACCTCTTATTGCCTAATTTCTTAAATTGTATGTTTCTGTCAAGTATACATTAAAGAACAACAAACTAGGCTTACTAATTAATGTATTTATAGCTCTTTTGATAACGTCTACTTACATGATTGTCTTGGAATATAGATGACTTGCATTAGTCTTTTCATAGTTTGGACTTGTACAGCCTTCTCAGATAAATTATAGATATATATATATATATATATATATATATATATATATATATATATAGTCCTTTGTTGGTGTTATACCAAGGATCAAGGTGTTTATATTATCATAACATGCTCTTTATCCTACGGTTGACGGTAGTGATCTTCAGATGGTATGTTGTGAGTTTTAAATTGCAATTACCTAAACTGTGATTGAATAAGTGATTATTAAAATAAAATATGGTTAGTATGTGATGAGATGTTCAGCCGTTCTCTTTTTTTTAGACGACAGGAATATGTATGTCAAGGTATCGTATATGATACTATTGGGTATACCTAAGAGAAAATGATAATGAGATGGATTGTGGCCGAGGGGCCACTTTGATAACGAGATTAGTTTGTGATATACTAAAATCCATTATTAAATTTCATTCGAGTAAGGTATAAATACATATGCGGGGACATACAAAATAAATACTACATGGTGGGTGCACACCCTTGTAGTCCGGCTGAGCCGACAGTGAGTCATCCCCACTCAAGGGGCATCACAGAGTGGGGTGCTGGTAGTTACTCTGGTGGAATTGAGGTGGATGCATGAGGGCATCACACTGTACGGATCCATTTTTGTGGCATTTTTTTGGAGCGAGCGAGACTCCTCCGGCAGACTCGATTGATAAAGTTACGACTCTTTTGGCTAGGTGCCCCCTGTCTCGAGTGTCAGAGTACTACCAACTAGACTAGCTGAAGGATCGCGTTTGCGCACAGGTTTTAGATTGCACTATGAAAGGAGTGTTGCAGACTTCATCCCTAGTGCAGGCTTTCTCCTTTGACGAGCGAGTCCAGGATAAGTAAATGAGAATATGAATATAGATATGTCAAAGAATTGGTTTTGATTGCATATGTGTAAGAGGCCTAGAATATAAGTGATTGTATAATGCTAGATGCTTTTAGAATGTTCTCTTCTAAACTCGTTAAGTTACTGCATTTGCATTGCCTACCTATACTCTCTCTTGATTTATAAGTTATTTTATCCTTACTGAGTCAGTTGACTCATGAGTTACATTCTTTGGAAATCCAACAGGAAGTGTAGAGCAGGAGGCAGAGGCTCATATCTTTGGTGGTGCATCTGCAGGACGTGGTTAAGGTTGAGGACTAGTTTCTTAGTAGTTGTTGCTATCTTTCCTTTCCAAGTATTTATGATGTAATAAAGAGACTCTGAGGATTTATTGCTATTCCTATGTGGACTTTTGTTATCAATGAAAACTTAGAGTTTCCTTCCTATGTTTTTTTTGTATAAATGGTATATCATGCAGGTTGTTTATGACTGTTGTTGGGCAATAATGTGAATGGGTGTTGAGATGCGCTCCCGTATAGGTGGGGCGTTACATTAAGTTTAAGACTCTTCCTATAGATAATGATAATCCAAAGGTCCCAACAGTGACTACTACAATAGTTGCATCAAATCCCATATGGATTATTGTCTCTCCTTCATTGAGATACCTTGTTTTCTTAAATAGATGCAACAAATTACATACATGAAAAGAAGTATCAGAAGCACCAGAATCAATGACTACCTTCTCGTCCTACAAGAAAATTGGTTTTAATGATGAGAGTAGAATTTACACGTGTTAGGGCTTTACCTTTCTCTTTAGATTTCAAGTAATTCAGGCAATTATGCTTCCAATGCCATGACTTCTTGTAGTGATGGTAGACATCGGCTATCTTCGATGCTACCAGTACGGAGGCATTATAAGATTAGCCAACACCCTTACTCTTCTTCTTCTTCTTCTTCTTCTGGACCAGACCCTTCTAAGGCCCTTGCTTATGACCATGCTTCCCTTTAACATGTGCAACCATCCCATTGCCAAAGGGAATGTCTTTCTTCATTACATCTTCTGCAGACTTTAATGAAGCTACGAGTTGAGCGTTAGATAATGTAAATTTATTCATGTGGTAGGATACCACATAACTAATGAAAGACTTAGGGAGAGATAACATAACGAAGTTGGACTACATGTCTGCATCCATCTCAGCCTTGAGAATCTCCAGTTTTGAGTGGTTACCAAATATTTTGATCACATGCTCTCGGATCAAAGTCCTTCCTGTATTTTGTAAGGAATAAGTTCTTTCATGGCAATATAGCATTGAGTGTGGCTGACATCACCAAAAATCTTTTTCAGATTATGCATTATAGCCTGGCAATTGCCCACCTCCACATGTTACCTCTGAAGCACAATGAAGAGAGAACCCAGAATATAACATCTCACCAATGAATGATCTTCATTATATTTTTCATTGTACTTTATTTCTTCTGATGTATTAGGGTTTGCATGCTTGTACATAGACAACACATGAGATATGCGGTATGTAGAAATGACAAGATACAAATTATGGATCTAATCCGAGTAAGCTCGTGTGATCAACTAGTTGACCTCCAGGAGCCTATTGAGTCGGTTCATGGACATCATTGTCTTAAATAAAAATGCACTTTATTAGAGCATAGAAATAATTATATATATACAATATTAAATTCTATGATTAAGGATTTTTAATCAAATTAGTCTTGCCTTTTCAACAATGAAAATTCAATCAAATAATCACTTCCAAAAACAAGAGATATACTTACTGCTATATCTCTATCAAGAGCTGTGATATCCTTTTTTACCCTTGCTACGTCCGAATAATATTAGAAACTATAACTCAGTTAAAAAGAAGCAGGAATACATTCCGCCTTGCAAGTCCAACTTGCATTCCAATTCAATTTTAGCACCCAGGCCCACCACCTCTAAGGTGATGTTAACCTATCGTTAATCGAACCAACCATCAATAGGATTAAAACTCGTCATGGGAATCCAATATCGCCCCAATAATATGAGGAACCGATATTGGGGTCACTACCCATACGATGCTACTCTTTCGAGATGCAAAGAGTTTGATCCATGTGTGCTTGTATGTGGGAGTTGTCGCTTCGAACATGTATCTCCTACATAGAATCCATTGTAACAGAACCCTTCACCTTGACGGGAGACCATGAATGTCACTTATGTGATCTTCCATATAATGTTTAAATTTTAATTAATTATTATGAATCATATTCACATTATTAATTATTCTAATAAAAATACTACTTTATTCATAATAGAGTGTTTAATTAGATCTAATTACTTTAATAATATTAAATAAATTATCAATCCAATTCAATCAATTGACAAAACAATAAGGATTTGCTGGATATAACTATATAGTATACACACTCACAAGTACATATTTATTTTGTATTTTAATAATTAGAGTAAAACTTGACTTATTCATATTGTTCTTCCCATAAAAACGGATCTGGTTAGTATGCTCGAGTTATGATGGGAGGGATAATTTTTTTGACATGCAAGGCATTAATAAGTAACCAAGTCAACATACCCGGACAATACACCTGCACCATTCTGATTGTGAACAGTACAAAATAATGCCAATGTATTTGCAATTATATCGATACACTTCGATGACCATAAGTATACCACATAATAATCTCTCAAAAATATTAGGCATCTTAAAACAATTTATTTAGATCCTAAAATTTATAGGCATATCAAGCAACCACATTTTGCATGTAAAGATTGTCCCGCAACTATTGTAGGATGAACCGGAGTTTTCATGACTATTCATTCAATGGCCTATGATGATTCATCAATTACTTTCATAATTATTAGGCATCGTAATTAATCATTTCAAATTCTTATTTTCCATGATTTTCATTGAATTATAAACATATTAAGCAAAGATATTTGATGATCTAATCATCTTCCAACTCATATCTACTGAATACGGAATGTTTAGGGAAAAGGTAAGAATCACACAAAATAAATTCGAGTGATTTCTTGGTTTTATTCTCTACATAAATCAATCATTTTTTCATATTTCATGATGGTAAAATAGTTATAAAAATTAAATTTCTTATAGATCTGCAAATACATGCAAAAATAAGTTCGTGGTAGAATCTCTTCGAATCATATTCATGAACTTTTTTACAAATATTAGGCTACTATTTTTAGTACTTATTTAAACATTATAAATAAATTATAATAACCAAAAAAAATAAAATGGTTCACAAACATTAGGTTTTGTTTTAGTGAAAAAACAATTCGAATCTTGAATCCAATGAAAAAACAATGAGTCTTGTGCATCCGAATCATGAACCTTGTTTACCTAGGATTTCATATCATATACAAGCCCTCAACCAAGTCTCTGATACCACTTGAAGGTTATGGTAAGAATCTTAAGTGCATCACGAATACTTGAAGATCGCATCATATGTGATTGGGAGCGTCCAGTCCCACTATCTGCTCGGGGCAGTAGAATTTAAACTTTTCAAATAAATTAAATAACATGATCCAAGAATACTTTTCAGATCATTTCATCTAAATCAAAAAGTAGATATAGGAATACCTCTTGACGAGTGGTTGCGATCGTAGTCTCTAAATGAAGACACCACCTATCTCAAGTCTGACCCGATCGAGGAGACGTTGGCGAGCGTGTTGATGATAAACATTCTTATCGTAATCCAATTTGTTGATACAAGCAACATATATACTGATTTCAACAAGAAAAATCCAAGGTATTTTTCACACACTAGAAGCACTAAGAAAAATGAAGATCCACGAGTGGTCAAAGCGGCAACAGGACGATGATCGTATCTAGGTCAAGAAGTGGACGACCACTTAGAGAGAAAGATAGGGGGCGTGTATGATGGTGATAAGGAGAGAGGGCCTGTAAATTATATTGTGTAAAGGAAGAGCTCGGGTTTCCTCTTCTTTTATAATATTTTGGGAGTCCATGGATCTCAATCCATGGACAACACAAATCCAATGGTTGAGATTGATTTGTGTTTCTTTCAATGGCCATGATTTTATTATAAAAATACAACTACAATTAATTTAACTAAATTAAATATATATTGAAGAAATCGTCAATAAAATTAATTCAATAAAATCAATATACCATGAAGAATTAGAAAGGAGGCAAGCCTCCTTCCATTTAAGGGGTTACAGCCACCTTTACTCCGAAATCAAGAGTACCCGTCCACCCTCTTGGTAAGTAAGTGAGGCTCCTCATTGTTATTATATGAGATCTAATATCTCACATAATCCTTCATTATTTACAACAAATTTTATTATAAATTATTTCACAAAATTATTTCTAGATTTTTTTTGAAATATCAGTCATGCAATTAGAATTTTATAAATCATATTCGCAACCCAAAATAAAGTGTAAATTAAAATTTCAATTAGTTGTCCAATGTGAATCCAATTCACATCAACATTTAAATTGTAAATGTTATTTACAAATGTCTTTCGCCTATATATTATAAATCACATTTATAATATACATGATTAATATGGATACTATTATCCATATTATTCATATCCACAATTATTAAATCACATTTAAATATATTAGATAAAAATTTTCATGCATCAAAATAATTGGGATCAATTTCACATTATTCATGACAATTTAATCTCATTAATTATCTAATTCTCAACGTATGGATACGCATTCTATCTATCAAATTATTCTGCAACTCTTTCAAGAATAATGCACTTTCTCTGCAGAAACTTGGAGATAAGGATAGGGTTATTGTGCGTTCCATGTATAGTGACCTTGATGTTAAGATCATATCTAAAATATAAATCTTGTAGACATCTCATATATGTTTTATTAAATAAGGTCATAGATCTAATCTTCATATTTCCTCTGAATCACATTGAGATCTATTTCCAACATTAGACTAAGATTATATCGCTTCTTTACTGAAACGAGTCTAAAATCTAGAACTATCTCATCACTCCCTCGAAATTGAAGCGTCATATTTATACAATCGTTTATGATCATTTCATCCTAGGGTATTCCTAATACGTGCACATCCAGCATATTGGAAAACTCAGAATAAACTGGAAGATAAAGATCATTTTTACACTGTCATCTTCTGGGTTGTATCATCAAGTTTCTCATTCGGTCATTGGGAGTTAGTATCGATCATATGCTTTCCAGTTTCATATATCATACCAAAATTTTTGTCATGCTTCCAAAGCAAGACAACAATGCATGGAATTTGATTGATCCCAATACCTCATGAGTGAGCTCTTATCTTCCAATTCACAAACAAACCTACATGATAGCTTTGAGAGGTCATATTACTTATATACCTTTGCATGCATAGTAGCTCACTGGTGTATAGACTTTGATTAGGCCACCATCCTATGGGTCTATCAAATGTACATACTCAAACATATATCAATACATTTTCTCTGGTTAGAGGAAGGATGCATATATTGTGACAGTACACGACATTGGTCTTCGCTATCTTGATCCCGTTAGGTCTTATTTTTATCCTAACTTATCTAACACCTTTGAATCTCTATTCCTATGCAATAGACCTACATCTACAGGTTGGTAAGATAGCAACTTATAAAGAAGGATTTCCATCTCCTTCTCAGGTTGGAGATCATCTCTTAATAATAATTTGACGGTTCTTGGTGATTCCTCAATCTAACTCCTTAGATGTTCATCCAAGCACCAGCCTCTATGATTCAACTACTGAATAAGTAGTTGTATGATCATTAAGATGGCCATCGTACATTATCCTAATTGTACAAAGGGACCTTATAGTGCATTCATTCATTTAATCTTAGTCACGGTGTGGAATAAACCAATGATTTTTTTGACATATCAAACTTAACTATAATATATATTGTAGGAATGTTTCACCTCGCGGTGAAATAGAAAATGAAGAGTGCTCTTCTTAGTTATCCTCGGGTCAATGCAAGGCTTCGGTGTGAAAGATCATAAATAGAGGAAGATAAGCCATAAAGGAATCAGTCCTAAAAACTAGAAGAATCGAATGGAGAAAATTGATGAAATAGGTGTTCTAGTGATCCGACGGACCACATCTATGAGGGACAGGGAGTTGACCGAGGTGAACTCTGACCCGCTCCTCATTTGTCTATGTCAACTCGGAAGAAGACGAACTAGGAAAATAAAGCCTTCTAAGTTAAATTAAATTAGAAATTGAGTTTATTAATTTTAGATTAAAACATGAAAAATATTTTTTATTTAATGTAGTATTTTATTATTCTTTTTATTTATTTTTATATGTTAATTTATTATAAATTTATGTTAACAAGTATAAATATAGGTATTTTTACCTATATAAAATGTATTCGATTTTTATTTTAGATTTTAGATTTTTATTATTTTAAATACATAATATATAATAATAATATACTTACATATACATAATATATATTTTTATTGTATTTTTTCTGAACTTGTATTATTCACTTACTTAATTATAGGTGTTAATTATATATGTATAAGTAAGAATATTTCATCTAAGTATTATAGTATAGATATTTATTTTAAGCTCTTTTAATGGTTTTTATTCAATCTAAATATGTATATGTATTATAAATATTGTTTACAAAATTATAAAAATATAAAACTATCAAAATATTAAGGATAAATGAAATGATTAGTTAATTCAGATATAATGTACAACAGGTGTCTTGCATCTTAAACCAAATCCAATGAAACAACTTCATTATACATCTTATTAAAAGTTATATAAAATTAATGGTGATTTTTGTGAATTTTTAGTTCATATGGAGAAGATACATGCATGTGAAGTTGGGATTTTGGGTTTTTATTTCGAATGTCTAGAGTACACTATGTGTTATTTTTATATTAAGTAAGTTTTCTATTTTTCTATGCATTTTTATTTGCTATTTTCATGGACTCTGTTCATTGTTTGAGGTATAAATAATACAGAATAAAATTAGTCCCAAGTGGACTTATTGATGAATTGAAAATTAAGGTTTTATTGTATTTATTGGCCCTTATCTCCCCTACTTTATTCCTTGTAGACCATGTCATCTTGTTGCCAAGGTCTCGGGCTCTAAGGTCGTTCAATACCTATGGTATTTCATTTATTCTTTTTTTCTTTATTATTTTATTTTTACTTTATATACAATATTTTATACAATATTCACTGAATAAATAATAGATTTTATTTTTTGCAAAATAATACTAAATAGAAGCATTTAGCAAGGGTTTAGAGGCCAAAATAAAAGAATAAAGGTGATGAAATGGAGATTCATCAACACAATAAAAGGAGATTGGAATACGTGGCCCAATCACAAAATTAGAAAATTAATAATTATATATAAAATAAAAATAAATAAATAAATTAATAAAGTCAAATAAAAAATTATTTAACGAAAGTTGTAGATATTTTTTAGATCTAAAATTTCATGTAGAACTCAAAATAAAAATACATCATATATACATAGAATTATTTTTTGCAAGTATTTTTAATGCCTTACAAATACTTAATTTTATTTTCTTTTGTTATTTTTGGTATTTTCATATAATGAATATTATATAATATAATATACGCAATATTAAGCTATTTTTTGGAATTTTAATAATAAGAAGCATAGGAAATAAATGGACTATAAATACAAATAATATGTATTTATTTATAAATAATAATTAACCTTAATTATTTACAAGGTGTTAAATGTTAAATGTAATTAATTAATCTAAAAATGAATTAACAAGTTTAAGATTGTTGGATAAATAATAGCAATACAGATGCTGAAGTTGGAATTCATAACCGCCCATATTTAAACTTTGCTCGTCTTCGAGCTAATAAGGAATGAATAAGCTAGTTGAATACCTGATTTTTCATGTGATATATAAGACTTTACGTTCATGACTCTAGTTTCATGTGACTCCCAAACTCTAAGTCTAACCAAGTCTTCGTCAAAAAGAACTCAACCTCCATAATTAATAGACACTCTGTATAACTAAATATAAGGAGTATGACATTTAGTGTAGTTTATATTTAAAAGTGTAGAGTCAAATCTTCACCCAAGGTTCTAGTTTAAAAATATTCCTTAGGACACAATCCTCAGAGTGAGGGAATAGATCAAGTCTTGCCTCAACTCACCATCTATTTTGTTATCAAACTTAAAAGCATGGACGGATTGGCCAAATAAGAAGGTTGTAGGTTTTTGTCATTTCTTTTCTCGTCACAAAGTAACAAGGCTCATTTGAGTGCCTTATTAACAAACACGTGTTTTTAATGTGTTAATTAGGTTGTTCATCAAGAATGTTATCATCTGCACATGTTTTTCTGGGATATACCAATGTTTATCTTTCAAATATCTATTATACCTTCAATACGCAGACTTGTATTGCTAATGTTATGAATATGTGTTTCATCACTCTAGTTAGCTGAATATGGGGCTTCATTATGAGAATTTAAGTACATTTGCATGTTAACATCATAAAATTAACTTTCATGTACTCATAATTAAATTGTATAAACTAATATTCATTTCTGTGTTCATATTCATCTGCATATCTTCACCTAACTTCATTTTTTTTAGTTAATTCATGTTAACTCCAACTATCCGGAAACTAAATCCAGTATGTACATACCACTAACTTAATCCATGAAAAATACTAAAAATGCTAACTTTTATATATGTGAAAAAACCCAAACCCTAATTTCAGATCAGACAGACTAAAACATTGATATCATTCTTATACATTGTTTGATTTCACTTTACTTACTTTTAAAGTAGTATACAATCAAATACTTTGAAAATAAGACAAATTTCATAAAAATCGGAGTTCATTCGTGAAATTTGGGTTTTGAGCCTCTTTTGCGCATTGTGCATTTTCGTCGATTTTGACATATCATTTAATGTACATATTTTACTCATTTTATTTATTTTCTTTTTTACATATCTATTCCATTAATTGCTTAATAAATATTATAAAAATCAAAGTAAAAAAATAAAAAAGAAATTAAAAAGCAAGTCTGACCTGAACTTTCTAACCTAATACACTTTTACATAATTAACTTCTCTAATTTTTCTAACCTATTAAAACCCATAAAAACCCAAAAAATGTCATATGAGTCCATTACATTATTTCATAGGATATTTGATTTTTACATGTATTTATCAGAAAAACAAATAAAAATAGTACAACTAAAAAAATGGTATTTTATGTACATAAAATATAACAAAAGTATTCATATCTTGCACACTACATTTCATTTCACATAAGTCCTTCATGAGCATTGTTGCTTGCATTGAGATCTACATTTTTTGTTGAGAACCTTTCTCATTTGCATCCATTCACTATTTTAATGTATTTATTTTTGTATTTTAAGAAATGGTTAACACAGGCCACGTGGCATCACGCCATTTGGCCACATGGCATGGTTCTTCTCCTTTCTTTCTCTCGTCACTTGCGTCACACATGACATCACCTACCCCTACCTCATGTGAATTTCACATGACTATCATCATCCTTCTCCTCACATGCCCAGCACATGAGGGTCCTTCTTCCCTAGCTGCACCGCAACCTTTGCCCGACTCCTTTGCCACATCTTCCTTGCTCTCTACTGCTCCCCCTCGTATGTGCCACCGCCCGGTTATCCTACGCTGCCCCACCTTCCAACGACATCCCAATGACCGAGTCTCTACCTCTTTATACTCTCTTGTCCAAATCTAATACAATCTCGTATCCCGTCTTCTGATCAACTAGCTCCTGATATTCTCACAACTCCATTACCACCTCCATCCTCGACCCATCCCCTTCTCCCCCCTTATCCCCATCTTCTCATCTAATAGTCGAAACCCAACCTTCTCATCTTATCCCCTTCTCTCCATGATTATAAACAAAAACCATAATCGATCTCTACTCCCTTTATCCTCTCCAACTGAACCATCTCTCTCATCCCTATATAACTCCATCGTCGCCCCTCTCTGAAGTCATCCGTCATTTTCTATTTCCATATTTGATCTTCACGAGAGAGAGAGAGAGAGAGAGCTTGCAGAGTTGGTTGGTGACAAGAGATAGTGACCCTTGGCAAGACCTCAAACCAATGTGATCGATTGGAACTTCTCGAGGCCTTTCGTCTACCTAGATTGAGGCAAGAATTGGGGTTGATCTTGTGCTCCTCCAAGACCAGGTGACTCCTTCATTTTTCTGCTCCACCCACCTCTTCATCTATGTTCATGTCAAAGTTCATTTCATTGCTCTGCTACTGCATGCATTCTCCTCTCCCATCTCTATTACCTCCATTCAAAGACCATAGCCTTCCACCTTTGTTGCAACTTCATCAACCCGCTTTGCCATTGCTCTGGGATACACTCTGCTTTGTCATCAACCTCCCAACTCCAAGACCTGTCACAACACATGACCTCCTCTATCTCCGCCCTTCATTGATACACCATCACTTGAGGAGGAGGTTTTTGAGCCTCTAGAGTCCACCGCAATCAAGAGATCCACCTCGACGTCGATACCCTCCACGGTGGTTCCCCCATCAAAGTCACCCCTTTCAGGTCTTCACCACCATTGGCTCCGGGAACCACCACTGAGCAGCTACTGTCCCATTTCATCCATAGTTTTCTACTCTAATCAGAGTACTTCCCTCTCCATCTTCATCAATCTAAGCTCCATCCATCTCGAATCACCATTGACTTAAGATGGTAGCCAAGGCCCCAACGATTGCCCTCCATCCATGCCTCGAAACTAGTGTTGATGCCCCACTCTCTCCCCCAATGCAAGGATCATGTGCAATGGAGGAATTGTGCTCGAGCTCCTCGCATATTCCATATTTGTAGAGGACAGATCTGGAGAATCATAAAAGATCCAGGTCATGTGTGTTGCACGCGTGCGCTTGGGCAATTTGCATAGAAGCCTCTATAAGTTTTTAGAATTCCAGATATACCCTCACCTTGGGTAAATTACATAGAAGGACCAACGGCTCTGCATTAGTAACAGAAGGCCTTTCTATAAGGGTAGACTTATTTTGTTTACATTTTAGTCCCAGACCTTCAATTATTCATATCTTGAGCATTATTTGTCAGAATTTGATGTTCTTGATGTCACTTTGTTCGTTATTTCATGCTTTTTCATCTATAACACTGATATTCTTTTTTAGAGACATTATTTAACAATAATTAATTGATGATCCATTTTGTTAGATAATGATGAATCTGTGATTTATCACTCTAAAAGTTGAAAATAGAGCTTTGTTCCCGAGTAATTAGATGCATATTTCTACTTATATTGCATAATTAGCATTCATGCATGCATTGATAATATCTGCATTTTAGCATTCATATTTGCATTAAATAAGAAGCCAATTTCACTTGTAAATATTCACCTGTATATTAGATAAAATACCTTATTTGTATATATTTTATACTAACTCCGAATCTAATAAAACCAACTCTATTGTGTATATATGACTAACACTAATTAAAGAAAAATACCAAAAAATACTAACTTGTAAAATTACCCAATAAAACTCCAATCCAAGTTTGAAACTAGGAGCCTTAAATGTGCATATCTCTCTCATACAGCCTCTGAATTAGGTCTACTCACTTTTAAAGTAATGTACATTCAAAGACCTTCAAAACAAGACCAATTTTATTAAAATCAGAGCTCGTATGCAAAACTTGGGTTTTGGGCCCCTTTTGTATATTGTACATATTGACCGTTTTGCCCTTCATTTATTTTCTTAATTATTAAAAATCCAAAAAATTAGATTAAATTGTAAATATTCTCCTCATATTTTCTCTATTTTTATTTTGATTTTTCTCTTATTGAAAAAAAAATACAAAAGATAAAATGTGGTATTTTATATCTATAAGGTACGACCCAAAAATACATTTTTGAACAGATGATTTCTTTTGATTTTTGACCCTTCACGAAAGTTGTAGATCTCGTAGAGACAAGAAACTTTCGTGTTGACTACTTTTTGATTTAATCCCTTTTGTTATTTATTTTTGAATTTTCTTTACATTTAATTTTTGAATTTTCTAGGAGCGACATGTGGCAGCTCCTGGAGCCGCCACATGTCACCCTAAATTTTTATTTTCGGATTTATTTTTTATTATTTTCGGATTTTATTATTTTATTATTATTATTTTAATTATTATTATTTTTAGTAGCCAACTATATTACTATATTAAATATTTATTTTTATTCCCCTTTTTACCTCTTCTCCCCTTACTTGCCTTCTACTCCAAGCCACATCTCCTCCACTCTCTCCACCACTCCATTCTCTCCAACTTCCCTCTCCTCTTCCTTTATATTCTCATCCCCTCCTCTATTTTTCATCATCAGCCATTCTACAAGTGAGAAAAGCTCCAGCTCCGCCAACAGTCCGAGGTGACATCTCGTCCATTGGTGTTGAGCGACGTCGAGTCCAGGCGAGATCTGCGAGCCTTGTTCATGCAGCATTCTCCACAAGGGGATTGCCTAGCTTCTCGGATTTTCGCCAAGCTGATCGAAGCCACAACCGGAAGCCACACGACGCGGCTCCAAAATCCGGCGAACCGCATGTAACTCCTCTTCTTGTCCTTGTCATTTTATTTTTATCTAACAAGTTTCTTCCTTGTTCATCATCAAACATACCACCACAACCATCTCATAATCATATTGTTTACATCATTGCCATCACCATCACCATTTCATTCACCACATTCCTATTTCATTTAATCATGACACTTTCATCACCTGTTTACAAAGAAAATATAAAAAAATATTACAAAACAAAAAAAACAACAGCAGGTTGCTATCCCAGCCTCAAGGCCACGCGTCCCGCGCGGCCATTCTGCCGACCTCTGTCCTGCGCGACCGATCCGCACGCCGCAGCATCCTCCAGGTCACTGATAACCGCTCCCCCACCCTTGTTAATTCGGTCAGATTAATGTCCGATGTTCGTTGTAGTCGGATAACGAGAGGGAATATCAAAAACCACTTTTGATTTAGTAAGTCAATTTTGAGTAGCAATTTTTTTTACTTGGTGAAGTCCAAGGTCGAACTCAGGGAGGCATATGTCTCCTTAGGTGAATTTCTAGCAAAGTCCAAGTGTCTGATTTTCGGGGAATAATTTTTTTTCTTTTTCTAATTTCTATGCAAGACACAAGCAAAAATCAAGCCAATTTAGATGTTAAATCAGAAATATGTTCAAATGAAGTCCAAAAATGATGAAAATTGACTAGATGATGAAATATGGTAAATTAAGCTACCCCAATTTTTTCGGAATTTCCTGACACTAAATGAATTTACTGCGAAATAAACATGAATGCAGTGTGATTTTAACTAATTTAATTTTAATAAATATCAAATCACAAATTTTTGGGGAACTAAAATTATCCAAGATAGATCTAATGATGAGGAATCCAGGAAAATTGTCAGACCTTAATTTTAATGTGAAATGAACCTATTAAAAATGAATTAAGGAAATCACAAATTAATTTATTTAGGCCTCGAAATGTGTGAAAATGAGATGAAATTTTTATGCCATGTTAAGATAACTATCCTAGAGCTACTGTGATTTTTTTTGGGAATTTTTGGAGTTACAGAGAATTAACTATTAATTAGAAGGTCCAATTGGGCAAAATATCACAGAAATAAACCAATTAATTAATAAAAAATTCCACTGCTATCACAAAAATTTGACAAGTGTCACAACAGATAAAGGACAAGTTACACTACAACATGCATTTTTTGGAATTCAAAAATAATGCAATATGGACACCAAGGTATGCATGCAAAGTTAGGGATGTAATTGCAATACAAAAAATTAAAATTACATAAAAATAAATATGCTGACAGGGACTTATATGCAATTACCTAGAATGATGGGGGATGGAATGTAATTTATCCACGGCTACACGTGCTCCTCACGTGGGGGTGCTTCACAGGGACTGATTTACAATATCTGAAAGTTCCAAGGGCTTCTGTGCAATTTACCTAGGCGCACGTGCTGCTCACGTGGGGCGCCTAGGTTCGGGTGGCGTCGGCGGCTCGGGTCTTGGCTCAGGTGCTCTGGAGGTCTGGAGGGAGGCTAGGCGAAGCTTCGGGTGGTCCGAGCATAGAGGTCGGGGAAGAGGCTCGGACCCGTCGACATGGCGCGATGGAAACCGTTGGATCAAGGTCGATCCAACGGCTGTCGGTGGCTAGCGCGTCGATGATCAACAACCGTCAGATCTATACTGATCCAACGGTGGATGACGCTCGCTGAAGATGGCGACGTGGCGTGCTCACAGCCGTGCGATCCTGGTGAAGATCGACGGTCGTTGTGGCTCAGGCTGATGTCGACGTGGTTGTCTATGGACCGCTGGATCTAGAAGGATCCAGCGGTGATGTGCTGCTCCGGTTGTGGATGACGTGGATGGTGCTGGACCGTTCGATCAAGATGATCGAACGACGACTGTTCTTCGTCCTCAACGGTCCTCCGCCACCCGCGGAGGAGTTGGCGGGTCTCCGGCGAAGCGGGCTCGGCTCCGCCCGATCCTCCTGGCGTCGGTAAAGCTCTCCGGGGGCTCGGAGATATCCCGAAAGATGCGCGGCGGTGCGGCGAAGCTCCAGGTGCCTTCAGGAGTAGAAGAGGGGTGCTGGAGCACCGTGGCGATGAAGCGCGAAAGTAGCTCCGATGAGCTTCCGACCGATGAAGGATGTGAGTGCCTGCAAGTGTTAGGGATATAGCCGAAGCACGAGGCAGTGCGTGGAGATGCGAAGGGTGGACGGTGAGGCCTAAAGCAATGCGAGGGAGGTCCGACGATGGTGCTCTGCCCAGGTGGCGGAGCTGGAGTCGATGGAGGGTGAAGTGTGTTGTCGGAGGGAGATAAATGGAGCGTGAAGGTCAGAGCTCCGTTGCGGAGCTCGGCGAGGTGATTGTGAAGCGAGAAGATGATGATGGCGGTGCAATTAAATTGGAGAAAAGTAAGGAAAAATTAAGAAGAGATCGGAGAGGATGGAGGGGGTCACCTGGGGATCGGAGCTCGGTCTTGAGTTCCAGGGTCGTCGCTCTAGGGATCGGTAGGGTCCCAAGCTCAAGCAGCTTCACGGAGGAGGGCTGCGACATGGCGGAGGCGCCGTGGATCTCGCCGGAGAAGAATCCCTTCGTCGCTCGAAGAATCAATCGATTATTGTCACCAAACGGAAGCTCTGAGCTCAGGGAAGCTCTCTGGAGTGGCGGATGGGCGTGACGATTGCTGGTGATGGTGTATTTATAGGATGAAGTCGACGGCTGAGCTGGTGACGAGGTGAGGTTAGTGGGGTTTGTGGAGCATCTCCGGTGGATGACGTGGTGAATGAGGGAGCTGGCGAGGATGAGGGGAGAGTGGGGAAGGTCATGGCAGCATTGGCGGTCAGCGAGGGTGGCTAGCGTGCGGCCGAAAATAGAAAGGGGCAGCGTGTGGCGCAAGGTCGAGATCGTGGGAGAGAGAGGGTGTCGGAGGTGGAAGACGAAGTCTTCACCGTTGGATCTTGTGATCCAACGTCGGATAAGAAGGCGGGAAGGGGCGAGTAGGATTAGATCTGGGGCATGTTGATCAAGGTCCGTGGAGCGACCACGTGGCGCAGCGGAGGCGAGGCGCTGACGAGCGATGGAGATTAGATTAAGGCGACGCGATCTAAGGGTGCTGAGTACGCCACGTGGCGCGACAAGGGAGCGACGCTGGCGAACGGTTCAGATCAGATCTAAGGATGATCGAAGGATCGTGATGTGAGGCTGGATAAGCGGCTGCGATGAAAGGATGGAGTGCATGATCGAAGGGCGCAACATGCGCCACGTGGAGGACTGTGGTGAGGGCGCTAACGGGCGGATCAGATGAGAAGGGGGAAATGAACAGACAGTGGAGATTTAAGACGCACGTGGAGGAGGTTGGGTCGTTGGATTCAAAGAGAAATCCAAAAGCTGAGAGAAGGGGCAGCTAGGGCAAGGGGAGCGGGCCGCGTGGCGCAACCAGAGGGCGCCACGTGGTCAGTTGTGATTGGCTGAAACTGGAAATGATTGTAGAGAGAGAAGGAGGCCGAATTTGGAAAAACTCAAAACATGAAAGTTGTAGATCTTGATGAGATCTACAAGTTTCATGTTGACCAAAGACGGAGATGAGGTCAAATATGATACAATAATACATGAATACAAATATGCACATACATAGTATACATAGAGGCCCAAAAACCCAACTTTTTCATACGAGCTCCAATTTGGATGAAATCAGTCTCATTTTAAAGGTCTTTTAATGTGTATTAATCTGAAAGTGTACCTATTTTGGAGTTTGTATGAGGGAGCTCTAGGCATTTTATGGATCAGGGATTCTGGGGCTTTATTGGATATTTTACACAGAAGATTTCTGGCTATCTTCCTTATATTATTAACTACCAGTGTACATAATATAAGGGAGGTGTTATTTTAATAGGTGAATAATTTACAAGTGATCTTCGCTTCTTATTTAATGCAAAATGTGAATGCTAAAAGGCATATATTATGAATGCATATATGAATGTTATTTATGCATTATAAAGGGAAATATGCATCTATTTACTTGGTAACAAGCTTCTATTTTCAACTTTTAGAATGATGAATCACGGATTCATCAGTCACCTTCCGTTCGTGCTCCGCCAGATCCAGCCACCTCCCACCAATGCGGTTCCGCATGCGCTACTGCTGCCTGAGGCCCTCGTCGGTCGCGCTGCCCTCGTTCCGCCCCGCCTGGCGGCGTGCTTCACCCGCACTCCGGCGGCCCCTCCTCCACCTCGCCACGCATCGCCGCTCAGTCCAGCCCAGCAGCACTCGACACCGACTCCTCCGCGGCGTACAGCCGCGCACCGCCCTCCGCGCCAGCCGCCACCTCCCACCAACGCGGTTCCGTGCGCGCCTCCCCAGGTGCCGCGTGCAGCACGCCGCTCCTCCCGTCGACGCGCCATCTTCGCGCGACAGGCCACCTCGCCAACGTCACTCCAAGCGCGGCCGCCCCCACAGATCTCCGCTCGCGCCACACCACCCAGCCGCCACGCGTCCCGCACCAGCCCGCGCCACCCGACTGCATGCCCCTTCAGCCACCTGACTGCCCCGTGCAATCTGCGCGTGGCCTCCAACGCCGGCCGCCTCCCCCGTCAGCCACTCGCGCATGGCCCGTGCGAAGCCGCCGCCCTAGTCGTCCCCCTCGCGCGCCATGAGTGATTATTTGGACAATATTTGTGCATTAATTTTTAATCAAAAAAATAGCATTTTGTAGACATCTAATTTTTTATCTTGTGGATATTTATTTGTATTTTTGTGAGCATTAATTTATTTATTAAAAATCAGAGATTGAAAATCAGTTATATTTTGCCCAATTATACTTAGAAATTCGTACATAGTCATTTATTGCTCTAAAATTTGTGAAAAAATTGTAAATAATGCACCTAATTGTGCTTTAATTACTATCCAAATTTCGTCTAATTAGGAGTTGTCTCGTGCATGAAATAAATTGTAGAGTGATTTATGTAATTGATTTTTAATTAATTCCATGAATAAGATTTTTGAGAAATCTCAAGTCTCTTTGATTCCTTACTGAAATATCTATTGAGATAATTCATTCACTATATAATTTGATTTCATGGATTTATTAGGAATTAAATACCCGCAGTCGCTTTGTTTTCAGTAAAAAATTCATAAAAAAATCATAAAGTGTCCGAAAATTCCGGAAATATTATCCTAGCTTAATTTTTATCATTTTTATCATCCAATAAATTTTTCATATTTTTCATATCATTTGCACGAAAAATTGCATAAAAACCCCAAAAAATCTGCATTTTTCATTTGTGCATCTTAAATCCAAAAATTCCAAAAAAAATACATTTGCATTCATCATTGGATTAGGTTCATAGGAAAAATATAACTTGGCCAATTTGGACTGATTTCACATTAAAATTAAATTTGGTTAAGTTGTTGATTTTCTTAACAACCTAATTCATCCGCATTTTTGCATTTGGCATTTTTATTACATTAAAAAAATACAAAAAGAATCCCACTTGGAAAACCGCAATCTAATCCATCTAACTTTATCCTGAGTTGTTCCTTTGCCTCCTTGAGTCGACCATGTGGCTTGCCCAGGCTAAATAAACATAAAACCGTGCATTAATTCATTCGACGATTTCATCGATTTGTGCGGTTCTTTTTTATCGACACAGATCTATCCGACTGCAATGCACTCGTCTATTAGACAACATTAAAAGGGTAGGTCCGTGGCCCATCAGATAATGAGCACCTTTATTATTGATATTGATTTCTTTCATTGCCCAATAATGTATGATTTTATTTGGGATTTATTCAGGAAATTAATTGAATCGTTATTTAAACCAGAGAGGAGGGTGCTTGAATTTATTTGATTAGTTTGGCTTGACTTGGTCTGATTTTCTACTCCACATCTTAGTATAATTATTTCATCACGTTATTGTATCATTAAAAAATAAAAAAAATCATTTATATTATTTTTCTCACCTCACAGCAAAACATTAGTTTGTTTGAATTAAAATTATTTTGCAAATTTATGCATCATTATTTTTTCGCAATTAATACATCTTTAAATAAAAAACCATAAAAGTAGAAAAAGATAAAAACAGCAAAAAAATTAATTCTTCTTCTTCTTCTGAAAACCAAAATTCTTGAATTATTTAGTGATTAATTCAAAACCCTCGTATCACATCCCTGAGTTTGACCTTGGGACTTACCCACGTAAAATAAATAATTTGATCACATTGAGACTAGGTTCTCTATGTCATTTCTGGGTGCGAACATTGTTGACGAATCACTGGATTACGCGACTACAACATTTCTGGCACATTAATCTTTAATTTCAACGAATTAACTTAGGGACTTCAGTGTTCTTCATAATGAGGTAGAACTCTTTTATCATGCTAGCCCAACTCATAAAGTCTAGTTGATTTAGTCCAAATGGACGCTTTGAAAAGGTCGCGAGATCTCGTCATTGATATAAGCTCTTTGAATGCTTCTTGGAATGTATGAGCTTTCTTGTCCATATTTTCATTTTCTTTCTTTTTTTGACTAACTCCACTGCTTTTACTAAGTTGTCACATACTAATCAACAAATTTAAAGACTTACACACTGACACTTAGGTTTAAATAAAGATAGTATATGAGCCATGTTCTTATACTAGCTTAAATGCTAACAATCAGGTTTCATGAAGCAATTCTCATTCTTATCCCATTCACATGCATCATTAAATCAGCTCCAACCTCAAACCTCCTATCCTACTCCCTTAAGAGAAGTAATGACTCATCACAAAGTCTATGTAATCATTCAAGAGAAGTTTCGATCGTGTTCTTTTGAGATAGATATTCTACATGAAATGTAGCATGTTTATCTTTCAAACTAGGGAGTTTAAGTATTTAAGTTCTAGGAATCCTAATGACCAAGAATGGTTAACTCTGAGTATAGCGTCACTATAAATCAAGATTCCTTAACTACATAAGTCTTGTGTGATGTTGAAGCGTCATGGATAAAACTACTTAGTAGTTAGTATTTTTTTCAATTTTTAACTAATTTTGTAATCAAATTTAGAAACAAAGTGTAAAACCATTTGTACCCTTTTTGCAAACAATTTGCAAAATGTTTTTACAAAAATATGTTAAATAGATATAAAGATTTTTAAAATATTTTACATATCTTTTTTGACAAATATTTATTTTAAAGTTCCAATACCCACAACCTATAAGAATAATAATAATAATTTATTTTAAAGTATGTGCTATGGGTAAAGTATATATGAAATATATTTGCATACCCCCTATACTTGGATTGTGATGTTCCCTCATGGAACAAAGTGAAATGAAGAGCATAGTTCATACTAAATACAAAGAGATAGTATAAAAACTAAAAATAGGTACGACCTTGTTGGACATGTGAGCTAAGCCATTATGCAATAAAAGTTATTGCAATTCTCTCCTTAATCTGAAATGAAGATCAACGAATTTGCATAACATGTCCCTGATATAATTAGGGTTGTGTAACATGTCTTTCTTGATATCGTACAATTGTTGATCCAAAGATTGGATTATAGAGGTTGGAGTAGGGTTAAATAACTAAAGAGTTAGATATAGCTCAACCACACCATCAAGTGATTATTAAGGATGGATCTCCATACAGAGAACAAGATGGAAATCCTTACTCCAAATGCTGACATTGAATCGATCTCCTGATGCAGGTCCTCTGCTAGTAATAGAGTTCGAAAGATGTTGGATGAGTTAGGTCTAAGAGTTGACTTAATGATATTGAGATAACTAAGACCTATGTTGTTTGTTGTCACATATAGGCACGCAGTCTCTAACTGGAGACAAATGTATTACTATATATCTAAGTATGTAGATTAGACATACCTTTAGGTTGATGACCAAATCAAGGTATATACATCAATGAGCTAGTGTGCATATAAGGTCACATGAGTAGTACTATCTCTCAAAGGGATTATACAGGTTCGCTACTGAATCGGAAGACATGAGCTCAATCATGAGATATTGGAATACACCAAATTCCAACAATGGTCATCTTGTTTTGGAAACAAGACATGATTTAAAGGTACGACATGCTTTTAGAAAGTATATGATAGATACCAACTCCCAGTGGTCGAATGATAAACTTAACGATAAAACTCTGAAGGAGACAGTTCAAATAAGATCATAACTTCAGGTTCATTCTAGGTCTTCCAGTACGTAGGATGTACATGTATTAGGAATACTTGTGGGTGATGTGATCTCAATAGATTATATAATTGTTATGCTTATATTCTAAGGGAGTGATGAAACATGCTTTGGATTTTAATGACTCCATTAAATAGACTAGTTATACATTCTTACTCCAAATGTTGGGCAATGGTATGAATATGATTTAGATGCAATGAGAAGATTGGATGTTCTGCCTGACTTGATCGGACATCTATGTAGGTCTTCTAGATCTAGATATGAGATTAGATATGACTATATAAGTGACTATACATAGAATACGTAGTCTCCATATCCTTATCTCCAAGTATCACTAAAGAAAGCCATTATTCTTAAACGAGTTCAAGAATAATTATATTGTTCACTATCTGAACACTTAAAAGTGATGATAAAATATGATTTAATTATCATTAATAATATGTATATTAATGATATTTTTTGGATATATGTAGAGAGGCATCTAAGGTATTTAACTATAGACTTAATTATCATATACAAGATTAATGTGGATAGCATAACCAACAATAATCATAAAATTGTGAATGTGATTCATAATATCATAGAAAGATGTAATTGTAAATAGGATTTAAAATTTATACAAAACATGAATTGGATTCACATTTTACAATTAAATCTAAATTTGAGTTAGATTTATTATTATATGGATGAATATGATTCGTAATTATCAATGGCATAACTAAAAATACACTAAATAATTGGAAAGTATTTTGGTGAAAATTCAATAGCAAAAGTTGTTGCAACATGTGGAAAATGTGACAAGATTTGATAATCTCATTAATTGGGAGAGAGGAGGAGCTCCATTCCTAATAGGAATTGGCATCCACATGGAGAGAGTCTCCATGGTTCCCCTGCATCGTAATTGGGAAGGAGGATCTCCTCCTTCCTTGTTATTCTAGATTATATTGATTTAGTTAGAATTCAATTTATTGAATAACGTCATCAATATATTATTTCTTTAAAATTAATTAATTAATTCTTGTTGCAAATTATTTCAACAAAATCTATACAATTGATTTCAATTAGGAGTGGATTCTAGCCATCCTATTTTGTAAATAAGAATGAAAAACCCTAGGCTCATCTCTAAACAATTCAACACACAAGTTAGAGCAATGAAATCATTCTCTTTCTCTCTCTCATATACTTATACAATTCTCCTTATCAACCCAAAGTGGCCATCTACTCTAGGGTTTGTGGAGAGCATCGTCATCGTCACGTTGTTGTTGTGTTGTAAGATCGACTACTCATGGATCTCTGTCTTCTTCAATGAACCATGCTCATAAGGAAGACGATGTATTTTGTATGATAAAATCAAGTGGTTCTTAGTTTGGATCCTCACCTATGATTGTGGGGAGCATATGTGTCATCCACATGCTTGTAAGTGATGTATATATTGAAATTGGAATTGACAGGGGGTATCTTTGCTTAGATACTACAAAATCACAAAAAAACATCATGAGTTAAGCCTAATACTTTTGTGATCTTGAGGAATGTATTGGGATAGGATCCCAAGCCATATAGTTTTATCGAAATTTTTTTAACTTCTGCTTCCCCATCGACTAGTAGGGTTAGTCGACCTAGATTGCATACGATGTGATATCCACGCTTATGTGATGCACGGATCATTTTATTAATTTGACTCCCTTCAAGTGATATTAAAGCCTTGGTCGAAGGTCTTGGATGTGATCCAAACCCTAAGAGAACTAGGCTTTGGATATTATATGCGCGGGGACTTTTTGTTTTTGCATAGATAATTTTTTATATAGTTTTTTGCTCATATAAAAAAATTCTATTTATGCCCTATATGAAAGAATTTTTGACATCCTTAAATGTGTTTAGAATTTCTGAACACGTCTTTAAAAGATATGTCAATGGTTGGCATCAAACGGGAATCATTTTAAAATGGAAAAATTCCTAGAGTCTTGTTTTCACATGTAAACTTGGATATGTAACTAAACATTTTTTGTTTTTATTTTCCAGTAATGAAACATGTTAAAAATACATACATTATTTTAAGAATCAAACCATCAAACTGCTCATATTTATTTCACGTAATTCCGACTTTATTTTCCCTAGTTATGTGATATTTAGTAGAGATGTGTCAACATATGATTGGACCATCTTGTTGATATCTTTTAATGTATTTAATCATTCAAATATAATCATGTCAATTTATAATTTAGACTTATTAACTGTTGTACCATTTATTTAGGGAAATATATGACAAACGACAACCTTGAACGATTACTTCATGATATGAAAACCCTAGATTCCAAACTACAATAGTTGTAGTTCAATCTTTACATGAAAAACCAACTTGTTTGCTTGATTTGACTATAAATTTAGAATGATAGAAAATGTTTCAATATGTCTAAATTTTGGACTGGTTATTTTATAGTACCTTTCCGATCATCAAAAGAAAATAATCACGAAAACCTCTTAGTACAAATAAACCTAATATGTTGTTAGGAATTGGAATGGAGATGGTGTCTACAACAGGTATGCTACCTTGGTTCCTTAATTATTGCCTTACATGTTATGGAAATGCTCCCTCCTATCATAACTCGAGCCTCTGATAGGATTTATTTCAAGGAAGTATAGCATGGTGTCCGATTAAGGCATACTCGAACAACTTATTGGAATAATAAATTTATACTATGGGAGGGTGTATACTATATAGTAATATAAAAATTTTATAAATTTTGTTGGTTGCATTGGATTGATGATTAATTTAATGTGACTAAGTTATTATACTTAATAATATTTGATTTTCCTTGTAAGGATTGATCATGAGAATATGATTCCAATGATTAATCAAAATTTCAAGGGATATGGGGGATCAAAAGATGACATCAATGGTCTTTCATCAAGGTGAAGGGTTCTGTCGCCATGGATTATATGGAGGACATGCCTATGTAAATTCATAGCTCCTACATACAAGTGCACATGGATCATACTCTTTGCATCTCGAAAGAGAAGGTCGCATGCATAATGACCCCAATTTTGTTCCCCTTATAATTTAGACAACATTGGACTATGTATTGCAAGTGCTATTCATGTTAACAGTTGTTTCAATGGGTGATAGGTCAAAATAACATTAGGTATGGTGGGCTCGGGTGTCAAAGACCAAATTTGGAAATGCAAGTTGAACTTGTAAGACGAAAAGAGTTTTGCTTCCTTTACACGAGTTGTATTTTTTATATTATTGGGGTGTGACAAAGGTGGAAGGAGATCACATATCTTAATTTAGGTACTTTGGTTATAATACCTCATGCTTTGAAAGTTCGAAAGAGAATGTACTTTCAAGGTAGTAAAAGTGAGACAACTTCGATTTAAAACAATAATAACCTAAATAAAGGTAAATATACTTATGCGAATTATCTTATTTCAGATAACTTTCATTAAACCCACTCAAAACTATACCTAGTCATAACCATTATCACGCATTGGATAGATGATTAAGGGTGTAGAGCTTGTAGTTGAACATATAATGTATGTAGTTGCAATGTAAAAGTTTCCTAATTATAATGAGGATTGACAACTAAATATATGATAGGACATCGACCTAGGATTTGTATATGTCTATAGTCTTGATCTTTCATCAAGTGTGCTTTGGAAATAACATGGCAATGATGATCTTAATATTCTAGATTGTTCTAAAACCAATAAAGATGTTTTGAAAAACATATGCGCTCCGAAAAAATCAATCATGAATGACATGGTTCACTGCATTGTGCATAATGATTTCTACATAAGGGATAATGTACTCAAAATGATTGAGTACTTCTCCGAACCAAAGTCTTTAAGAGTTAATATGGATGTAGATATGATGAGTAACATCATTCTACTATCCATGCTCAAGTCTTTCCTGAATCTTCATAATCCATATTGCATGAATAAGATGTGTCAAGTATAAATATTGAAATACGCATATATTGAACTCCCTTGAGCACATGCTCAATTTAAGAGGTCCTTTGTCCTAAGAAATGGTTGTTTATGAATTAAAGGAAGCACAATGGAAGCATGAGACTAGCACATGTAAGATGGAGAGTTAAAGAGTTGAATGTACTTATGTGACTTCTACACATATGACATCCAAATAGTTCGATGATCGACAATACAACAACAAGACGATACTGATAATATGACTATATCGGCTATCTAGAATCCTTAGGGAAGGACATGGATAATGCATCTTCCTCTTCCACATCTACACATCATCATTGAAATAGACTTACTTATTAGATAAAATTAAAGTCCAATAATTGTATCTCATTCTTCTACTAACACTTTCAATTGGATGCACATGGTTTAGATTACTAGAAAACTTGATCTTAAGGTTTGTAGTTATCAACATAGGATTTGATGCAATTGTTGCAATAATCTCCATTATACAGATACGCAACTTCTTTATAGTGCGAGAGCCCTTGGTCTTAGAGAATGTCTCTGTGACCTAGATATTTGAATAGATTCATTTTTTCATTCTAAAGTTGTTAGAAATTGACACACTCTGAGATAGATCTATCATAAAGAGTTATGAAGGATATATGTAGATAGTAATCTAACATCTAGAGGACTTTATTAAATTAGAATGTTAACGAATGGTTCACTGGCATTACTAATACTGAAATTAAACCATAAAAGATCAAAAGAAAGATGCAGATAAATTTGATAATGATCCAGTATCAATACTAGGACAAAAATATATTGATGAGATTAATGTACTAGCAAGAGATAGAACTTTAGGTAGTATAAAGGTACAAAACTTACATACTTGTGAATAATATATTTAAAGTAAAACTTCCAATACACCCTTCTCTGGGAATGGTGTAAGATATAGAGGTATTGAAGACCTCATTCATATTGATATATGTGGAGCATCTATAATGAAAATTAAAGATATGAAATATCCATTGATGATTATTTGTGGTATGAGATTTCTTCCTTGCACATTAGAAACCTTTGAAATGTTCAAAGATTTCGTAATCTGGTTGAGAATCAAAGTTAGAAGGAATATTAAAAGGATTTGTTCCGGTCGAGATAGCCGGTACCTATCAGATAATTCACAAGAATGCATTATAGAGAAAGGGATATTATTCCTATCTCACTCCTCCTAATACACCTCAACTCATGAGTGATGTGGGATGATCATGTGTGACGTAATTTTATTAAGATGAATCTTGGCATAATTATCTCTTAGTTTTTGGGTGTATGCAGTAGAAACTATAATATTATATATATATATATATATATCTTTAATAAGATTACAAGCAAATATGAACCTAAAACCTCTCCCGAGAAATGGTTTGGAACCAAGTCCTGTGTTAGACGCTTGAGGATTTAGGGTTGCTTGGTCACTGACCATAACATGGATGCAATTAAGCTGGAATCTAACACTAGAGAGTGCTACTTGATTAGGTTTATAAAGGATGGTTTTTGATACCTACTTTATGACCATGATATTCTTAATGATTTCATCGCTAAGGATATCATTCTTAGAGCATGACTTCCTTACGAGTCAAGATAAGAATGAAATAAAGGGAATCATTGAATCCTAGGAGAATAATGAGGTTCCTAAAATCAGAAAATAAAATAACACTTAGAAATAAAAATTTCATACCTTTTCAAATCTATTTTGTGGTGGTAAAACTGCCTAGAGGGTATGGATTCCATGTATCAAAGATGTTTCACAATGACCGAACTTCATATGATGGAGATTCTGAGGATCCTGGCGTAGAAAAATGGATGTTAACAAAAAAGTCCAAAGTAGACTTCATATACAAGGGTTATGTATGGACCCTCGAGGATCCACCTATAAGGGTCAAATTAATTGGGTGTAAATGGATCTTCAAGTGAAAAATGGAACCTGATGAGAATGTTGAGACCTTCAAAGCACTCTAGTAGGAAAGAGCTACACACTGAGAGAAGACATCGCTTGCGATGAAACTTGATCTCTAGTGACCATGCTTGTACCCATAGGAATAATGCTATTTCTAGCTACACAACTTGAGTATGACATCTAGAATATGGAAATCAATATTGCATTCCTCTATGAATACCTCAATGACGATATTCATGAAGTAGCCCCATGGCTTCATTGTTGATGGAAAGGTGTACAAGCTGAAGTCCCATGTCTATGGACTCAAATAATCTTTTCGTAGTTGGAACATCAAATCTGATGAAATTATAAAGGTAATGATTTCAGACAAATCTTGATGGCCCATGTGAAGTTGAGCGGGAGTGTTATTGTGTTCATCATGCTAAATGTTGATAAAATCTTAATCATATAAGAATAATAATGAGTGCTCTATAATCTGGTTATCTTGTACCCTTGAGATAAAAGATCGCAGATGCATCTCAGATTACAGTTCTGAAGTTGTTCATCGGCAAAGAGGAGGGTGTTGGGATAGCCATATGAAGGGTACACTTAGGAAAGATTCTTCTTAGGAAATTCCAAGGAAGGATTCATTCTCTTATTGATATGTTACTGACCTATCTTAAGGGATAACATCTAAGAGTGTTGATGATGTGAGTACTAAAGTTGCTTTCCCTTGTGCATCGGTTACTAGAAGCCAGGTGTATGCAAGATGTGTACAAAAGTCAGATGTTTGCCATGCAGTGGGAGTGGTCAATTGTTGTCAATCCTACTATGGAGATAAAACACTTAATTGTAGTATAAACATTTTCATGTACACAAGCCTTTAAAGATAGTGATCTAAAAATCTTATATTTAAGAACTTATGACGTTGTAGATAGCGATTTAAAAGTTACCTACAAACACCCGACAAGACTTAAGACTATATCTTAGTTTAAGGAGATAGAGATCTACAGGAATAAGGGTATTCTAATAATGATAATAGAAATCCCGTATCGGTAATGGATTGTAGTGTTAAAGGCAATGAGTGCTTTAACAAAATTGAGTATCAGTTGCATAATATGCAACATTCGCATTAGATGAAAGACTGTTACTAGAAGACATCCAAGTTTGTAAAAGGACTTGACGTAGTCTCTTATGATAGAGTGACTAGCCAGTTGGCCAAGCTATTTGTCAAAATAAGTTATGATTAGCACATGAATGTGAGTTTAATGGTTATCCCAATAATGGATCCTTGGGCTAGTAGGAGATTGTTGGACATGTGAGTGTATAGTGAGCCATTATACAATACTTTTTTTCAATTCATCCTTAGTATGAAATGAAGATAAACTAATTTACATAATAGGTCCCTTAGTACAATTAGGGTTCTTAACATGGACATTTTGATATCATACAGTCATTGATCTGAAGGTTGGATCAAAGAGGTTGGTGTAGGGTTGAATATATAAAGAGTTAGTTTGAGGATTCAACCCACTGTCAAGTGATTATCAAAGAGGGATCTTTAACCTAAGAAGGATATGGAAATCGTTTCTTTAAATGCTAATACCTGACCGACCTCCTGATGTACTTCCTATGTATAGGAATAGATATTTGGAGGTGTTAGATAACTTATGTCATAGAGTTTACTTAACGAGATAGAGATAACTAAGGCCTATATCGTAAGATGTCATACATATGCATACGTCCTCTGACCATGGAAAGATATATTTCTAAATATCTAAGTATGTACATTATGCAGATATTAGGTTGATGAGCTAATCAAGGTCTATATATTAGCATGATGGTGTGTATACAAGGGCATATGAGGAGTACATTCTCTCTAAGTGATCATATATGTTCACTCTTGAATAGAAGATATGAGCTCACCCATGAGATATTGGGATAAACCAAATTCCAATGTTAGTCATCTTGTTTTGGAAATAAGACATGATTTAAAGGTATAATATACGATTTCAGAAAGCATGTGATCGATAAAAACTCCCAATGACAGAATGAGAAACTTAACAATAAAAGTCTAAAGGAGACAGCTCAAATAAAATTAGAACTTTGTGTTTATTCTAGGTCTTCCAGTATGCAAGATCTATGAGAAGTAGGAGCACTCGAGGGTGATGTAATCTTAATCGATTGTATAATCGTGACCCTTCCATTCTGAGATGGCGAAACATGTTTGTATTTTAGTGACTCCACTCAAAAGACTAGTTATCCATTCTTGCACTAAATGTTCGACATTGCCCTGAATAAGATTGAGATGCAGTGACAAGAACGGATATTTGTTGAATCAAGATCTTTTCGAGGATTGATTGTTATTGGTATAAAGTCGTCGTTGTGATCCCTTAAATTCTCGACTCAAATAATAAAAATATTTTTTATCCTCGCTGAAATAATTACAAAAAATAATATGGAGTACGAGAAATTTTTGCTATTTAATTAACATGTATAACAAACATAATCGAATTCAGGGAGGCTACAAATAACCGAGGGTTATTCAAATAATCGAAAAAATCAATTAAGAAAAAAAAGGAACTCAAATGCAAGCTATCCTTGGTTTTTGTAGAATTTTTATCTTTTTTATTTTCTTTAAATTTTTTATTTTTATTTTTTGATTTTTAAATTTTTTATGATTTTTAGTGTTGCAAATTTTTTATTTTTCAAAAATGTGACTTCTAAAGCAAATTTATGCACAAAAGAAATGTATTTTTTGATATTTCTAATATAACAAAAATTCTCAAAATATCCATAGAAAATATTTTTGTGTTTTCATGATTTTTTTACTATTTTTGTAATTTTTCAGATATTTTTATTTTTTAGGAATTTTAAAATGAATAAAAATGGGGAAAGTGCAAACAGTGAACAAACGAAACTATTTCGTAATTTAAAAATATGAAACGAAATCAGAATTTTTGAAAAAAAATTTTCCTATAAATTAAAGGAAATTATCTACACACTGGAACTGAAATCACATTTTTTAATTTTTCTACAAATTTTTGTGATTTTTTAAGATTTTTAGTGTTTTGCTATTTTTTGGGGTTTTATAAATAGTTAATAGGTTAAATTTGCATAGAAATTAAAACACACCAAAAGAGAATTAGTCTTATTTTTTGGAATTTTTGAAGTAATATTTGAATTTTTAGGATTTTTTGAATTTCAGACAGAGTAAATGATATTGTTTTTGAGTTTTAATAATGACAAATGATGATAAACTGCAATGAAATACTTATACTAGAAAGAAACACACATCAAGAGCATAACATTTTTTAAGGAATTTATTGATCAACAAATATATTTATTTCAACAAGAAACGAATGCAGTTTAGAGTCTGGATAAATGGGGACTTGAATGCAATATTCAAAGTTTTAATAGCTAAAAATAATAAGAAATAAATACCAACCGATACACGTGCAAATCATGTGCTTGAAGGGCTGGAGTGGGTTTATTTGTGTTGATTGAAACTTCTAGGGGAGAAATGAAAATTTTCCAAATTCCTTTTTTTAATCCCCATAGGGTTCTTCTTTTGTCGCTCTTCATTCCAAAAGGGGGAATACAAAGGGGAGCCGCCGCTAGTTCTTCATGACAAAAGTGGAAGGAGGTCATCTCCGCCTTCCTTCTTCTTGTAGGCGGAGTACATGCTGATGGTGGTTCTTGGTATTGGCGGTTGTTGGATCACGGTGGACAGTCTGTGCAGGCTGGAGAGCAGGTGCGAGCACGGGCGGGCATTGAACGAGCGATGGTGAAGGTCGGACGTCCGGTAGCGCTTTCAGTCCGAGCGGCTGGATTCGACGGTCGCGATCTCGCATGGGCGGTCGCAGGTGGTCAGGAATGGGCAGGAATGGTGGCGTACGTGGAAGCTTCAGATCGGCAGAGGTGCACTTGCGGTCGAGGCGGCTAGAGGGCGGATGGTCGACGATGGGCAGCGGGCGTCGCTTGCTGTGGGGAGGGCGACTCTTGTTGCCGATTTTTTCTATTTTTATTAATTTTTTTGTAAATATAAACAGAGAAAAAACTTTGTTTTCTTATTAAAAAAAGAAACTAATGAAATCAATTTTTTATTTTTTTTCCTTTATTTTTTTATTTGATCCTGTAAAACAAATGTTAGAAGAAAAAAACTATATATTTTTTTATTTTTTATTTAAAACAAGTTAGGATGTGAGCATGACAGTTTAATCCAAAAAACAAAACGGAATACGTGAACAGCAGTGAAAAATGAAGAAAGGATATGTATCTTTGACCACCGTACGCAGCTGGAGTTGGAAGATTTCATGAGGTAGAATAAGAACGTGAATAGATCAAGATGTGATGGTGAAATAATCGGATCGGATTCGGATCAAATCATGATGTGTGATTCTAAAATCTAGAAAAAAATAAGAAATGACCGAAATAAAAACTTTAAATTTAGACTATGGTTAACCTCAGTTAGAAATAAGAGAAAATATAGATCTCACGTTAGGAGCGGAGAAGACCGTGATCGCCATGATGAAGGTTGACTCGCTATCACTGGACAACTCAGAGGCGAGGCACCCTTCTGTGACAACATAGCTCTCAGAGAATAGGTTCCTCTCACAAAATATTGATCTAGTTTAAATGAGAGAGAAGGAGCCATATTAATAGATAAAATAATTGAGTTTAAATTTCAAAATTTTAAATTTTAAAATTGACTGGAGATAAAGAGATAAGAAAAAAATTGAATTGAGATAAATATTAAAATTATTTACAAAAATTAATTATTTGTTTTTTAATCAATTTTATTAAAATTTAAAAAAACTGTTACTTGTTTTGTGGTGGTTATTTAAGAATATCGATTATATACATATATTATATAAATATATTACATTATATACATAGTTAAATAAGGAAATTAGTTTTTTTTATTTTTATTTTTTCTATTTTTTTAAATTATTAAAATATTTATAATCATTTTCAAATATAATAAAAATAAATATATACAATAAATGGTAAAATTGTAAAAACCACCCCAGAAAAATCAACTTTTCAACCGTAACTCCAAAAATTATGACATCATAGCCATCTTAAAGATAATTTAATTTAAAATACAAAGGAAGTGAGTTTGATTTAATATGAGTTCATATGGACACGGAATTGGTATTTCAATTATCACTTTATGGGTTTTTCCGGATGTGGCTACTTTTATTATGTACATGATTTTATGTTGCAATTATTTTTATTAATTAGAAAAAATTTATTACAACATTTTATTTTAAAATGATTTGAGGTCAATTTATGTACAAATAAAATAATGTAAGTATACAAATATTTATAACACGTTTTTTTCGATTTTCTAATTAAGGACCCTATTTCCCCCTACTTTATTCCTGGTCGTTCATGTCAAGTCTTGACTTCTCTCGAGGTTTGGGTCAGCATGTATCTATTACATATATACAATCTTTTTTTTATAGTTACTTTCCTTTATTTTTCATTTCTTTCTTTATTAATTTATTGTAGGTTATAGTAATAATAAATGTACAATATTTACACACATATGCAAGTTAGTAAGAATATTGAGTTAGTATTATATACAAGTATTTTATAAGGGATTTTAAGCTAAAATAAATGAATAAAGATGATGAAATGCATATTCATCATCCCTCTATGCTTTACCTTTGCTAGTCCCTTAGCAAACACTTATTTGAAAGAATAAGTGAATAAAAGAAAAACAAAGGAAAATAACGAAATTAGGACAATATTGAGTATTAATCTTGTCTTCATAAAATTGTAGGATTATTAGTGTGGAAGAACCTTAATGGGAAATGGATTTAAAACCTAACAGTCTTTGAGTTCCACAAGACTCCTATTCAGATCTTCTCAAAAGTCAGATCAGAACAAGTCTACATACACAAATTCTTGTCACTATGAATCTTTACTTGTACGTGTAAGTGAATTATAGCTCCCCATCTCAAAAGTAGCAAGGAAACAACCTCCTTCAACAAGGTAACTCTAGTTCCCTGGTGTACAAACTCTTTCCTTGAGGAGCGGGGATATTCCCTTCTAAGTTAAAGTAGAACTAGCTCAAGAAGAGGAAATTGAGAAGGGAATGGACGGTAACCAGTGTAGCTACCTATCCTTTGATGCATGACCAGTGTAGCCAAGTAATCCACTCCAAGCTTGCAAAAAATTGATTTTGAAGCTCTTATTATTTTTTTCCTTTTTTTATCCTTGTATATAAACTCTGGCAGAAATTTTACTTTGCAATTAGGTATGTCCACTTTTAGAGATTATGCATTTCTTCTTTTTTTTGAAAATATACAAGGTGCAACATGTACATGAGGAGTTTTTCCTCTTGAGCTAGTAGACAATCACTCTTTTGAAGTATTATTTCAACCCAACAACATCCTGTCGTTTGACCTCAACATTCCTGGACCAAGTTGAGATGCATTCCCTCCCTAGAGGAAGACCAGAGGTTCCTCTTAGATGTACTACCCTTGTATGCTACCGCAAGCCAAAAGATTATGCCTCCTCACTACCTCCTCCTTGAAGAGCTATGTGTAGAGTGCTCATCAAAGATAAGCCACGATCTGAAAGAATCATGCATGTGTTGTTAAATATTCTACTTAGACTACTCATGACGACATGCGAACATAGTCTTATGGACTCAAAGAATTAAGTTACTAGGACCTGAAAAGTCTTAACTCTATTTCTTGCAAGGTTCATCTGAAATTAAGTGGATTAAGGTCCAACTAAGCTCCATTCTTCAATTTCATTTCAGACTTGGTTTAAATGTCAATAATACCTTGAAAAATGCACATGAAATGCAATAAACATGTACAATGCGAAAAGAAAGTACTTTTTTTCAAAATAATTTTCTAATTTTGAACTTTTGATGGGATATTTTCTTTGTAAAAAAATGATGCACATGTGAAAAGAAATATTTTTTTGAATTTTTAATTATGCAAATTTTTATAGACTTTTGGTTTTATAGTTTTAAGGGATTTTTTAAGGGAAAAGGAGTTAGTAAAATATATACAAGTATATACAAGATTTTTTGTTTTTTCTATTTGTTTTTTTGTTTTTTTTTTTCATTTTTATTGTTTTTTGTTTTATTTTTTGTTTTATTTTAGTTTTTTATTTTCTTTTTATTTATTTTTTTGTTGTTTTCTTTTTTTTGTTTTTTAATAAAAGGTGACCAAAGTCTATATACACACATAGATTTTATGGATTTATATACATATTCCCAAAATAATCATATTAAAAGTATGAGTTATGTCTAAAGTATATATACAATATATACGAAACCCCCCTATAATAATGTTGAACTATGCCCTCATATTGATCTGAGAGGGGCAAAGGAAGGCATAACTCTTGTGAAGTACAGAAAAGTGAAAAGACTCATATGCTACGACAACTCAAAGAAAAAATAAAAAGACTAGAAGTTGGCGATACCCCCATACTTAGGATCAAATAATCCTAAGTATAGTGGACTATAAAAAAGGAAGAACCAATGAAGAGAATTGATGGGATCAATGGAAAAACACAAAAAAGATGATGTAAACAACATCACTCCCCCTATACTGAGGGTAGAGCATCTCTGAGTATAAACAACTACATGAGTGGTGAACATGACGAATATGAACAACACAAATCATGAAGGATATTGAGAATCCTTAAGCGCATCACGGAAGCGTGCCGATCGCATCATATGCAATCGGAGCAACTAGTCGCACTAGTCGCTAGATGCGGCAGAAATTAAAATTTTTTATTCTAAAGATGAAACCACATGATACGAGAACACTTCTCGGATCGTTTCATCAAACCACAAAGTATAAGGAATACCTCTTGGAGCGTGGTTGTAATCTTGAAATCCCAAACAAGAGATCCTCCTGTCTTAAATCCGATCCACAAAGAACGTAATTGCGGGAGCGATGATGAGTCACGTTCCTCCCGCAATCCACGACAACGATCCAAGAAATGAATCCCCCGATTTCATCAAACGAAATCCGTAGTCTTCCTTTAGAGCAAGCAACCCTAAAGAAGAAGGAGATCCTCGAGTCATCGAAGGCGAGATACTCTCCTCCTCAATATTCAAGATGGACGACCACTTGAAATTGAGAGAGAGATGGTAGACGAAATGAGAGAGAGAGAGAGTAGTAGGCTTCTACAACTCTAAATAATGTACCATGAAAGGCTAGGTTAGCCCTCCTTTTATATTAGTTTGGGATCCAATGGATCTCAATCCATGGGACACATAGATCCAACGGCCAAGGGATTCTATGTAATAATCAATGGCTATGATTGTTGTTGGTTAAAACCAACAATATTAATTTATATTAAGATAAAATATATGTTGCAATATTATCAACACTATTTAATTTAAAATAAATTAATCATCAAGAGATAACAACATAAAATAAAAAAGTGATAACTAAATTACCCAAAAATTTAGGGGGCGTCATTTATAGGTGACGCCACCCCCTTTTTTGTGGAGATTTTTATCTCCCTTTTTATTCTATTTATTATTTCTTAATCTAATTTTGTAAAAACCATTATCACAAAATTATTCACCAAATTAATTCCAAATTATGTTGTGAATATTTCAATCATGCCATTGAAATATATGTGAATCATATTCACACCCAAACTAATTTGTAAATTGCATTTCCAATTAATTAATGTGAATCCAATCCACATTAATAATTAACAACTGCTATTTATAAAATATCTCTCTCTTCAATATATATGTGTATTATAAAACATATTTATAATACACAAATATTATGGATAGTATTATCCACATTCTCCAATCCTTGATAATTAAATCCTATTTAATTATCTTGGATAATTATTCTCACAATATGAATCTTATTCATATTATGCTTGACAATTAAATCTCATTTAATCATCAAGTCCTTCTTGCTTGGATATGTAGTTCATCAAATGAATTATTCTTGAACCACTTCAAGAATAATGTGCTTTCTCCGCAGATACTTGGAGATAAGGACGGGGCGATTGTATTGTTTTACGTATAGTGACGTGGACATTGAGATCTTATTTCAAATCCAGATCGTACGAACCTTCACAGATGCTTGATTAAATCAAGACCACATATCTAATCTTCTCATTGCATCTGAATCACATTCAGACCAATGCCCAACACTTGGAGCAAGATCAGATTGCTTCTCTACAGAGAGGAGTCACTAAAATCCAGACTTGTTTCATCACTTCCTCGGAATGGAAGCGTCATGGTTATACAATCGTTTATGATCACATCACCCTCAGGTATTCACAATACCTGTACATTCTGCATACTAGATGTGATGCCCCCAAGGTTCCAGATACTCAGCAATACACTTTCACATCATACAATTCTACATTCGAAATACCAAGTTGTAACAACCATACAGGAGAAAAGTAATGAAAGAAACACCGTATTTTTTTAACTCGTTTCCCTTTTCATTTCGTTCATGCATCATGTCCACAAAAAGATTCTACAATGCCGCAGAATGTAGCTACATGTATGGATACATCATCTTGTCTCTCAAAAATAACTACATGTACAGAAACTCAAAGAGAAGGACCACATTGTACCACAAAACAGCGCTGCAACAAGTCAACTACAGTCTCTTACTGTTGTGGCTGCTTCTCCTGTAAACCTGCCGAATTTACGCAATAGGTTTATGAGCAAAGCGCCCAATACAGATATAAAAGAACAACTACAAAGGTAAACAACAAGTGTACAACAAGACAGTTATGAGAATCCACAATTATAGACAACTCCCCCGTTACCATTATCACTAAGAAATGTCACCTCGCAAAGAACTACCATACCACGTAAAGAGACTTGTAACAACTTCACTTATAGTTCCAACACAAATATGCATATCTAATGTAGACAAAATGTAACTTGTAAGAGAGTATGACCACGCTAGAAAAAAATAATCCAATACACATTCCATCAATAGAGTTTACTATGGAAGGGCATGATCTGATCCAATACGTTTGATCATGGATAATCGTTATTAATCACATAGTTTTTTGGCTTTTTTATTTTATAAGTCTCGGTGTCTTTTCTCACAAAGGTGCATCCGGGTACTTATACGTGGGGCCAACACATATAAGTACCTAGAAGTCACCTTGGTAAGGAAAGGTGAGCTTGGACTGTAGTTTAATGCTGCTTACGATCACCACACACACCCTCTGTTAGTAACACACATTCTCAAGAGGAGTCACATAGAGCCTGTAGGCCTCATCGCCAGGCGGAGATCACACAGAACTCTAAGCGCATCACAAAGCACAAGGCGCAACCCACTCGATGCCATGGCGGAAAAATCACTAAGACGCCAAAAGGATCACTAAGTAGTGCACACAACACACGGTGAGCTAAAGCAGCATTAATCTCACGACCGGGTTATTTACGGTCGTCCAAGACTCTATCCAGGTTTCCAAGGAGGCATGCTTCTCCTTGGAGGTTTATTACTCTTTATCTAATACTCGAATTGATTCATATGATAACTCTTAGGCACTAAGCCAACATGACTCGAATAGTTGTATACTCACAGCTATTCGCTATTTTCATTACATTTTATACATAATCGAGTTACATATCAACTCAAAAGACTATTTACTCACGATCAAACACTTAGCCAATGCAACGGTTCAATAATAAAGAAAATTGTGATATGAACTATTTAACAGTGTGAACTATATATAAGCCTTATCTTCCCATTCATCAATAACGCATAAAACATTTTAGTATAGCGATATTTATTCTTGTTGACTACCAGATAAGCTGGTTACCCTTCTCTTCCTAAAGTTTAATACATTGACTTCTGTTTGTCAGACACTTCACCAGTATTACATTAGATTGTATTCTCGATATCAAGTAATGGATTTTTGTATGGTTTATTTCACACTCTGCACTATGCTGGCCTTATAAATTGCAGTTCCTTTTATGTGGCACCTTACTCACAAGGTTATGATTTAATTAGCAAGCTATTTCCTGGTCTGAGGATGTTAAAGAACTGAAGTGCACCTTCCTTTTTTAACCAATTCGATGAATCCGTCTCTAAGAGAAAAGGCTAAAAAGAGAGGCTGGTTATGTTCCAAACATGGAATAAGTTTCTGTGACTTCTTATTCTGTAGAGGAAGATTTTTTTGTGTACTTTTCTGCAAAACGGAAAGAAGATATTCCAATCTATCGACGTACTGAACAAGATCCATGAGACGAGGTTATTGGGATTTAATATAAAGAAAATCAAGGAATATGTCCAGATCCTAATTCACATCCTAATTCTTTTCTCATGCATAAATCTATAAACTGGAGACGGATGAATTGTTGAAGGATTGGATTGTGTAGCATGCATTTTTTTTTACCTACATATAAAACAAAAAAAAATCATTTCCTTTACTCCAAACATGAGTGTAAGCATCTTGTTTCTTCAATGTATCACTTGTTATAGCTACTCTTGACTTAGAGGATAATCCAAATACTCTTCAATATAGGAAGGGCTATCCATACATAACAAGATCCATAACTAAGGCTTACAACTCTAAGTTAGAAACACTAGAGCGAAGTATCAAATATCCATAACTCAAATTCCAATTCTACTGACAGAAACACCCAGGAGTTGCAGAAGCCAAGCACACTACACACACAACTAATTGACCCCTAAATAAAATTCCAACAACAATAACACAACTCGGTAAAAAGCCACTCAATAGCGATTTCAACATTCCAAAATTTGATTTTGGCCATAGCCCGTAATACCCAACTCATCAAATCCACTTAGAAAAACTCCATCGTCCAAAAGACCGATCGTTATCGTATCTTACCATACCCAACTCCAACGACATTCCAACCTTGATCCAAAAATCGTGACCCGTTTCCAAGACCACCACGTCGTGTGTGTAGCTATTCATGCATGCGATCCAAACCCACCCCACAACCAAATCCAAGATGGAAGAATGAAAATGATGATGAAATAGCGTGAATATGGCAGCAAGAGGTAAGAACCGTACCTTGCAGAGGCGAGGAACGAGTCCCCCGCAGAGAGATTGTCGTGTGGGTACCTTCGGCTTTGCGATCGAGCGCTCCGGCGACCTCGGGCGGCTCCGGCGAGTTCTAGGGCGGAGCTCCGGCGGTTGGAGGAGTAGAGAGGGTGGTTTGGTCGACCTAGCCCTAGCAAAGCCCCATTTTATACCTGGGTTTGGTTAGTCGGATCCGGATCCGGTTACTGACCCATGATCGTAAAATGACCATATCTCCCTCATCCGATATCGGATTTCGACGTTCTTGGTACCGTTGGAAATATCTCGACGAGAAATACACAATGGACTAATTCCTTGAATTTTTGGAACTCTGTATAAGTACAGATTTTGCAATTAAGCTCAGACTTCAGAAATTTTTGCAATTTAGTCCCTGTTCGTGGTTTCGGGATTTTACACTAGAAGACCCACGATCAATCTGAAGATTAAGATCAATTTTACACTGTCTGCTTCAGAGTTTAATCACTAAGTTTCTCAATCTTGGTCATTGGGAGTTGGTATCGATCATATGCTTTCCCAAAGCATATATCATACCTCCAATTTCATGTCATGCTTCCAAAGCACGACGACCATGCATGGAATTTGATTGATCCCAATACCTCATGAGTGAGCTCATGTCTTCCGGTTCATAAGTGAATCTGTATGATCCTTTTGAGAGATCGTATTGCCCATATGCCCTTATATGCACACCAGCTCGCCGGTGTATAGACCTTGGTTAGGCCATCAACCTATCGATCTGCCAAATGTACATACTCAGATATATAACAATACATTTGTCTCCGGTCGGAGGATGTGTGCCTATGCTGTGACAGCATTCAACATAGGACTTAGGTTATCTCGATCTCGTTAAGTCAACCCATTGATCTAACTAATCTGACACCTCTGAATCACTATTCCTATGCAGAGGACCTGCATCAAGAGGTCGGTCAGATATCAGCCTATGTGAGAAAGGATTGTCATCTCCTACTCAGGCTGGAGATCATCTCTTAACAATCATTTGACGGTGCTTGATGAGTCCTCTATCTAATTCCTTAGATATTCATCCAAACACCAGCCTCTATGATTCATTTAATGAATCAACAGCTATATGATCATCAAGATGGTCATGGTATATAACCCTAATTGTACAGAGGGACCTTATAGTGCATTCATTCATTTAATTTCAGAAAGGGAGTGAAACATCATCAACTTTTATTGATAAACATAAATATTACAATAACATTTATTGTAAGAATGGTTCGCCAAGGGCTCACATGTCTAACAATCTCCCACTAGCCTGCAGAACCATTCAGTTACAATCCGTAAACCCATACTCATTACATGCTGGTCAAAAACCTTCTGTGTCAAAGGTTTGGTAAGAGGATCAGCAATGTTGTCTACAGAGGCCACCTTGGTGATGATGATATCACCACGCTTTTGAATCTCCCGAATGATGTGGTATTTTCTTTCCACGCGCTTGCTCTTTTGATGGCACCTGGGTTCCTTTGCTTAGGCAATGGCTCCCATGTTATCGCAGAGTAACGGGATGGGAGTATCAGAGGAAACTACGCCAAGCTCCAAGATGAACTTGCGCAACCATATCGCCTCCTTTGCAGCATCTGATGCGGCAATGTTTGAATCCGTCGTAGTGTCCTGCTTCTTGCTTCTCCAGCTCACAACACCACCGTTCAACAGGAACACAAACCATGATGTTGACTTTCGATCATCAATATCCGACTGAAAGTCTGAATCTATATATCCCAAGGCTTGGAGATCACCATCCCCATAGATCAAGATGTAATCTTACATACGTTTTAGATATTTGAATATGTTTTTTACTGCATTCCTATGTTTCTCTCCATAGCAGGATTGGTAACGACTTACCACTCCCACTGCATGGCAGATGTATGGCCTAGTACACATCATGGCATACATCAAGCTTCCTACAGCTGATGCGTAAGGGCATCCAGCCATGGCCTTCCTTTCCTCAACACTTTGAGGAGCCATCCCTTTAGACATATGGATACCATGTCCTAAGGGGAGGAATCCTTTCTTGGAACTATCCATATGGAATCGTTCAAGAATCTTGTTGATGTATCCATGTTGTGATAATCCCAATATTCTCTTTTCTCGGTTTCTGAACAACTTCAGGCCTAAGATGTAAGAGGCTTCTCCAAGATCTTTCATCTCAAATGTATGGGATAGCCAAATCTTCACACTGGTCATCATTCATGTATCATTCACAATGATAAGGATATCATCTACGTAAAGCACGATGAACACAATGACGCTCCCACTAAGCTTCTTGTACACATAAGGTTCATCAGGATTCTGCACAAAATCATAACTCTTTATGGTTTCGTCAAATCTGATGTTCCATCTACGAGAAGCTTGTTTGAGCCCATAGATGGATTTCTTCAGCTTGCATACTTTACCATCCTCAACTATGAAGCCCTGGGGCTGCTCCATATAGATATCCTCCTCGAGGTATCCATTGAGGAAAGTTGTCTAGACGTCCATCTGCCAGATGTCGTAGTCAAGAGATGCAGCTATAGCTAGAAGTGTCCTGATGGACTTAAGCATGGCCACAGGAGAGAACGTCTCATCGTAGTCGATGCCTTCTCTCTGTGTGTAGCCCTTTGCTACGAGTTGTGCTTTGAAAGTCTCTACTTTCCCATCAGGTTCCCTCTTTCTCTTGAAGATCCATTTACACCCAGTGGGTTTTACCCCTTTAGGTGGATCCTCTAGGGTCCATACACCATTCTTATGCAAGAAGTCAATTTCTGACTTCATTGCTAGTATCCATCTATCCATGTCTTGATCCACGAGTGCTTCATCAAATGAAGAAGGATCATTATCAGTCTCACCTGAGACATGGAATCCATACCTTTCAGGTGGTGCAACCACCCTCGAACTCCTTCAAAGAGGTATGGGTGTTTCATCTTCATTTATTTCTTCAGTTTCTGGTTCAAGAATCTCAAAATCCTCAGGGGATTCAATGAGTTCATCTACTCCATTTCTATCTTGACCTTTAATAGGGAAATCATCCTCCACAAATTTCACATCCCTAGAGACAAAAACCTTTTGGGTCTCAGGGTCATAAAGCTGGTATCCAATACCATCTTTAACATACCCAATGAAGTAGCACTCACGAGTGTGAGATTCTAGCTTACTTGCATCCATGTTCTTCGCATGGACCAAGCATCCCCAAACCCTCAAGTGTTTAACACTAGGTTTGGTGCCATACCAGAGCTTGTGAGGAGTCTTTGGTATACACTTGCTAGGAATCTTGTTCAGGAAATAAATTGCAGTCTCTACTGAATATCCCAAAAACTAAGAGGTAAATGTGCTTTGCTCATCATTGAACGGACCATGTCCATGATGGTCCTGTTGCGTCTTTCAACAACACCATTAAGTTGGGGAGTTTTAGGTGGAGTGAGATTGGAGACAATTCCATTCTCTTTAAGATATTCCTTAAATTCATCTGAGAGGTACTCACCACCTCGGTCAGATCGAATCCGTTTGATCTTCCTATCGGTTTGGTTCTCAACCAAAGACTTGAACTCTTTGAACTTTTCAAAGGTTTCATATTTATGACGTAGTAGGAAGATAAGCCCGTATCGCGAATGGTCATCAATAAACGTCAAATAATATCAATATCCATTTCTAGTCACGGTACTGAAGGGACCACATACATCAGTATGTATTAGGTCAAGAATACCTTTGCATCTCGTAACCTTGTTACTGAAAGGTTCTCTAGTCATTTTACCTCGAATGCAATGTTCACAGGTAGGTAAAGATTGAACCTGTAGAAAATCTAAAGGTCCATCCTTTATCAATCTATTGATATTATCAACAGATAAATGACCAAGCTGTTGATGCCAAATCATATTCGAATGATTTCCATCCTCCCTGGATCTCTTGGGGCTTCCATTATTAGTGGTAGTAACATTCATGACACATTCATCAATGCACAATTCATAGAGTCCACCATAAGTCAAAATACTATCCGCAATATATTTATCATAACGGTTTATGATTAATTTATTACAGAAAGTGAAGGAATATCCATTTCTAACTAACTTAGATACAGATATCAGATTCCTTCTAACTTAAGGTACATAAATACACTCTTTAAGTACTATGACTCGACCACTAGATAATGATAGTCTACAGGTCCCGACGGCGACTGCTGCAACATTTGCATCAGACCTCATCTGGATGACTATCTCCCCATGCTCCAGATTCCTAGTTTCCTGAAACAAATGCAATGAAATGCGTACATGAACAGAAGCACCAGAATCTACAACCCAACTTCCTTCTCGTCCAACGAGAAAGCTAGTTTCAATGATGAAAGTAGATTTCATACCTACTGGAGCTTTACCTTTGTCAGTAGACTTCAGGTAATCCGGGCAGTTACGTCGCCAGTGCCCCGGCTTATTGCAGTGGTGACAGACATCGGACTTTTTCGATGTCATCAGTGTGGAAGCACTATAAGATGAACCAACTCCTTGATTCTTCTTCTTTCTCTTCTAGGTCGGGCCCTTCCGAGAACCTTGCTTCCGACCGCGCTTTCCTCTCACTTGTGCAACCATTGCACTAGCAGAGGGGTCATCCTTCTTCATGACGTCTTCCGCAGACTTCAATGAAGCTAATAGCCCAGCGTTAGTGAAGTCGCCTTTGCTCATGTGGTAAGACACAACAAAGTTGTTGAAAGACTTAGGGAGTGATAGGAGAATGAAATCAGCTTGCATTTCAGAATCCAAGTAGGCTCCAGGGTTTCCAATTCAAAGAGGATCCCAAACACTTTGAGTACGTGTTCTCTGACATATGTCCCTTCCTGCATCTTGCAGCGAATAAGCTCTTTCATCACGTTGTAGTGTTGTGTGCGATTTATGTCACCAAACATTTCCTTCAGATTCAGCATAATCTCTTGGCAATGGTTCATTTCCACATGTTGCTTCTGAAGCACATTGGACAATGACCCAAGGATGTAGCACCTTGCCAGATTATGGTATTCATCATATTTCTCATTATATGATTTATCTTCCGTAGTCTTAGGGTTTGCTATCTTGTCCTTGGTCAGCACATAAGAGACGTGCTCCGCGGATAGGACAAGATCCAAATTTCGGATCCAATCCGAATAATTTGGCCTAGTCAACTGGTTGACCTCCAGGAGCCTGCTAAGTGGGTTCATGGACTTCATTTTCTGAAATTAAGAATGCACTATATTAGAATATATAAATAATTATATATTCATTTTAAGAATAATTTAATTAAGGCATTTTAAATCAATTTTATCTTGTTGTGTCAACTTTGAAAGATTGTCCCCTAATTGTCTTTCAAAATAAGAGATATACTTACCGCTATATCTCAAGTAAGATCCGGGATCTCCTTTCCTATCTTTGTCATATCCCAATAATATGAGAACTTGTGACTCCGATAAAAAGAAGGGGAACTCATTCTGCCTTGCAAGTCCAACTTGCATTTCCCAATTCGGTCTTTAACACCTGGGCCCACCACCCCTAAGATGATGTTGACCTGTTGCTAATTGAACCAGTCGTCAACAGGATTAAAACTTGCTATGCGTAATCCAATATCGCCCCAATAATATGAGAACTCGATATTGGGGTCACTATGCATACGACCTTACTCTTTCGAGAAGCAAAGAGCACGATCCAGACGCGCTTGCATATAGGATCTGTCACTTCGGACAGGCGTCTCCTACATACAATCCCTGGCGACGGAACCCTTCGCCTTGACGGGAGACCATGGATGTCACTTATGTGATCCTCCATCTTCTTATTCAAATTTTACAATTAATTATCATGAATCATATTCACATAATTAATTCTTCCAAGGAAAATACACATCTATTCATAATAGACTGCTTATTAGATATAATTAATTTAATCACATTAAATTAATCATTAATCCAATCATCAATCAACAAACTTGATTATTACTTGAATAGTAGGTATAATCTCAAAGTACATATTATTCAAATTTTAATAATTAGAAAAATACACTTTGACTTTCTCCGGTATTATCGAGTCCCTACCCGTTATCATGGCCAGTACCGACAAGAGTGGGACGGAACACATACGTTTCAACCCGCGATCCCAATGCTCTCCGATTAGGCACCATATCCACCTCAGGAAAGGATAATGTCATATAGATCATCATGTACTTTGAGATGCTCATCGGTTTTTCAACCAAAATTATACCATATAATATACATCAAAACAATTTTGATTATATTATAAGGAGATTTGCTAAACAAATCCCCTATCCTATTCAAGCAAGAGGATTTTTCATGTAAAAGTTGTCCTACAACTATTGTAGGATAAACTAAGGTTCTTCATGAAAAAAAAGTTTGTTGATGATTTCATGTCAACCAATGGTCAAGATCAATTATCTTATCATCATGGTTTAGGCAAATGTCATTCAATGAAATAATTATCTCTTTAAATATTTCACAAATATTTATCACTAATTATTTCAGAAATTAACAATTAATTTTCATCAACATATTCGAATGACTTATCACAAGGTTCATGATCAAAAGATGTCAATTTCCAACAGTGACCCCAATCACCAAAATTAAGTTATCTTGATCAATTTAAATCCAAAAATTGCAAAATCAGTTTCCTAAGATTGCCAATTTGATTTATTAAAGAACCCAAGTGATAATTCACGCATTTAGAGGCAGATCAAAACAGTAATTAACTCATTAATCACGATTAGATCCGTAGTTCCCGCAACAATGAATACATGCATATTCAAAAGGCCATATCTTGAGCAAATGAAGTCCAAATTACATAAACTCAGATCCTATGATTTCCTTATTTAATGGGAAAAAATCCAATTGCAAATTTCTGTTTAAACAATTTAAACAGTACTGAAAATTTCAATTAGACAGAGGGGCGAAATTGAAATGCGACAAAACTTTCGCCGCCCTTTCAAACCCAAGTCGTCCTAGGTCTATGGATCATATCCAAAACCTTATTCGACCTAGGCACTGATGCCACTTGAAGGATATTGAGAATCCTTAAGCGCATCACGAAAGCGTGTCGATCGCATCATATGCAATCGGAGCAACTAGTCGCACTAGTCACTAGATGCGGCGGAAATTGAAATTTTTTATTCTAAAGATGAAACCACATGATCACGAGAACACTTATCGGATCGTTTCATCAAACCACAAAGTATAAGGAATACCTCTTGGAGCGTGGTTGTAATTGTGAGATCCCAAACAAGAGATCCTCTTGTCTTAAGTCCGATCCACGAAGAACGCACTTGCGGGCGCGATGATGAGTCACGTTCCTCCCGCAATCTACGATGAAGATCCAAGCAATGAATCCCCTGATTTCATCAAACGAAATCCGTCGTCTTCCTTTAGAGAAAGCAGTCCCAAAAAAGAAGGAGATCCTCGAGTCGTCGAAGGCAAAGGCGAGATACTCTCCTCCTCAATATTCATGATGGACGGCCACTTGAAATTGAGAGAGAGATGGTAGACGAGAATGAGAGAGAGAGAGAGAGTAGTAGGCTTCTACAACTCTAAATAATGTACCATGAAAGGCTAGGTTAGCCCTCCTTTTATATTAGTTTGGGATCCAATGAATCTCAATCCATGGCACACATAGATCCAACGGTCATGGATTTCTATGTAATAATCAATGGCTATGATTGTTGTTGGTTAAAACCAACAACATTAATTTATATTTAAATTAAATATATGTTTCAAAATTATCAACACAATTTAATTTAACATAAATTAATCATCAAGAGATAATAACATAAAATAAAAAAAGTGATAACTAAATCACTCACAAATTTAGGGGACGTCACCTATAGGTGAGGCCACCCTTTTTTTGTGGTGATTTTTATCTCCTTTTTTATTCTATTTATTATTTCTTAATCTAATTTTGTAACAACCATTATCACAAAATTATTCACCAAATTAATTCCAAATTAATTTGTGAATATTTCAATCACGCCATTGGAAAATATGTGAATCATATTCACAGCCCAAACTAATTTGTAAATTGCATTTCCAATAAATTAATTATATTATCTAATTAATAAAGATGGTTTCATCGAATTCGGAGTCCGTTTGCAAAAATTCGGTTTTGGGATCGAAAGACAACGGGGTTTCTGGGCTATTTATTTTATGTAACACACATTATTTATAGTTTTCCTAATTTTATAATTTCTAAATATTTTCATGATCTTATAATTTAACCTTAATTATTTCATAATTTTTGGAGCTTATTTATTATTTTAATAAAATCAAAAACCTTAAAACATAGGTAAAAATGAACTAGCTAACTTATATCCTTATTTATTAATATATGTAAATTAATTTATTAAAATCTCTAAAATATCACACAACTCGTATTTATTGTTCTAATAATTAAATAAATATAAAATTAATTTTAGTTATTTATTTATTAAATTAAAAATCCAAAACCTATTTTAATACACATATTTATTAATACAATATTTATATTTTGAGTAATATTTATTATTTATAAAAAGTAATTATTCCATAAATTAGATAAATAATTTATTTACATTTCTTGTATTTATACCTATTTAAAATAACATTAAATACTATTTAATATTGATTTTAGAAGTATTTTACAATAATTGGCCAACCAGGTGCTGACACGTTTCAGCACCGGGTTCATCTTCTTCAAAACAACTCAAACAGAATCTGTTCTGGCCGGCCATCTTCACCGAATTCTCCAGCTGGCATCTTAACACCTTCAAGCGATCTAAGCCACTGATCTTCTTCCCCTAACAACCTACTCCATCGCCAGCCATTAGATCTTCCTCGCGGAGCACGAAATCTATCTATAAAAACCCCCAAAGATCTGCCATTGCCAACCAACTCTCTAACCACCTGAAGCACCCGAGCTCCAGTGGCCGAACCCCTTCCTTCCAAGCCTTGCTCAGCCTCGCATTGGTGGTGACAGCGCCTGCAAGCTACTCCGCGTGGAAGAAGGACCTTCGGAGGAGGTTCTAAGGCCGATCGCTGCCTTGCATCGCCGGACATCACCGCGTTCCGCTCCGGCCAAGGTCGCCCGTTGAGCAACTTCGTCCAGGTAATATACCTTGACTTTCCCCCAAACCTATTCCTCCATTTCTCGAATTTCTTTCTCGATTCTCGTGCTTTAATTAGCTATGCTAATCGCATAGTTAGGTAGTTCAATCCCTTAGGTTAGACGCCCAATTGAAATCCCTTCGCATTTCGTCTCAAATCAATTTCAAATCACGACGCCATTTCAACGCCATTCTCACGCGTATTGCACTTCTTCTGGAAACTACATTTTTCGCCATGTTTCGATCTTGCAAAACCTTAATCAATTGGTCGATTCCTTGATAATCGAGCGTACGAAATTGCTATTTGCAGATCCGTCTTCAATAAGGAGTGAAATCTACACCTCTGGAAGCTTTCATCTGCACGCAAATCAAATTCAAAGAAGAGGCATCAGACTTCATCAACCTCCAGGTTGTAGTGGATCTCTATTTTCATCGCATCTCAACCTTCGCTCGGAGTCGTCTCCGACCACCACCTACCGCGGGCGAGCTCGAGGGGTGGAGGAGCCACCCCTCTGGCCCCGCCGGAGCGCCCAAGCTGCCGTCGATCGTTGGAGGAAATTTGGAGAAGACGCCTTCCTCAGTTGTTGCGTAACTGATTCAAGAATAGCTGAAGCGCAGGTTCGTGCCACGTGTCGCGAACATGAACGTCAGATCAGGGCCGCAGGTTCTAATCACAACCGTCCGTGCTGAATCGGTGGAATAATTGCTTCATAAATCCAGCAAGTTTCCAAAATTTAATTGTCGCTACTCAAGTTTCCAGAAATTACATTCAGGTCCCTTCGTAAGGACCTAAATGTAAAAACTTTTATTTTTCTCATAGAATAGTCCCTGTAAAGGACCTAATTGCAATAATTTCCTATAGTTTTCTTGCGCTTATGCCCTTGGGCTGTAGGGGATATTTGGACCTCGTTTGACCTCGTTTCTTATTGATTTTTTTAGGGTAGTTACGCAACTACCCCAACAAGTTTGTATTAAATTTTCGTGTGATTTTATCGTGTTTTTATCGAGTTTTAATTTTTCGAAAACTGACTCCGTCTTGTTTTGATTTTGTGAACTTGTTCGAGCCCGTTGCTCGGTTCCACCTACTATATAGTATCATCTACATATTTTCCACCTATTATATAATAAATAAGTCTTTTTGAAAAATATCCCTTTTGAAAATTAAATAAAAATTTGAAAATATTAAAATCAAATAAAAATTTAAAAATACAAATAAAATAAAAAGTGTTTCTTTCCTCTGATAGATTTAAGAAGAGATAAAATAAAATTGCAAAAATATTCCATAAAAAAATCAAAGTCTTCAATTCTACCTCCTTGAGTTCGACCCAGGCACACTCACCTGGTAAAACAAATAGTGTAGATTTTCTTCCGAAAACCGAATTTGTTTGATTCGAGTTAAGATCTGTTTTACGGCTTTTTCTACACCGATACCTTTATTATCTAAAAAAAGCCGCGAGCTGATTTTAGACTCATCAAAATGGCATCGTTGTCGGGGAGGCGTTAGAATATTTTGATCTTAATTTTTGTGATTTTATTTTCTCTCTTTTATTTGTTTGGTTTTTCGTCGCTTCTCTTCGATTCTTCGTACAGTTTATCTTACGGTTTTCTCGACTCATCTCTCGGTTTTCTCCGCTAACTAATTTTTGCAGTGCCTGCAGGATCAGCCGGCTTCTTCGGAAGTCGAATCAGTTGAAAGAACAGAGGCCGGTTCCTTCTCTACAGATCAGCTGCAGAGGGCAGATTTAGTTAGATTTTGTAAAAGAGAGAGAAAGGGAGAGAAACTGTAAAAGAGAATAAACAAACCCCCCCCCCCCATTTTCTTCGGGGTCTGATTCGCCGAATACCGTGTATTCGGGGGATCAGAGCACCCACCGCGGTTTTCTCGCCTTATAGGTTTTCCGTGGCTTTTTCGATAGATGCATGCTTATGTGTTTTTATTCTATCTGATTGTGCTTGCATAGCTAGTTTTAGGACTTGCAACCTAGGTGCATGATTTTAGGATTCAGAAAACAAAAAAATTAGACGTATGTTTGAAAATACTTAAAAAAATTACAAAACCACAAAATAAAATCGGGACTGCTAAACATACCGGACTTAAAAAAACTGTAAACGATTCATTTGATTTGGGAGAGTAATCCCCGCCATTTTTCAGAGTGCGCGAGCGAGAACCGACACTTAACTAAAACCCGATCTCTTTCAACATACTACTTAGTTCATACATTTAATCACTGCTTTTCAGTGGGTATGCTCGGGTAGCCGGAAACGACCCGAGTTTACTTAGCATAGTAGGGGATTTAGAGGACACCGCGTAAGGCTCCTTCCTCAAGTAACGCGGGCTGGAGTCGGTCTGTGTACTTGCCACCATACTGGCTGAGAGCAAGTGGTTCTTTGTAAGGACTCAGGATAGTATCATGGGAGAAAAAACGGGCACCTATCAGCTCGCACAACGCACGATAACCACACTATTTGTTTGCTAATTACAACCGTAAAACCGATAAGATAAAACGATCGAACTCTTACGGTCATCATCGGGTTGAGTTGGTGAAAAATGGGGTTTGCTTTGTGTTTGCTTGCGGGGCGTGAGTTTCCGCGGATTTCGCATTTTTTCTCTCTTTTTGAATCGTAAATCGTGCTCTCCCGATTAATCTCTTGACATAGAGGATGACGTCTCGATGGTTTTTCTGCTCAGACTCCGTAATCTTCGGCCGTCCACCGTCGAGCGTACATCTTCACAAGTTCGGGATGACCCTCTTCCTGAGCTGGTCCCATCTGATCTTGAGGAGAGTCACACCCAGACTCCCTCGCCTCGTGGCCAGAAAATTGAGACAGACCCTTGTCTCAATAAATCATCTCCAGCCGGATTTTCGCTGAGTTCTTACGAGAGCTTCTCTTTTCCAGATGACTCGAAGCCAATGGCTCGCGGTAAAGCACCAGCAGCAGAAGAGAGGGCAGCAGCTAAGGAGCAAGATGAAGGAAGAACAGACGTCGCTGATGTTACCGCAGGGATTCTCGAGACGCGTCAACAGATGAATCTACAGATCCGGGATCAATTTAGAACTCAGAATGAGTTGCGGGCTGAAATAGCCGCGCTGCGAGCAGGGGCCGGGAACCATTTACCGCCTGCGGTTCCCGCGTCTTTACGGGAAGAGTATGACCCGGGCATGAGGACGCTCCATCATTGGATTCGGCTATCGCCGAATCAAGGGCCATACGAGCTAAAGCCGTCCTTCATCTCATTGCTTCCCAAGTTCTACGGGAATGCTACAGAGGAGCCGTTTACCTTTCTGCAACAATTTGAGATGATATGTGACACGGCTTGTTATCCAAGAGTTACGCAGGAAGCCGTACGCCTCAAGGCCTTTCCCTTTGTCTTAGCCGATAAGGCTCTTTATTGGCTGAGCCATTTGGGACAGGAAATATCTACATGGGATGATCTGAAGTCCACTTTCCTGCGCAAATATTTTCCTCTGGGAAGGACGAACATGATGAGGAGCCAGATCTCCAACTTCACGCAACTCCCACACGAATCTTTCCATGAGGCATGGGATAGATTCAAGGACCTTACGGAGAGATGCCCGCATCATGAAATCCCGACAAAGGTGCTAGTTCAGAACTATTTTGGAGGACTCCAGCCGGACATCTAGGGGCTCGTAAGTGCCGCATGTGGCGGTAGTTATTTAAATAAGGATGCCGAGTCAGTCTGGGCTATCTTCGAAGGGATGGCCGAGAATTCCAGAGTAGTAGACTCTACTCGGGCATTTTAGAAAGCCCCGCAGCCACCACATCACCGAGAGCATCACAAGGTGGCAAATATCACAGATTCTGAATAAAACACCAACATGGGATTCATTAGCGAGAAACTAACGTTGGTGGACGTGATTCACAAGCAAGTTCAGGACTTACAGCCGCTGCGAGATTTGGAGAAACTCTCAGCTCTACCTCAACAGCTGAGTGATCTTTCGAAGAAGGTGTCTGAGCTCCAACTTTAGTATCAGCAAAGGCAGTCTTCTTCGACCGCACAACCAGCACAGAGGATCGCACCCGCTCCACCCACCCGTCAGATCCACTACGTTCAGAGCGATTCCGAGATTCCGCGGATCGATTGGCATGAGGATCAGTCTCATACCAATCTCAGACAGATCACTAGCACCGCAGAGATGGAGGTGGAGCCGCAATCCACTCTCGAGATCAAGGGGATTTGGTATACTCCGATTCAGCAGCTGACGGGTCCGAAAATGCCGCGTTAAGAAAGTGTTTTTAATCTTCGTGGGTGAAAATAAATATGTCGTTCGTTGTAGGCGGCGATCGGAAACAGTCAAGAAATAACCACAAATTTTATTTCTATTTCAATCAAGTGGTTTTTATGTTTATTTTACTTGGGCAAGTCCCAAGGTCAATCACAAGGAGGCAAAGGAACAACCTAGAGTTGTGTCTATCCAATTTTGAGTTCATTTTCAAGGCGGTTTTATTTTTGGAATTTTTCAATGCAATAGAGGGTGGAATTTAGGGACTAAAATGTAAATTTCAATCAAACGATGTCCGAAAAATACGAAACTTAGCCACAATCTAAATGCCGATGGAATGAGTGCACTGTAATTTTTTTGGAATTTTTAGATGAAATGTGATTTTTTTATGAATTTTTAAATGCAAACAGAATGATTTTCAATGTTTAATTATAATAAATATTAAACCTACTTATTTTCAAGAAATAAAATTATCTAAAATCTATCACTAGGTGATGGATCCTAGAAAAATCCTAAACCTTGAAAATGTGGGGTTGAATATCTATTAAAAATCAAATACTGAACTGTGCTAAATGATTTTTACAGAGCAATTTATGCATGCAAATGCAAAGATTTTTGGGCACAATGTTAATCAAAGTAATCTCTACGATATTTGGTTTTTGGGGAATTTTTAGAACAACGGTTAATTAACTATGAATTTCAGAGCACAGATTGGGCAAAATATTCCAATTTCCACAAAACAATTATTTATTAATCAACCATAAATCACAAAAATATCCACAGTATCTCAAAATGTAGAGAATTAAATGACGAACATCATGCTAATTTTTCATAAATAAAATGACGTAGATAAGAGGTTCAAGACAGAGGGGGAACACAGGGATACAAACACAATTATAATAAATAGAATAGATAAAAAAATGCAAAGGGGGGTATATGCGTAATTACCTAAATATAGGGGGGTGTTTCTGCAATTTTCCAGCCGATCACGTGCACTGCACGTGATCACTAGTCGGTGGGGATTGATTTGCAAAACAGAGAACTGTTGGGGGAGCTTCTGTAAATTGCCCAAGGGGGCACGTGCGCAGCACGTGACCCCTGGGCCGCTTCTTGCTGGGGAAGTCCCCCACGCACGTGCCTAGCACGTGCTGGGGTCTCGGCCCTGGAGGCCGGTGGCGAGTGCGGCGGAGAGCGCTGCTCCTGGCGGAGATGCTCGGCCTTTCCTGGCGGAATGCAGGCTGTGGTCGGGGAAGATCTTGGAGATGGCGAGGTGATCCTCCTGGAGGGTTGATGCTCGCGGCAGCGTTCGGTGAAGACGATGTTGACGAAGCGGGATGGCCGGAGGTGTCGATGAAGGAGGCGGTGTGCGGCGAGTCGCTGGCGCAGATGTCGGAGAAGATATAGGTGGCGTTGAGTCGTCGTTGTTGACGAAGATGGAGCTGGTGAACTGGGTGTCGATGCGGCGGCTCAGGCTCCTGGAAGGCGGAGAAGGCGTAGCGGTGTGGCGGAGAAGACGAAGGAGTTGAGGCGGTGAAGTTGATGCTGCTGGAGGTTGAAGATGTTGCGAAGGCGTAGCAGTTGTCGATGGAGTCGGTGGCTCGACGCGAGTAGCGGAGCGAGGCAAGACGGCGTGGATGTCACCGTGGGATGCTACGAGCTTGGAGTAGCTCGGACCTCGCCGAGGAGGCCAACGCGGCGCTGTCACCGCCGTGAAGGAGCTAACTGGCGGATGGAGTTGAAGGTAGTCGGTGAGGGTTTTAAATAGGACATGAGGGAGGCGGAGGTTGCGGAGGGCGTTAGGCCGGTGCGGGAGGTTGAGAGGATAAGGGCGGAGGACTCGAGTCAACCGTTGGAGGAGGGGCGGCGGCCGTGGAGGATAACAGAGATGCGGGAGGAATATTAAGGGAGGCGGCGCCCGAGAAATCGGGGGCGGAGGTTACGGGGAGGCTGTTGGGAGGTAGAAGATGAGTCCCAGGCCGTTCGATCGGCCGAGATCGAACGACCAGGTATGGGCCACGTGGCGGGGGCCTGGGGAGTAAGAGGAGGGCGCGGGTACGTGCAGTGCGCGCGCGGGGTGGCACGTGCGCTGCACGTGCGTGGCATTTAATTTTTTTTAAAACGAGTATATAAAAGGCCCAAAAAATGCTGACACATGGCGGCCTCTGGGGCTGCCACGTGTCAGCACCAGAAAAATCAGAGATAAAAACCTTTGTAAAATCCAAAAGAAATATCAAATGACCTCGGATCAAAAAAGTTTCTTCACGAAAAATGCTTGTCTCGATGCGATCTACAACTTTCATGAAGACATCAAAGCCCAATTTCGGTCAAATGTAAAAAGTGATTTTTTGGGGTATCCCATGTACATAGAATACCTTGATTTTTGGTTTTCTAATTTTTTTGTCATTTTTTTAACAAGATAAAAATCCGGAAAAATATGGGAAAATCAAAGATGAGAAAAAGACACCCTAATCTATTTTTTTTGGATTTTTATAAATTAAGAAAATATATACATAAAATATAGGTCAGAAAACCGCGAAAATATACAATGTACAAAGAGGCCCAAAACCCAACTTTCACGTATGAGCTCCGATTTACTTGAACTTGGTCTTGTTTTGAAGGTAATTGAATGTGCATTAGTTCAAAAGTGAGTAGGATCAAATCGGACACTGGATGGGGAAGATATGTGGCTTTTAGTCCGAAAATCCTGAAACTAGGGTTTGGGTTTTTGGTCCACTTATTTGGGTTAGTGATTTTTTTGTATTTTTCATTTATGCTTGTGAGTGATATGTACACAGTGGCGGTGGGTTTGTGGCATTCGGAGTCAGCATGGAGGAGTTAAAAATATGGAAAGTTAGGCTATTTACAAGTCATTTTTGGCTTGGATTTTTGGCTTCTTATTTGATGCAGAATTTAATGTTAAAATGCAATTCTTATGAAATCATGCACAAATGCTAATTATGCGAAATAGATGCAGATATGCTGTTGATTTTTAGGGAATTGAGCTTAATAAATGAGATTTAGAGTGATGAATCCGAGATTCAACATCCCCCTATACTTAAACCATGCTCGTCCCTGAGCATCAAAAAGAAATGCCATGAAGTGAAATGAGACTGGGTTCCATACCAAGACCATGAACTGAAGGTGAAAGTGAAACTAAACTCGACCTTTGGATTAATAATGTGTCGGAACTTCTGTGAGACTTAGAATTTTAAAATCAACAGCCCTCAAGTTCTACACACCATTGTCACAGTTTTGGCTCAGAAGTCATCTTAGATCAATCCTCTTCCAAAGTATACCCTATGAACATTGAATAACCGTCTCATGTGTGTGAAGGTTTTTAGCTCTTCCCATTCAGAATGCCGGACTACCATGCTCCTCTCCTCTCCAGTAACTCGTCCTCGGGGAGTCAGGTATTTCCTTCTAAGGTCTGTCGTGCTGTGTTCACAATCGAAATGGGGGAGAAGTTAGAAGAAAGAGAAAAGAACTGGAGGGGGTGGTAGTGTAGTCACCCCTCCTTGTGAAGATGGCCAGTGTAGCCAAGTCTCCACCAAGATCTGCAGGTTTCTTGAAGCTTGGACCTTTTTGGTCGAATTTTTATTTGGTAGACTGCTTCTTTGTATTTGGAATTTTTGGTGGTTCTGCTTGGATCTTGTTTTGCCCCTACGGATATAGAATCTTTTGTTCCGTATATTTTTTAGGGGTCTTAGAAAAAATTGTGCCCAGCCGTCCATCCCTTTTCCGAAGCTTTATTTCAACCCGTACTCCGGTCTTTAGATTTCCACGCTACCAGAAAAAAGACTCACGCAGTCTTCCAACATCCTGTCTGGGTTGAGCTAAGTGCATAGTGCGAGAGTACAAATTAATTCCCTATTCCAGAGTTGTACCCAGAATGAAGAGATCAGGTTAGACACTAAGAGTCAAACGCTGCACATTGTCATGTGGAACTTAAAGAATTAAGTCCAAAGACCTGAAGCTCTTTAAAATCCTATTTCTCGGTGAAGTTCCTCTGAAAATTAGGTGGATTAAGGGCAAGTTCAGACCACTCTCGGTTTCGGCTCACAACTTGGTTCAGAACCCAATGACTTTTCACAAATGCAAATGCATGTGATGTTGGATGAAGTGCAAGTGTGTGAAATGCAGAATTTTTTTTTGCGTGTGTGTGTGCAAAGATGAAATAAGAAGCCATTTTTTTGTTCAAAAATTTTGGGCAAGTCAGTGTCAGTAGAAAAACTATTTTTTTTGCGTGTATGTCTGCAAAGATGAAATAAGAAGCCATTTTTTTTAAAAATTTGGGCAAGTCAGTGTTAGTAGAAAAACTCTTTTTTTTGAAGTTAGTTCCCACCCCGTAAATACATATAGACTTACGCGAAAGTACGAGATATGGGTAAAATATATACAAAGTATATATACATACCCCCCTATACTTAGCGAGTGCTGTGTCCTCAGAGCACAAAAAGCGTAATGATGACATAGCTCGGGCTAAGCGTAAGAGGGTTAAAACTTTATATATAACGGGTTAGGAAGTAGAGCGGAAAAGAGGCGGTCATGATATGTGAATGAGGAGAGTATATACAGGTGGGTGTCGGTTCCCCCTATACTTAGGCTCTGGATAGCCTAAGTATGGAAGAAGGGTGGAAATGGAGCGGTCGGGAGGATGAGAAGGATGGTGTAAACAGATGGCATCGGTCCCCCCCTATACTTAGGCATTGGCCTAAGTAGAGGAAGAAGCTGTACAAGGAGACCGATGTGGTCAGGAGGGAGGGTGGTTAGCCGAATGATTATGGCGGTTTTCGGCTGATCTTCTTGTGAGCTTGCGGTGGGAGATCATAATGATGAGGTGAAGATGGAGCATATGATTCCCAACTACAATCAGTGTCATCCTCAGAAAAATCATGATGGATAATAGATGAAGTGTTTGAGTCAGATGAAAGATATCCATCATCAGAGTTATCCTCAGAGGAGTAGTATTTGAAAGTGGACATACTCCAAGTCTGCATATCTCTTTGTTTCTTTAATTGTTTCCTCAGAATTCGTTCCTTCTTGGGGTCAATCAATTTGTCCTCAGATGATAGCTCAGAAGCACCGGTCTCAGTCAGCTCATACGAAAGAATTCCAGTGTACTTGAAGAGGGCAGGAGCATCAGCTTTGGATGAGTAGTAGTTAGGAACGGGAGTTGTCCAATGAGAATTGAATTTTGGATCCTTACGAACATATGGCTTTAGGGCTGCCGAACAGACTTCACTCATGTAGACTACCTTTTCCGGACCTGATGAGGGACCATCAGACGATACCTCTTCCGGAAGGTCAAAGGTGACTCTCTTTTTATTTCGTCGTGAAGGTGTCGGTTCACTTGAGTATCCAGATGAATAGCCATTTGAATTTTCCTTGGTCGGTGCTCGATCTGCGTGCTTGCTCTTAGTCTCCCGTATGTTTGAGCACTCTCGATTTGGGATGATTTGGTCAAGATATTCAGAGAATGTTGCTCTCGGGTGTGACCATGCATATGTCTCAGGATCGTAGTAGAAAGATTTGTCTATTTTGAGATCCTCGGGGATTTGAATATTGGGGAGAGTCTCTGCATGTTCTTTCTCCATTGATTCTATGTTGGTGCATTCCTGAGTCGAGTTGATGTAATCCATGTAGTCAGAGTAGGTTGACCCAGGGTGTGCCCATGCATAAGTCTCAGGATCATATGATTCATATACATGATTCTCCCCGGTGAGAGCGGCTGAGAATGGAGCAGGGGGAAGATTTTCTAAACCAGTAGTCTCATCAACAACCGCTATCTCAGGTGTGGTTGTGGGGTAGGGCTCTTCTACCGCTTCATGGTTACGGTTGTCGGGGACTTCGTGGGTTGCCTCAGGAAATCGTGGTTCCTCAAAGTCATGGTCAGATTTAAGTGCTTCTAATGCTGTGAAATTGATTTCCCGAGTCTCACAATCAATACTCGCCTTGGCCAATGCCAAGAATGGCTTTCTGAGAATGATTGGAGACTGGGTGAATTCTCCTTGATGCTCAATATCAATGATCGTGAATTCTACTTTGAGCGGAGCACCTTGGAATTTAATGATGATAGAAATGGTTCCTCTCGGTCATTTTATCGATCGGTCCGCTAATTGAACAATCTCTCATATCTTTCGAATCGGTCTGAGTTTGAGTTCATGGAATACATAGGTCGGGAGGATATTAATTGGTGAATCGTCATCAATTCAATCATGGGTGAAAATTATGTCTTCGAGTACGCATTCAAATCTGGGCAACCGCTTCACTATGCGGCTCTTGGTTTTTCTCCTCAACACCAAGGAGGAGGCCATTGACAAGATATGTCTCTCGGTCTTTGTTCTAATCCTGCCCGATTTCTTCATTGTTAATTTGTCTATCACAAATCTTTTAAGATCGGGAAAGTGTTCAATGGCCTGTAGAAAGGGAAGTTCAAAAATCAATTTCTTTCCTATTGCTTCCCGTACGGTTGGATCCAAATTCCTCAGATCGTCTTCAGTTTCAATTTTTATGAAATTTTCTAAATTTTCAATTTTTTTGTGGTTTTCAAATATTTCTATTTTTTTGGTATTTTCTAGGTGGTGTGGGGGTGTGGGGTGTTCTTCAGATGAAAAGGGGCTCTGGTGTTCAGAGTGATAGTTTGGGGCATAGTCATCTCTAGGGGAATAATATGTAGAAGTAAAGTTGTCAGAATAATCCCTAGGCCCTTGAATATCCTCAAAATTTTCAATCTTAGATCCAATCATTTCCTCAGTCATTTTTATATCCGAGCTATCAGAGATTAATCGATCGGCAAGTTCTTGAAATTTATCCTCCATTAAATCAAATTTCTTATTCATCCTCAAAATATTTTCCAAAATCTCTTCTTGGCCAAGTATGGGAGCAGTTGGGGTATGTTTTTGTAATTGAATGTCCTCTTCCATTTTTCTATATGTACTAGGGGAGGGGTCTCTTGCAATATCCGATATACGATCATCATTTTCTGAAAGTACCTCCTCAATAATCATGGAAGGTGGCTGCTCATATGGTCTAGGTAAGTGGAGTTGGTCCAAGGGGAGTTGTGATCCTATGTGGTCGGCCCAATCCTCTGTATGAGTGAAGAGGGGATTGTTATGTTCAATCCAAGATAATGATTTTTCTTTGGTGTTCAAGATTGATGGAAGAGGTGAAGAAGTGTTTAATTCGATCATGTGGTTATCTTCTCCCATGAATGATGGATTGACATTTACCGAATATGAGGGATGAATTGTATGATCAATGTAAAGAGGATTAAAAGAAGAAGTAGAGCCCTCAATCATTTCTTGGTTTGTCTGCTCTGAATACAAAGGGTTGTCATTCATGAAACAGGTCGGATTTGCAGAAAGAGAGGGATTTATTGGTGGTTGAGGGGGAGGGGTTTTGGGTCTAACCGATACGAATTCATTTTCATAGTATAGCTCTGATGGATTCTCGGATAAACGCTCAGCTATTTTTGAAAGAGCTGAAAGGAATGAGGGGTTGGGTTTGCAAGAGTTATTGGACAAGAAATCCATGATGAGGTTAAAATCAAGGGAGGAAAGAGATAATCACACGGGAAGAGAGTTTTTATCAAATGTGCGGCTTTTGATCTTAGGTCTCGGTTTACGCACACCAATGCAAACACAAATCAAACCCAAGATTCACCAACTCACACAATGAAGCCGTAAGAGTTCGGCTTTTATCTTTTCAATTTTAGTTAGTGATAAATCAATCTTGGCAAAAATTTAGCGAGCTGATAGGTGTCGGAGCTTGGCTCTAACCTTAAGTGTCGTCTCTCGCTCACTCAGAAAAATAGAAACACACAAGGTCGGGGTTGCTCTCCCGAAGAAATTCTTGATTTTATGGATTATTTTGATCGGCTATATTTAGCAGTCCCAATTTTTAATAAGGTGATCACTGAAAAATTAGATGAGCACAAACACACGTCTACCGTCCAGTCCCAATTTCCTTTAGATTTATGTGATAAAACAAGGGGGAGAAAGTCGGGAAGAGCCGATGCACGCGGAAAACTATGATGAATGCTCAGTTAGAAGACTTACAGTACCTCCTCGCAATCTCCATGTGGGATGCTAGACAGAATTTTTAAAAATTATTCTATATGCGTGCAAGCCGATAAAAACCGTACCTAAACAGAAAGTTCTATTAGCGGGAAGAATTGAGTTAAATTTGGCTAAGTTGAACGATCTATGTGCGTCTTGATAGTGCAGTGTGGCTTAAGATCCTACGAGCACAATCAAAAAGTAAAAATGCTCTAAGAGCCGTATGTGCAGGTCTATCCTAATCGCCACTCAAGTCGGGCCCCACCCTCTCCGGAGAGTGAAACAGGCCACGACACACCACAAATAAAGTTCAAGGTCTTTTTACACACGCGAGAGTCCAAACGGACACCGCTATAAATGAGCAGAAAATAAAATTTGCAGAAATTTGAAAAACCTAGACTCTACTCTCTCTCACGACTCGACTCGATCTTAATTTTATTGCGGTTTCTTCGAATGTCGGTGAAGATGCGTCGGTTTCTTGAAAAACCGCTCCACGTGCGCCGGGTACCTCGCAAGAAAAATAAGAGAGAGAATGTAAGAGAGTGACTCAGAAAATAATCAAAAATAAAAGAAATGAAATAAATGCTGAAAAATAAATACAAGAAATAAAATGGGATTTACAGTGAAAAATTCGGGGGTCAGACTACCCGAATGCGAAAAACCGAGCGAAAAATTTTCAAAACACAAAACTAAGCTGTTTGCCTCCCGGGCAACGGCGCCATCTGATGGGTCCGAAAATGCCGCGTTAAGAAAGTGTTTTTAATCTTCGTGGGTGAGAATAAATATGTCGTTCGTTGTAGGCGGCGATCGGAAACAGTCAAGAAATAACCACAAATTTTATTTCTATTTCAATCAAGTGGTTTTTATGTTTATTTTACTTGGGCAAGTCCCAAGGTCGATCACAAGGAGGCAAAGGAACAACCTAGAGTTGTGTCTATCCAATTTTGAGTTCGGTTTTCAAGGCGGTTTTTTTTGGAATTTTTCAATGCAATAGAGGGTGCAAAATACAAATTCGGCCTATTTTAGGGACTAAAATGTAAATTTCAATCAAACGATGTCTGAAAAATACGAAACTTAGCCACAATGTAAATGCCGATGAAATGAGTGCACTATACTTTTTTTGGAATTTTTAGATGAAATATGAATTTTTAAATGCAAACGGAATGATTTTCAATGTTTAATTATAATAAATATTAAACCTACTTATTTTCAAGAAATAAAATTACCTAAAATCTATCGCTAGGTGATGGATCCTAGAAAAATCCTAAACCTTGAAAATGTGGGGTTGAATATCTATTAAAAATCAAATACTGAACTGTGCTAAATGATTTTTACAGAGCAATTTATGCATGCAAATGCAAAGATTTTTGGGCACAATGTTAATCAAAGTAATCTCTACGATATTTGATTTTTGGGGAATTTTTAGAACAACGGTTAATTAACTATGAATTTCAGAGCACAGATTGGGCAAAATATTCCAATTTCCACAAACAATTATTTATTAATCAACCATAAATCACAAAAATGTCTACAGTATCTCAAAATGTAGAGAATTAAATGGCGAACATCATGCTAATTTTTAATAAATAAAATGACGTAGATAAGAGGTTCAAGACAGAGGGGGAACACATGGATACAAACGCAATTATATTAAATAGAATAGATATAAAAATGCAAAGGGGGTATTTGCGTAATTACCTAAATATATGGGGGTGTTTCTGCAATTTTCCAGCCGATCACGTGCACTGCACGTGATCACTGGTCGGTGGGGATTGATTTGCAAAACGGAGAACTATTGGGAGAGCTTCTGTAAATTGCCCAAGGGGGCACGTGCGCAGCACGTGACCCCTGGGTCGCTTCTTGCTGGGGAAGTCCCCCACGCGCGTGCCTAGCACGTGCTGGGGTCTCGGCCCTGGAGGCCGGTGGCGAGTGCGGCGGAGAGCGCTGCTCTTGGCGGAGATGCTCGGCCTTTCCTGGCGGAATGCAGGCTGTGGTCGGGGAAGATCTTGGAGATGGCGAGGTGATCCTCCTGGAGGGTTGATGCTCGCGGCAGCGTTCGGTGAAGACGATGTTGACGAAGCAGGATGGCCGGAGGTGTCGATGAAGGAGGCGGTGTGCGGCGAGTCGCTGGCGCAGATGTCGGAGAAGATATAGGTGGTGTTGAGTCGTCGTTGTTGACGAAGATGGAGCTGGTGAACTGGGTGTCGATGCGGCGGCTCAGGCTCCTGGAAGGAGGAGAAGGCGTAGCGGTGTGGCGGAGAAGACGAAGGAGTTGAGGCGGTGAAGTTGATGCTGCTGGAGGTTGAAGATTTTGCGAAGGCGTAGCAGTTGTCGATGGAGTCGGTGGCTCGACGAGGGTAGCGGAGCGAGGCGAGACGGCGGGGATGTCACCGTGGGATGCTACGAGCTTGGAGTAGCTCGGACCTCGCCGAGGAGGCCAACTCAGCGCTGTCACCGCCGTGAAGGAGCTAACTGGCAGATGGAGTTGAAGGTAGTCGGTGAGGGTTTTAAATAGGACATGAGGGAGGCGGAGGTTGCGGAGGGCGTTAGGCCGGTGCGGGAGGTTGAGAGGATAAGGGCGGAGGACTCGAGTCAACCGTTGGAGGAGGGGCGGCGGCCGTGGAGGATAACAGAGATGCGGGAGGAAGATTAAGGGCGGCGGCGCCCGAGAAATCAGGGGCGGAGGTTACGGGGAGGCCGTTGGGAGGTAGAAGATGAGTCCCAGGCCGTTCGATCGGCCGAGATCGAACGGCCAGGTATGGGCCACGTGGCGGGGGCCTGGGGAGTAAGAGGAGGGCGCGGGTACGTGCAGTGTGCGTGCGGGGTGGCACGTACGCTGCACGTGCGTGGCTTTTAATTTTTTTTTTAAAATGAGTATATAAAAGGCCCAAAAAAACGCTGACACGTGGCGGCCTCTGGGGCTGCCACGTGTCAGCACCAGAAAAATCAGAGATAAAAACCTTTGTAAAATCCAAAAGAAATATCAAATGACCTCGGATCAAAAAAGTTTCTTCACGAAAAATGCTTGTCTCGACGCGATCTACAACTTTCATGAAGACATCAAATCCCAATTTCGGTCAAATGTAAAAAGTGATTTTTTGGGGTATCCCATGTACATAGAATACCTTGATTTTTGGTTTACTAATTTTTTTGTCATTTTTTTAACAAGATAAAAATCCGGAAAAATATGGGAAAATCAAAGATGAGAAAAAGACACCTTAATCTAATTTTTTTGGATTTTTATAAATTAAGAAAATATATACATAAAATATAGGTCAGAAAACCGCGAAAATATACAATGTACACAAGAGGCCCAAAACCCAACTTTCACGTACGAGCTCCGATTTACTTGAACTTGGTCTTGTTTTGAAGGTAATTGAATGTGCATTAGTTCAAAAGTGAGTAGGATCAAATCGGACACTGGATGGGGAAGATATGTGGCTTTTAGTCCGAAAATCCTGAAACTAGGGTTTGGGTTTTTGGTCCACTTATTTGGGTTAGTGATTTTTTTGTATTTTTTATTTATGCTTGTGAGTGATATGTACACAGTGGCGGCGGGTTTATAGCATTCGGAGTTAGCATGGAGGAGTTAAAAATATGGAAAGTTAGGCTATTTACAGGTCATTTTTGGCTTGGATTTTTGGCTTCTTATTTGATGAAGAATTTAATGCTAAAATGCAATTCTTATGAAATCATGCACAAATGCTAATTATGCGAAATAGATGCAGATATGCTGTTGATTTTTAGGGAATTGAGCTTAATAAATGATATTTAGAGTGATGAATCCGAGATTCATCAGCAGCCGAGTATACAAAATCAGCAGCAGCAGCCGTACGGTCATCTGCAGCATGGACGTCCGCATTTCCAGCACCGCCGGAGCTTCATGTCACAGCAGTCTCATCCGAATGTCTATCATCAGAGACCACATTCATATCAGCGCCCTGCTAACTATTCACAAAACTATCCTTATCAGCAGCTGCAGCAGTCTTCCTCCACACCACAGCGATACTCCCAGCCTTCCACCTCTCAGCAATACACGGCAAGGCAGGAGAGAGGAGCAATCCAGGGACACCACACCGAACCAGAGATGTCTTCACAGGCCCAGACACTCAACCAGATCATGGACATGCTGAGTATGCTCCAGATTGCGCACAAGACTGAGATGGAGCAGGTTAACCGTCATCTGGACGAGTTAACCGCACCGAAGACCACTCTTCCAGCCCAGCCTCAGATGAACCCGAACAACAAGATGAGGCATCCAGATCAGGTAGACACTACAGGTAAGATCATCAAACGATGAAATCACGCTAGATCAGGCAGAGAATCCCGAGAAAAACATTTCTTCCCCTGTCTTAGAGAGTTTTGTACATAATTCTGAAACTCTCAATGTAAAAGCTGATTCCAATGTGAATAAAAATTCTGATTTTCTGACTTCAGATTTTGTTCCTTTCCCCGATGCTTTGTTTGGAAAAGGAAAGAAAAACACCAAAAAGAATGTTGTGACACCAGAGACGGAAAGATTACTTAAAGATCATATCTTTTTGAAGATACTGCTTCATGAGGCCTTAGATCATTTTCCTACGCTCAAGAATCAACTGAAAAACCAATGTACCACGCGTAAGAAAAAGAGATCCCGAACAGAAAAACATGTCTTGATTAAGGCTACATCTTGTGCCATATAGAATAAATTACCGAAGAAGAAAAAGGACTCAGGTGCACATTATGTCAGATGCGAGATCGCAAAAGCCGAGTTCGACCGCACTCTCTTAGATAACGGTTCCTCGATTAACTTGATACCCTCTTCCTTACTCGATAGGCTCGAGTTAGGTCCTCTTTATAGATCCCGCGCGATCCTTCAATTTGCTGATCGATCAGTAAAGAGACCTAAGGGTATATTAAGGAACGTTATCGTAACCGTACAGGGTCTGCAATTCCCAGTGGACTTTACGGTCCTAGACATGGATTGCCCTATACAGTTACACCTGACCCCGATTATTCTTGGGAGGCCTTTTCTAGAAACCACAAAGGCCCTCTTCGATTATGATACAGGGAAGGTATCTTTTCGAGCCGAGGGAGAGAAGGTACATATAGAGATGGCGAAGAATTCGAACATATCTAGTGATGCATCTTCTGATTCAGTCAACATTTTTTGAATTTTTTGACCTCCTCCATATAAGGGGGAGATCAGAATCAGCATATACACGAGGATTTCCAAGAGCATATGTACAATGGCATCCTCGGGGCCAAGGTTGGGACATGTTGTGAATGAATGTGTGGAAAAATAGTCTATCATGGGTGCACTCTTCTCACAAGATGAATAAGCAATGTTTCTCCCGAATTCTTTTTAGATTTTTGAATTTTTCTCATTTTTTTGTATTTTGGCTGATTGCAAGCTCTCATGATTATCCTCAAGTGAATCCATATCTTCAAATAGTGGAGCAACATTCTGGATCTTATTTATATTAAATAGATGGCTAATCCTCGAATTCATATGATCCATCATCTGATTCAGGTTCTCAAGTGAAGAAATCATGAAATGTGTCCAAAATCCCAAGATCAGATGAGTGGAATGAGGGTGGGTGAGAATCAAAGTCCGTCTCCTGAAATAATGGGTTAAGCAGATCTGCACAAAAATCAGGAGGAAAGTCATCCTAGAAATGGAAATGGAAGGTGGATTGGCTGGAGGGTGCGAGGGATCCGCGAAGATCAGATTAAAATAACTCTTATCAGCCATATCCAAATCATGAGAAAATGATCGAGAGAGAAAGAATATAAAGAAAAAGGCAGAAATGCGCAAAAGGATCTAGTATGCACACAAGCAATCAAACACAATACAAACCCTCGGTTCACCAACTAAATTCAGTAAGATCGTTAAAGCTCGGTCTCTTATTTTGTCAATTTTAGAGTTAGGTGATAAAAAACAAAGTTGTATAAATACTTAGGTTGGGTTATAAGATTTGGGTACTAACCTTAGTGTGTACGCAAGAAATTTAAAATAAATACAATGACGGGGTTACTCTCCCCAAAATAATGATTTTTCCTTACGTTTATTTTAAGGTCGTGTTTTCTTTAGCAATCCCAAATTTTAGACAGTTGTCACTTGGTTTGAATATTTTCAATGAATCACCTACCGAGTGTCCTATTTCCTTTTTAACTTTTGTGAGTGAAAACTAGGAAGGAGATTGGAAATGCCAATGCGCAATTAAACACAATGATGCATGCAGGGGTTAGAGATGTGTACCTTATCGCCAACACTCTACATGTAAACTGATCTGCGTAGAATTTAAATACAAAAAAACTAACCTATATGATGCAAATGAATCATCCTAACAATAGCTTCTATTAACGGGCAAGAACCAATTAAATTGGACTAAGTCCAGAGCTCTATTCTATAGGTACAAAAATTCTTGTCTATGGTGTTTGGACCTAATTAATTGCCTGGCTCAAGAAAATTAACAAAAGCAATCAATAGGTAGCTCATGAAATCTGTGTGAAACAAAGAAAAATAAGGCGACAAAAACAAAACCTGTGAGGTCCCCCAAGTGCACTGGCACTTCGCAAAACAGACCTCGTAACAAATGGTTGTCTGTTTACAAGAGTTCAAATGCTAAAATAAATAAAAAACTATCTATGCTCCAAATGATGGCCTCTCTCAAAATCTTCTCCTCCTCCTCCTGCACTCTCCTGCAGCTTTGAGATGAATTAAGTCGCCTCCACTTTGCTTGGGTGCTTCGGCTCTCCTAAGATCACCTCCTTCGCTCTGCGAGCCCTCAGAAGAAAAAGGATAGAAAGAATGTGTAAGAAATACACTTAAAATATGACCAGGAAAATGTAATATAAATAGTGAACATGAACGATGGAGAAAATGTGGAAAAATATAAAAAAAATATTTACAACCAAGAATAGCGTGTCAAAAGAGAAACCTAAATACCCTCGTCGTGCCTCCCTAGTAACGACGTCATTTTGTTGCTATGCTTTTCTTGGGTTTTTAATTAAAAGAATTATGAACAATGTCGTTGCACCCCATCAAGCATCAACAAAAGAATTATTTTTTTTGTTGAATCAAGATCTTTTTGAGGATTGATTGTTATTGATAGAGTCGTCACTGTGATCCCCAAATCTCCTGGCTCAAAAAAAAATTTTATTTATTTATTTTATTCTCAGGATGAAATAATTACAAAAAATAATGTGGAGCAAGAGCAAGTTTTGATATTTAATTAACATATATAGCGAACAAGATCGAACTCAAAGAGGGTATAATTCTCGGGGGTTATTTAAATAATCGAAAAAATCAATTAAGAGAAAAAAGGGAATTCAAATGCAAACTATCCTCGGTTTTTGTAGATTTTTTGTCTTTTTTATTTTTATATTTTTTATTTCAAATTTTTGATTTTTTGATTTTTAAATTTTTGTTAATTTTTATTTTTGCATTTGTTCTAATTTTCAAAAATATGATTTCCAAAGCAAATTTATGTAAAAAAGAAATGTAATTTTTTGGAATTTTTAAGATATAACAAAAAATGCTCAAAATATACAAAAAAAAATATTTTTATGTTTTTATGATTTTTTCGTGTTCTCGTAATTTTCTAGATATTTTTAGATTTTTTAGGAATTTTACTATGAATAAAATAGTAAAAATGCAAACAATGAACAAACAGAACTATTTCGTAATTTAAAAATATGAAATTAAATCAAAAATTGTGAAAATTATTTTTCCGACAAACTAAAGGAAATTATCTACACATAGGAACTGAAATCACTTTGTTTTAAAATTTTCTCACATTGTTCTGTTTTTTTATGATTTTTAGTACTTTACCATTTTTTGAGTTTTTTTTAATAATTTATGCATGAAATGTGAACAGAAATTAAACACATCAAAGGAGAATTAATCTATTTTTTTTGAAATTTTTGAAGCAAATTCGAGTATTTAAGATTTTTCAAATTTTAGACGGAGAAAATAGCATTGTTTTTTATTTTTTAACAATAACAAATGATGATAAAATGCAATGAAAAATTTACATTAGAAAATAGACATCAGGAGAGTATATAATTTTTGGGGAATTTATTGAGAAGCAAAAATATTTAATTCAATAATAAACGCATGCAGTTTAGAGTCTAGATAAATGGGGATTGAAATGCAATTTTCAAAGTTTTAATAACTAAAATTAACAAGAAATAAATAAAGGTAAAAGTAACAAATTACCCACTGATACACTTGCAAAGCACGTTCCTGAAGGGTTCTTCCAGCGGAGAAATGTAATTTTTCCAAATTCTTTTTTAATCACCTTAGGGTTCTTCCTATGATGCTCTTCATTCCAAAAGGGGGAATACAAAGGGGAGGCGCTGCTTGTTCTTCATGCCAAAAGTGGAAGGAGGCCACCATCTTCCTTCTTCACGCAAGCGTAGGTACGCGACCATGGTGGTTCTTGGTGTCGGCGGCTGCTGGATCGCGGTGGTAGGCAGTCTGTGCGAGCTAGAGGGCTGGTGCGAGCGAGGGCCGGTGTTGAATGGCGATGGTGATGGTAAGGCGTTCGATAACTCTTGCGGTCCTGGCGGTTGGAGTCGACGGTGGTGACCTAATGTGAGAGGTCTCAGGTGTTCAGGAACATGCATGAATGGTGGTGTGCGCGGAAGCTTCAGATCGGCGGACGTCCACTTGCGGTCCAAGCGACTGGAGGGCAGATGGTTGGCAATAGATGACAGGCATCACCTGTGATGGGTAGGGCGACGCCTGTTGCCGATTTTTTATTTTTTTATTAATTTTTGTGTAAAAATAAACAAAGGAAAAACTTTTTTCTTCTTCTTTTTAAATAGAAAGTGCAGAATTTTTTATTTTTTTCTTTAAAATTTTTTTATTTGATCATGCAAAACAAATGTTAGAAGGGAAAAAACTATGTTTTTTATTTTTGAATTTACAAATAAATTAAGACATAAGCACGACGACTCAATCCTAAAATCAAAACGGAATACGTGAATGGGGATCTAACGAAAAATGAGGAAAGGATCTATATCTCTAACTACCGTATGCAACCAGAGTTGAAAGATTTTGTGAGGTTGAAGAAGAACGCGAATAGATCGAGGTGTGAAGGTGAAAATCTCAGATCAGATTCGGATCAAATCATGATGTATGATTATAAGATCTAAAAAAAATAAAAAAATGACAATGAAATAATAATGTGAAAAGTAAACTATGATTAACCTAGGTTAAAATAAGAGAAAACATGGATGTCACCTTAGGAGCGGAAAAGACCATGATCGCCTCGACGAAGGTCGACTCACTATCACCGGATGGCTCGGAGTCTAGGCACCCTTATGGAACAAGATATCCCTAGAAGAATAGGTTCCTCTCACCAAAGATTGATCAAGTTGAAATATGGGAGGAGGAGCCATATTAGTAGATAAAATTATGGTGTTTGAATTTCAAAATTTTAAATTTTAAAATTGAATGGTGATAATGATAGAGGAAAGATTTTGAATTGAGATAACGATAAAAATTATATACAAAAATTATTTTGGTTATTTTTGTCACTTCATTAAATTAAAAATAAATGTTAATTTTTTTATTTTTGTGGTGGTTATTTAAGCAAACATACTGATTTCGTTGGGGAGTTCCCTACTTGCAATGCGTTGCATCGCCCGAATGCAATGAAAAATTGGCAAGGGTTGCTACATCGCAGCCTGGATGTAGTTCAAAATTTGCAAGGGTTCTCGCATGAGGAACGCATGCTGGTAATTAAGCTAGTTCCGCTGCATCACCGCTCGGATGCAGTCCAAAGTTTACAAGGGTTCTCGCATAATGGATGCATGCGAGTAAAGAAGTTAGTCCAAAAGAGATTACAACGGAAATTGCGGATTGATAGTTGGAATATTGGCACATTAACTGGAAAGTTGATGGAGATAGTGGATACGATGGAAAGAAGGAAGATTCATATACTATGTCTTCAAGAGACTAAATGGGTTGGAGAAAAAGCAAGGGAGATTGAGAAGACAGGCTTTAAACTTTGGTATTAATGTAAAGATAAGGGTAGAAACAGTGTTGGAGTGGTTGTTCATAAGGATTTGAAGGATTGTGTGGATGAGGTGAAAAGATTCGGGGATCGAATTATTTTGCTAAAATTGGTGCCTGAATAAGAAATTCTAAATATCATCTCAATTTATGCACCCCAAATTGGTTTACATGAAAGGACTAAACAAGCTTTTTGTGAGGATTTGGATAAGAGTCTACAAGGAATCCCACAAAGAGAGATGATTTGCATCGGTGGAAATCTTAATGGACATGTGGGAAAAGATGCTTCAGGGTATGCTAGTGTTCATGGAGGACATGGTTTTGGGAATAGAAATGAAGAGGGGAAAGCGATCCTGGATTTTGCAACGGCATATGATCTTTTCAAGCAAACAGTCTCTTCAAGAAGAGGGAGGAACATTTAATTACTTATAAGAGTGAGCCAACTAGAACACAGATATATTACTTTGCATTGAGGAGAAGAGATATGATGTGTTGTAAAGACTGCAAAGTAATCCCAGGAGAGAGTTTGAAAATCCAACATCGTTTGTTAGTCTTGGATGTACAAATGAAAGGGTTGGTAAAGAAAAGGAGGGTTTCTAAGATAACTAGAACTAGATGATGGAATCTTCCACTAAAGCAAGCGAGCTTCTGGGAGAAGGTTTTAGAAGACTTATCTTGGGATTGTAGCGGTAATACAAATGAGATGTGGGAGGCAGTAACATCATGTATCCGAAAGGTATCCAAAGAGATGCTAGGAGAATCAAAGGGAGGAGCTCCATGTCAAAAGGAGGCTTGGTGGTGGGGTGAAGGGGTGCAAGAGAAGCTAAAAATAAAAAGAGCTTGCTTTAAATCTATGTCTAAGGATAGAACAGAGGAAACTGTCACAAACTACAAAATAGCAAAGAAGGAAGCAAAGAAGACCGTAAGCGAAGCTAAGTCAAAAGCTTATGAAGTTTTGTATAAAAATATCGACTCTGAGGAGGGAGAGAAGGATGTATTCAGGTTGTCCAAAGCAAGAGAAAGAAAAACCAAAGACCTTTCTCAAGTGAGATGCATTAAGGACGAGGAAGGTCATGTGCTTGTTACTCAGAAGGATATAAAAACCAGATGGGAGCAGTACTTCCATAAACTTTTCATTGGGGAAGGAAATAGAGAGATCACTTTGGGTGATCTAGCTTGTAGTGAAAGTTACTTGAATCGTGTATGCTATAGACGTATACAAAGAAAGGAAGTAGAGGAGGCTCTGAAGGTTATGAGACCTGGAAAAGGTGTAGGACCGGATGACATCCCTATAGAAGTTTGGAGGGTTTTAGGAGAGCGTGGTTTGACTTGGCTTACGAATCTATTCAATGTTATTTGGCGAAGCAAGAAAATCACTGAAGATTGGAGGAGTATCGTGGTGGTGCCTCTTTATAAGAATAAAGGAGACATTCAAAATTGTTCAAATTATAGAGGTATCAAGCTAATGTATTACACTATGAAAATTTGGGAACGTGTGATCGAAAGAAGGTTGAGGCAAATTTCCAATGTAAAAGAAAACTAATTCGGATTCATGCCAGGTCGCTCAACCACTGAAGCCATCCATTTGCTGAGGAGAACAATGGAGATTTATAGAGCTAAAAGGAAGAACCTCCACATGATCTTTATTGATTTGGAGAAGGCTTATGATTCTGTCCCACGAGAGATATTGTGGAGAGTGTTGAAGAAGAGACAAGTATCTGTCCTATACATTAACTGAAGGATATGGTTAGATCCTCAAGCGCATCACGGAAGAGTGAGCATCGTATCGAATACGATGAAGAACGACTAGTCGGACTAGTTGTTCTATGCAGCGGAAATTAAAAATTTTTCTTGCGACGAAACCACATGATCCAAAACTCTTCTAGGATCATTTCGTCTAAACCACAAACAAGTAATAGGATTACCTCTTGAAGCTTGGTTGTGATCGAGTCTCTAAATGAAGAGACCTCCTGTTTCAATTCCGATCCGACAGAGGAGACGCTTGCAAGCGCGAGAATGAACCGTGTGCTTCTCGCAATCCATTTTGATGATCCAAGCGGTGGATCTCCTGATCTCGACACACGAGATCCGACGTCTTCTTCACGAGCGAGGCACACCGAAGGAGACAGAGATCCACGAGCAAAGGGTCGGCAGTATAACGACGACGCTGCGGCGATGGAGACTCCCTCTAGGGCATCCATGGTGGATGGCCATGAGAGAGGAAGAGAGAGGGCTGATGTGTAGAGAGAAAGAGAGAGAGAGAGAGAGAGAGAGAGAGACTTATGTTCTCTTGTGAGTATAGAAGAGAAATGGGGTGCCTCTCCTTTTATAATATTTTGGGATCCATGGATATCAATCCATGGGCAACACAAATCCAATGGCTCTCATTGATTGTGTTTCTTTTAATGGCTAAGATTTGTGTTGGTAAAAACCAACAACAATTAATTTAATTTAGATTAATTCTATATTGATAAATCAATATCAATCAATCCCAAATTAAATCAATCAAGCCTGGAGATTATGGAATGAAGATTGCCTCCTTCCATAATATTGGATTTGGTGGCAATCTCATGCAATCTCATGAGATCTCATGAGATTACATTATTCCATGGAAATCTCCAAGATTTACAACAACACTTGTTGTAAATTATTCTACAAAAATAATTGATAATTTTTTTGTGAATATTGAAATCTTGCCATTGAAAAATTGTGAATCATATTCACAACCCAAAATAAAATGTAAATTACATTTTCAATTTAATGTCCAATGTGAATCCAATTCACATTAACATTTAATTAACACATGTAAATTACAAATAGCTCTCTCTTATATATTATAAATCACATTTATAATATATATAACTAATATGGATATTGCTATCCACATTATTCATATCCATGATAATTAAATCACATTTAATCATCTTGGATCTCTATTCTCATGTGCCTAAATAATATGAATCACATTCACATTATTTATATCTTTGATAATTAAATCACATTTAATTATCTAAGATAATTCTCTTTATAATATGAATCAAATTCATATTATTCATGATAATTAAATCACATTTAATTATCCATTTTCTCAATTCTCGGATACATATTATCAACAATGGAATTATCATGAACCCTTTCAAGGATAATACGCTTTCTCCGCGAATACTTGGAGAAAAGGACAGGACGATTGTATTGTTCCATGTATAGTGACTTGGATATGAGATCATATCTCAAATCCAGATCGCGGGCCTCCCATAGATGCTTGATTAAATCAAGACCGCAAATCTAATCTTCTCATTGCATCTGAATCACATTCAGATCAATGTCCAACATTTGGACCAAGATCAGATGACTTCTCTACTGAGAGGAGTCACTAAAATCCAGACCCGTTTCATCACTCCCTAGGAATGGAAGCGTTATGGTTATACAATCGTTTATGATCACATCACCCTCAGGTATTCCCAATACCTGTACATCCTGTATACTGGAAGACTCAGAATAAACCCGAAGTATTGGATCAACTTTATATTGTCTACTTCATGGTTTTATCAGTAAGTTTCTCATTCGATCATTGGGAGTCGGTATCGATCATATACTTTCCAAAAACATATATCATACCTAGGTCTTGATCATATACTTTCCAAAAGTATATATCAAACCTACAAATTCAGTCAAGCTTCCAAAGCGAGACGACCGTGCGTATGGAATTTGATTCTTTCCAATATCTCATGAGTGAGCTCATGTCTTCCGGTTCAGTAACTGAACATGTATGATCCTTTTGAGAGATCGTATTACTCATATGCCCTTATATGCATACCAGCACGCCAGTGTATAGACCTTGGTTAGGTCATCAACCTATTGGTCTGCCAAATGTACATACTCAAACATATAGTAATACATCTGTCTCCGGTCAGAGGATGCATGCCTGTATCGTGACAACATACGATATAGGACTTTGGTTATCTCGATCTCATTAAGTCAACCCTTCGACCTAACTAATCTGATACCTCCAATTCTCTATTCATATGCAGAGAACCTGCATCAAGAGGTCGGTCAGATATCAGCCTTTAGAGAAAAGGATTTCCATCTCCTACTCAGGCTGGAGATCATCTCTTAACGATCATTTGACGGTGCTTGATGAGTCCTCAATCTAACTCTTTAGATGTTCATCCAAGCACCAACCTCTATGATTCAATAGTTGAATCAACAGCTGTATAATCATCAAGATGGCCATGGTACATAACCCTAATTGTACAAAGGGACCTATTATGCAAATTATTCATTCTTCATTTTAGATCAGGGAATGATATTCGCAATAATATTTATTGCATAATGGCTCGTTGTGGGCTCGCATGTCTAACATTAACCTCATAAATGACATGTATGATAGGGCTTTATCTTGTGTAAGGACCCCGTCTGGGAAGACTGGATATTTTTACATCAACATTGATTTACATCAAGGTTCTGCTTTGAGTCCATTTCTTTTTATTTTGATTATGGACGAGTTGACCAGTCACATTCAGGATGAATTACCTTGGTGTATGTTATTTGCTGATGATATTGTGATCATTGACGAGACTCGAGATGGAGTAAATGAGAAGCTTGAGGTCTGGAGACATGAGTTGGAGACTAAAGGATTTCATATAAGTAGGGCTAAGACAGAATATATGGAGTGCACCTTTGATGGAAGCAATGGTGAAGAAATTGAGGTGAAGATTGACGACGATAACATTCAGAAGAGAGATTCATTTAGATATCTGGGATCTATTATGCAACACAATGGGGAAATTGATGGAGATGTTACTAATAGAATAAATGCAGGCTGGCTAAACTGGAGAGGAGCCTCTGTTGTTCTCTGTGATAAGAAAATTCCGTTAAAGATTAAAGGAAAGTTTTACAAAGCAGCCGTGAGACCTGCTATGCTTTATGGATCTGAATGTTGGACTGTGAACCATAGACATTTGCAGAGAATGAATATAACAGAAATGAAAATGCTAAGGTGGATATGTGGGCACACACACGTAAAGATCGGATTCGGAATGATGCAATCAGAAAGAAAGTTGGTGTAGCTCCAATTGAGGATAAGATGCGAGAAAACCGCTTAAGATGGTTTGGACATTTGCAAAGAAGATTTGTTGATGTACCAGTTAGGAGATGCGAGTGTTGGGATGTTGAGTCGTCTAAGAGAGGACGAGGACGGCCCAAGAAGTATTGGAAAGAGACCATACATAGGGATCTTAGTTTTATGGATATAAGCTCGGGATTGGCCCAAGATAGATATGAATGGAGGCGAAGAATCCATGTAGCCGACCCTACTTAATTGTGGGAAAATGCTTTGTTGTTGTTGTTTGTGGTGGTTATTTAAGAATATCAAATATACACATATACTTTACACATATATTACATTATATACATGGTTAAATAAGGAAATAAGTTTTTTATTTTAAAATTTTTATTTTTTTATTTTTATTTTGAATTATTATTATTTAAAATTATTTACAAATATAATAAAATCAATATATACAATAAATGGTAAAATTGCAAAAAACACCCCAGAAAACAACTTTTCAACCATAACTCAAGCAATTATGAAATCATAGCCATTTTAAAGATAATTTAATTTAGAATACAATGGAAGTGAGTTTGCTTTAATTTGAGTTCATATTGGGCAGAATTGGTCTTTTAGTTGTCTCTTATGGCTTTTTCCAGATTTGGCTACTTTTATTCTTTACATGATTAATTTTGCAATTATTTTTATTATTTAGAAAACTTTTTTATTTACAACTTTTGTTTTTAAAAATATTTAATTTGAGTTCAATTTATGTAAAAATAAAATAGTGTAAGTATACAAATATTTACAACTCATTTTTTGGATTTTCTAATTATGGACCCTATCTCCCCCTACTTTATTCATGGTCGATCATGTCATGTCTTGACCTTCTCTCGGGGTTCGGGAAAGCCTGTATCTATTACATATATACAATCATCTTCTTTTATTTACTATTCTTTATTTTTCCTTCCATATTTATTTATTTTAGGTTAAAATAATAATAAATCTACAATATTTACGTACAGATTCAAGTTAGTAAAAATGTGGAGTTAGTATTATATACCGGTGTTTTATAAGGGATTTTAAGCTAAAATAAATGAATAAAGATGATGAAATATAGATTCATCAATAGTTTATCTGACTTGACCAGAAAACTTTTAGAGGTCTTTTATATATGGATATGAGTTTAGATCTCACTATCCAAGTCACTATTGATGGAATATATAGTTGCTCCTTCCTTATCTCCAAGTATCTGTGGAGAAAGCACATTATTCTTGAAAGCTTTCAAGAATAATTCTATTGTTGACAATATCTCAGCATTGGAAAATTTATGACTAAATATGATTTATTTATCATTAATAATGTGGATATGATCCAAATTATTTGGACAAATGTAAAGAGGTATCTAAGGTAATCAAATATGGATTTAATTATCATAGAAAAGATTAAAGCGGATAGCACTATCCATAATAATCACAAATATTTTGAATGTGATCATAATATCATATAGTGATTTAATTGTAAATAAGATTTACAATTTATAATAAAATATAAATTATATTCACATTATATAAATAAATGTGAATTGGATTCACAATGTATTATTAAATGTAAATAGGATTTACATTTAATAGTGTATGGATGAATATGTTTTATAATTATAAATGAAATTATTGAAATTAACAAAAATAAATCATGAAAATTCAAGCAACAATTGTTATTGCAACATATGGAAAATGTGATGAGATTTGATAGTGTCATCAATAAGGAAAGAGGAGGTGATCCATTCCTAATAGGAATAGACGTCCACATGGAGAGAGTCTCCATGGTAGCCATCTACCCTAGTTGGGAAGGAGGCTCTCCTCCTTCCTTATTGTTCCACATTAAAAAGATTTAATTAGAATTACGTTTATTAGAGAATGTCATCAGTATATTTATTTATTTTAAATTAATTAATCACAGTATATTTATTGCAATAAAATCTAGACCGTTGATTTCAATTTGGAGTGCATTCTTGCCATCCAATTTCGTATAAGTGAAGGGAAAACCCTAGGTTCTACTCTACACATTTTAAAACACAAGTTGAAGCAACGAAATCTCAATATCTCTCATATACGACCATAGGTGCTCCCTCTCAATCCAAGTGTCCGCCCACTCTAAGATTTGTAGAGAGCATCACCGTCGTCATGCTGCCTTTGTGTTGCTAGATCGACTGCTCGTGGATCTCTTTCTTCTTCAGTGCCATGAGCTAATGAGGAAGACGACAAACTTTATATGATGAAATCAAGAGGTTCTCTACTAAATTCGCCACCTAGGATTGCATGGAGTACGCGTGTTATCCACATGCCGTCGAACTACGATTTTCAATGGATGATAAGAAAATTATTTAAGATGTGGAAATTATATCAATGTCTCGTTGTATCACAAAACCAAACGAGGAACAAGATTGTTATTAATTTACATGGTATAACTTCCAGGAACAAACTTATGGAGGCTAAAAAGAAACGAGGGAAATTTAATTATTGCTAATCAATATAGATTTTTATTTTCTTTTCTTTTTCTGCCTTTTATGTCATTTTAATGATTTTATATTTTTTTTGGATTTTAAAAGCTTTATATATTTTTATGTTTTCTGATTTTTAATTTTACAAAATTATCATATATTTTAATTTTTAAATCTATTTTACTATTACTATATATTCAAAAGTCAAAGGAGAGCGTTTTTATATTATTCAAATACATCAAAAATACAAAAATAAAACACTTTGTGTTTTTATCAAGGTTTTTTTATTTTTAGTTATTTTTGTGATATTTTTCTATTTTTATGGATTTTCAACAAACTAAAATAGAAAATAGTGTATAAAGTTAAAATATCTTACAATTTTTGTGCTTTTAAAATATAAAATAAAGAAAAGTAACGTGAAAATAATTTTGATACATGAACTTTTTTATCTTTTAAACCATGCAAGTTATTTTTTATGATTTTCTATGATTTTATACAAATTTATAAGTTTTTCTATATTTGATTTTTCAGGGTTTTCTGATTCCATTTTTAGTTGATTTTCATATATGTGATAAAATATAATAAATTAAGCTACTATAATTTTTTATAATTTTTCCAAAAGTTTTCAAATTTTATGAATTTTTCAGTGTAAATAAAGAAAATAAACGTTTTTTTGTATTTTTTAATAACAAATAAATAAATTTTGCAAACCAAAGTCATGAGAGTAAAACAAATAATAAGGAGCTTACTCTAATTTTTAGGGTTTTTTTGAGTTATATAAAAAAGTGATTCGATTAATTAACAAAGAAATTAACTTGTTACAGAAATTATACCTAGATGCAATATACGAAACATTTTAGACTACTTATTTTTAAGAAGAAAAAGCTTAGGGTAAATGATGCAATTAACCAAAATTCACGTGTTTCCACAAATCAATTGCAAAGACATATTTTTAGAACTTAAGGTCGGTTAATAATAATAGAAACAAAATGTATTTATTGTAAAAGCATCGCAGATCACGTGGTTATCCATGTGTGTTAACAAAGGGAGGACTAAAATGCAAATTGAATAAACAATCAGGACTGCATATCAATTATTCAAACCTTATAAGCAATACATATAACATATTCGATTTATTTACAAATAACAAAAAGGCAAGATGGAATGATAAATTTCACCACTAAATTAAGCGATGCACGTGATGTATCGTGCGGTTACAAGTTGGCCTCTCGATCTGATCATGCGGTTACTTTTAGGCATGAATGGATAGTTTTGATCAAATTTGGTGCTACTTGTTCTTGATGGGGCAGGTATGTATGGTGGACGAAGAAAATAGAACAAGGATGTGATGAGATAACTTCAATTGATCCAATCTTTGTTATTTAAGCATGGATACGAGGTCTGACTAGGTCAATCGACTCCTCCAATCGATCCACATAGATATTTCATGAAATAGGTTTATTGACAAATTTTAAATACATCTTTTAATAAAAGAATTTTATTTACAAAAGAGTTTTATATACATAAATTATAAGTAATTATGGATTATATACACAGGAATTTTACAACAAGATTATATACATATTTTACAATACAAGTTATATATAAGTTATTACAAAACATAATTTATAAAATAATTCAAAAGATTTTAGAAAACAATTTTACAAAACTATTCAAAATGTTTCCAAAAAATACAAAACCTTTTAAAAAATTCTTTTCAAAAGATTTTACAAAAGTTTACAAAACATTTTTATTAAATCTTTTTACAAACTATTTTACTTATATTTTAGAGACAAATTTTAAAATCATTTTTATTTCAATTTTTTACAAATATTTTACACAATGATAACATTTTTGTACAATGATGTTTTATGAAACATTATAAAAGAACATGTTTTTACTTATATTTTACAATAATTTTTACAAAAATGATTTTACAAAGATTTCTAGTAAGAGTTTAAAAAGAATTTTCTATGAATTTGACAAGTATGTTAACAAATGTATTTAAAATGTTTTACAAAAATATTTTACAAGTAATTTTTACGAACATTTTACAAATTATTTTACAAATATTTTATTCCAAATTTATACAACATGAGCCATAGTATTAAAACACAATGAAGTACGAGATTCAGCTAAAGTATATATACAATATATATATATATATATATAACATCCCCCTATACTTACCTCAAAATATGTCCTAATGGTGATCTAGAAGTGACAAGGAAGACACAACTCATGCTTAGTATAGAAAAGTAAAAAGAAACCTATACTAAAAATGATTCAACGAATAAAAAATAAAATGAATAGAGGTCGGTCACCCCTTCCGTAATTAGGATCATATAATCCGAAGTATAAAAGACTGTACAAATGAGGATAATCAAAGAAAATGATGTACAAACTCATTGACTCAGCTTGTCTCCCTTTTAAACTTAAGGTAAAATATACCTAAGTATAGGAAAGAAAATCAATAGGTTAAGGGACAAGGAATAGAATAGAATAAAACAATAGAATAAAACAAAACAAAAATAAAGAAGACATAAATAATGGCATCACTCCTCTTATACTTGGGGTAAAATATCCCTACGTATAAGCAACAATAGGAGTAATGAAACAAAACTAGATAAAACAAATCAAGTCATTCACCTCCCATCTACCTAGGATCTAGTCATACTAAGTATAGCGCACACACAAACAAACACACACACACACAGAGAAGAAGAGGTGAATGATGAAAACGAAAGTAAGAAAGAATAAAATGAAAAGAATATACAAGGTGAAAATCAGCTCATGTATCAAACATAGAATAAATCAAAAAATGATCCTCTGATACAACATAAAAAGAGTGAACAATGGACAAGAATGTATCACTCATTAGATAAGGTTGCAATAACTGTTAGTTGACCGCAAATGACCATATGTAAGATAACAACCTGAAATAACAATGTTATCGTTGTCACTCACAGATCTCACTATAAAAGGCCCTGACTATTTGATCTTCCGTTTGTATGAAAATAACTTCAATTTTGTGTGAAATAACCACACCTTATGATTAGGCTTGAAAGTCTTCCTCCTAATATACTTTTAATGCCATCTCTTGACTTTCTCCTTATACATCAGGATGTTATCGTAAGCATAGTCTCAAAATTCCCATAATCTATTCAGATCAACCATCCTATTATGACCTTCTCTCATGGAGTTCAAATTACATGCATGGATTGCCCACAAAGATTTGTGAATTAACTCTTCTAGCATGTGCAAGGCTTCCCATACACCAAACGAAAGGGAGACATACCTAATGGAGACTTGTAAATCATATGGTAGATGCGCAAATTTGAGTCAAGAAACTGTGATTAGTTATTCCTATATGGACGAATAAGACTCTATAGAATCGTCTTTATCTCCCTATTAGAAATCTAAGCCAAACTGTTAGTTTGTGGGTGGTAAGGAGATGCAATACAATGCTCAATGTCGTACTCCTTCACTATCTTTCTGACCTCTCTATTGATAAAATGGCTTCCCCCATATAAAATGAGAATATTAGGAATCCCAAACTATGAGATAATATTCCATGAGAATGTGATATACAATACGACTATCAATTGTTTGAGTGGGGATAGACTTTACCCAAGGACTAAAATAATCTGCGATAAGCATGGTGTACTCGTATCCCTAATTGTTAGGGAATAGGCCCACGAAGTAAATGCCCTATGCATCAAAAACATATGATATCTGGATATACTTGAGGGATGTTTTATCTTTGGAACCGATATTTCCTCCCATTCTATGACAATCAATACAACCCTTCACATAAGTTGTAGCATCCATCAAAAGAGTTTGCCACCATAGGCCACATTGAAGTACCTTTGATGTCATATGCTTCCCAGAATGGTGTATTCCATCTTTTTATTTATCACAATGATCGAGGACACTGGTATATTCCTCCTGAAGTATGCACCTTCTCTAGATACAATCCGAACCCTAACGAAATATGTACTAATCCTCCCATTGGTAAAAATGTATCACAGACAAAAACTTGTCAACCATAATCCTTAGCCAATCTGCTGGAACTTTCTTGGATACAATATAGTTCACAATATCATATTACCATGGGATTGAAGTGATAGAAAAGATTGACTCATGTAGGAGAGTCTTTGTGATAGGATGAATTAACTGCTCATGAGTCTTTACATCTGTTATTTTAGAAAGGGGATCTGCCACAACATTCTTAACTCTAGGTTTATCTCTTATCTCCAAATCAAACTCATGTACTAGAATTATCTATCAAATTAGATGTGTTTTGTCATCCTTATTGCCTTGTAAGTATCGTATTACACAATTATCAGTGTAAAAAATCAATTTTGACCCAAGTAGGTGCGATCTGAATTTGTCTATAATCTTTGTAACGGTGTAATCATTTTATGCTTCATTGAGTGTATTGTTAGCATAATGATGGCCAACGGTTCTCCATCCCTTCTCTGCCTGAACATAGCTCCAATAGCAAAATCTGAGTCATCTGTCATAATCTCAAAAGAGACCAATCTGGTGGTTGTAGGACAAGAGCTCTTTTAACCAATTCTTTCATCTAATAAAATGCTTGCAGAACCTTATCATCCACAATAAACTCAGTATCCTTGCATAGAAGCTCAGTTAATGCTCAAGCAATCTTGATTAAGTCCTTAATGATTCGTCTATAAAATCCCATATCCCTAGAAAAGATCTTAACTTCTTTAATGTTGTTGGTGGCCCAAGCTTGGAAATCACATCCACATTGCCCATGTCAATCTCCATACCTTATATGGAGATGGCATGTCCTAACACACTTCCATTAATCACGATAAAGTGACTTTTCTCCCACGAGAGCAACAAATTCGTTACGCAACAACACTGAAGTACTCGGACTAAATAAGTTAGATACGAATCAAAGTTATCCTTGTAGACCGAGAAATCGTATATAAATACCTCAAGGAAACTACCTACCATGTCGACAAAACTGACCAACATACACCTCTAGAATGTAGCAGGAGTATTACAACATCCAAAGGGCTAGATGCCAAAGTACAAGTACTAGAAGTTTTCTCATTGTCCTCAGGAGAGATTGCTACCTAATTATACATGGAACACCCATCCTAGAAGCAAAAGAACTCCTTCCCAACCAATCTTTCGACAATCTGGTCAATAAAGGGAAACAAAAAGTGATTTTATTGATTGTTGAGTTCAAGTGCAGATAATCTATATAGACACACCATGAAGTGAGTACTCATATCAGAAACTCCTCACCTTTATCATTTGTTACAGTGGTAATACATGATTTCCTTGAGACCACATGTAATGGATTGTCCCATTTAAAATCAGAATTGGGAAAAATATTTGCATCACTTCTTGATCTCTTTCATGATAAATTCTCAGAGATTAGGATTTAGACACTGTTGAAACTCATGAGACAGATTATTGTCATTCTCTAAGTAGATATAATGCTAGCACATTGTTGTATTACTCACATATTCAGAAATCTTCCAGCATATGGCCATGTGGTTTATCTCGAGAACCTTTAGAAAGTGAGATTCTTGATTATCAGTCATCTGTGAACTGATCATGGTCAGAAACATTTGTGTCCCACCCACAATGAAGGCATACTTCTGTGTTGAAGGAAATATCATAAGCTCTGGTGGGATCTAAATTTTCTCTGTAATGACCTCTGAAACTGCACTAGTGGTAGGTAAATGATCCTTCAACTATGAATTGTCCACTGTGGCTATAAATGGCTCTGACTATAATCTGTCAAAAATATCTATAATGAATTATTTTTGTTCATCCTGAGATGGATCATCCGAAAACTCGGTCAAGTCACCAGCATATGGCTCATACGAACGGATAAATTTCTATCTAAAACAAATGAGTAAATATCAATTGTGCTTTCCAAGAACACCTCTTGGGAGAGGAATTCTTGGGTAGCAATATCATCCAAAAAAAGCTGGTGTCTCTTATTTTAGATAAAAAATCACATTCCTCTGTCTCGTGTGTAATTGGCTCTCTCTCATTAGACATTGAATCTACAGGCTTCAGATCCGGATCATCTCTATTCTAACCTTGTCACGATAGGAGACAAAGGTTATCATTCAAATACCGTAATCTAATACCGCTTTGGTTCTTTGAAAGAACAACCGACCAAGTATGATTAGGGTATGGAGTAACAGTGATGAGGTGTCCAAGTCTACAAAAAAAAGTTCACTAGGAATCACATTCCTTGCACACTCACGATAACATCCTCTAAAATGCCTCTCAAGTGCTTAATCGATAGATCAACAACCAAAGGATCATCCTGGTTGATTTGAGCGTCCCCAACTCAAACTCTTTTAGTGGCAAGGTTGGCATCATATTGATAGTGGATCTATTATCAAGAAGAGTACGATCAAATTCTTATTCAAAGATCTCACATCAGATAAGAGGTGTTTGATTGATCGCTAAAACCCTATGTTAATCTGTCGTTTTTATGTTGTAGTCGGGCAATAGAAATCGATCAAGAAAATACCACAAATTAACTATCCAATTAATGTGAGGTGGTTTTTTGTTTATTTATCCTGAAAAGCCCCAAGGTCGAACTCAAGGAGGCAAATAAACAACTTAGGTTGAAGCTTTATCAAATTAGATGAGCGATTTTTGAGGTGGAATTTATTGGTATTTTAATGCAAATGCAAAACTAGGCTAATTTTAAGGACGAGAAAATTATTGTCAATTAAACGATGTCCAAAAAATCATAAAACTTGACCAAGATGTGAATTATGATAAAATGAATGTAACACAATTTTTTTTGGAATTTTCTGATGCAATATGAATATTTAAAATTAAATGGTGCGAACAAGGTGAATCACAATAATTAATTACAATAAATATTAAACCTACTTATTTATAGGGAATACAATTATCCAAGATATATCATTAGGTGATATTTCTCAGATAAATCCAATACCCTATGATTTAAAACCTATCAAAAATTAAATATTGAAATATACAAAATGATCTTTACAAAGCAAATGATGCATGCAAATGCAAATCTTTTTTGGAAGAATGTAAAATACAACTAAATCTACGATTGGTGAATTTTTTTTGGTAATTTTTGGTGCAGTAGTTAATTATCTATGAATTTCATAGCATAAACTGGATAAAATATGCAATATTCTACAAGAATAATTTTCATTATTTAACCATATATCAAAAAACTGATAATGACATGGCATAATGTTAAGAATTAGTTGTTGTAAAATATGTGAATTTTTTAAAAATAAAATAATGTAAATAAAGGTTCAAAATATTGAAAGAGTACATGGTTCTCAATGCAAATTATATTAATAAAATAGAATAAGTGTAGAATAGGGACCACATGGAAATTACCTGAACCGGTGGGGGATGTTGCATAAAATTTCCAAATGGTCACATGCCAGGCATGTAACCCTTTGTTGGATGGGTGCCTTCTAGAATTGGGCGAACGTTTGGGGGCTCGACTGCAAAGTCACTTCCCCTACGTAGGGGTTATGCGAGGGGGGTCTCGGGGCTCGTGTCTGATATATGAAAGCGATGGCATAACCAACCAAGGCAGAGCGAGTGGTTCACCTTGGCGGGGTTCAAGTTGCGAAGGAAAGCAGAGGGCGGGCAGAGGTGCTTTGCTGGTGTTATTGAGGCTTTGTGGGTTGCCGGTGAAGAAAGTCGAAGCAGAGAAGGCCCCTCCGGTCTGGTGTGGTCGATGAAGGCATGGGCAGAGCAGCACCAGACAAGCGAGGTGAAGGCACGGAGGACGGTGAAGCTCCTGAACGAGGAGCTCCACAGCTGAACGGAGATGAGGGCGATGGACAACACTTGTCCTGGGCACATCGGAGAAGAAGTGTGTGGAGCGGGTCGGAGTCTATGTAGATGTCTCGGAGCTCCAGTCCTTCGCATGCCCTGTCTGTCGTCGAGGGGTATCGAACAGGGGCGAAGACGGTGCGAGCCCTTGATGTCGCTGACAGAGCTCTGATGTTGAACAGATCGGAGTAAGGCTGGAAAATGATGATCGTTGAGATAGGGCAAAGGAGGTGAGAAGGGCGGAAGAGGACTAGGGGGTACCTGGTAGGTTGGGCCCAACAGAGAACCATAGAGGAGCAACAACCTTGGGGAACTTGCTGCGATGAGGCTGAGGGCTTCAGATCACGCCGCAAGAAGGAGAATTGAAGCGCTATCAGGTGCTATCACTGCCTGGTCAGAATCCTTGATGCTTGGAATGACGGATTATGTTTTTCAAGCGTGGTGGCGAGATTTTATCGCAGTGGGGGAGTGGCAAGAGAAGGAAGGTCGGGGCGGTTGACGAGGTGCGTGATTGGTGACGATGATACTGATGGGCATGGGATTGGATCTGATTTGGGTTCTATCAGAGATTGGCTGCGAAATCACAAGAGCGGTATCACCGAAGATGGAATGCGGAGGCAGAGGTCCAAAAGGGGAAGCGGTCGGTCGAGCGGAGGAAGAAGATGAAGCACGTGGGTTGCTGAGATCGGATGGTCCACAAGATGACAAGTGTTACTTAAAATAAAAAATAAAAACAAATAATAAATTAAAAATTAAAAATCGAAAACTGAAATAATGGAAAGGTAAAAAATTGGTGACACGTTCTTCACGAAAATAACAAGCGACCTCAGATCAAATAATTTTCTTTACGAAAATAGCTCGTCTCGATGAGATCTACAATTTTCATGAATAGACCAAAGCAAAAATAAGGTCATTTTGTACAAAGTGATTTTTTTGTTGGCACTCTAGGTACATAGAATACCTTGATTTTGGGGGTTTGCATTTTTCTGTCATCTTTTAATGAGATAAAAATCAAGAACAAATATGATAAAATAAAAGATAAATATTTACACTTTAATATTTTTTGAATTTTTAACAATTAGAAAAATAGGAAAATAAAACATAGAGGATTTTATTGCACAAATTGTTAGTGAGGATTCAGACTCAGTTAGTTTCATTGATTCAATCTTATTTTAGGTTTGGGTTTCTATGCATTTTAATAAAGTTTTTTGTAAAAGAACATAAATGAGAAAAATAGAAGAAAAAGAGCAAATATATCAAAAATAATAGGACAAAATAAAAAAAATGCACAATGTAGAAAAGAGCCACAAAGCCCGACTTTCACATATGTGTTCTGATTCACTTGAACCTGGTCTTGTTTTGAATGTAATTGAATATACACTAGTTGACTCAAGTGACTTAATTCTTTGAGTCCGCAAGTCTATGTTCACATGTCATCTTGATTAGTCTAAGTAGAATATCTCATGCACACGCATGATTCTTTTAGATAGTTTCCTAACTTGGACAAGCACCATGCACGTATCTCTTCATTGATGAGGTGGTGAGGAAGTAGAATCCTTTAGCTTGGAGTAGCACACGGGTGGAAACATCCGTCCTCCTCTAGGGATATGAAAAGATATATATGATGATGATCCTATTTAGCCTAAAATCCCTTATAAAGTACCTGCATATAACATTAACTCCATATTCATGCTAACTTGGAATCCTTAGGTACATTTATAACATTAACTCCATAATTGTATTCACATTTATGGATTCGAATTATTTTAAATGGGTGTGAAGATAGTTTTCCTTGTAAGAGAAATGAGGGAAGATATATATGTGACAACATGATGATTTTCACATAGAAGAACATGAGCAAATGGTATACAAATTTAAAAATTTATGCTTTTCGTAACAATGGTTTCTCAAATTCTATGAGAAAGTTATCCAATTTGAATTTATTACAAATAAATTAGATACTTCCGTATATCACGAAGAGTTGGAGTTGGAGCAATGGAACTCAGATGTGATAACATGAAAACTATGCATACATGTTTCACGAACATACAAAACATGCGGAGGTTGATGGTCATTACACCAGAGATCTGATACAAAGATGGTTACTGCACACATCCAGTGTGACTTCAAACGATGAGCCTACGAACATATTCAACAAGCCTCTTTCCCGCACTTAGTTTGAAAAATATTGTAACAAGCTAAGCATGATAAATATATATATATGATCCGGCTTGAGGGGGGTGTTGAGAGCATGTCCGTATTTTACATTGAGGGAAAACTTGTAGAATATTAAGGGATAAGTTAAAATAAAATAGGTATTGTAAATTTGGACAGTCCTGAATGAAAATGAAATGCTCGTTGGAGTTTTTATATAGATGTATAGTAAAATAAGCAAGCTTGAACTTCAAAGTCATATATATGTGAGCCTGCAGCGGGATGACTTGGCCACACAGGTCAAGCATCCTAGGATAGGTAGCTACACTAGCTATCATCCATTCTTCTCTCCATCTCCTCTTCTTGAGTTGGTTGTACTTTAACTTAGAAGGGAATGGCCCTCTTCTTGAGGAATGAGTTGTTGGATTAGGGAATTAGGTTAAGTTTCAGTGGGAGAGCCTTAGTCTTAGAGAATGTCTCTATGACCTAGATATTAGAATACACTCATTGTTTATTTCTAAATGTTGGAAATAAACATGAATTCTGAGATAGAATTATTATAAAAGGTTATGATGGATATATTTCATATAGTAATCTGACATCTAGTGGACTCTACAAAATTAGAAAATTAATGAATGGTTCATTAAGATTTCTAATACTGAAAATTAAACCTTAACACATCAATAGGAGGATGAAGATCATTGAACAATGATCCGGCATCGAGTCTTGGACTTATATCTATTGACAAGATCAATAGATATAAATAAATTATCAATAAATCATCATGTTCAACAGAGGATGGGACTTCCCAGATTGCAGGAGAAGATTATTCAAGACTTAATATATGAGGCATACATATTGAAGTTGGATACTAGTTATTTTGGTCGTGTAATTGCCGCCACAGTTTGGCACATTTGGAAGGAAATAATCTAAGATATCACAACAACAACTACTCAACCATAGATATGGTGGTAGGAAGGATTTGTTTGGATGTTTAAAGAGAGTAAAGATAGAGTGAGTTGTATCATCGGTTATTGACATTGTATTTGGCGTTTGCCAAGTTTGGTAAATTGAGTAAATTACCCATTTTCTTAAAAAATCATGTCCACTTACTCACGACTGCCCTCGAGATCTACAATGTATGTCGATGCCACAACAACCAAAAAGATGGATTATAAGTTCTTTCTTGCTGGGAGAATGACTCACAATTAACTCAAAATCAGAGAATTCGTAAGATTAAAAGATGAGGGTGGCATGCCCACATTTCATATCTATATCCAGCAATCCCTCCCATTCTCTGACAAATCGAGCACGACCGTAGAAAAACATTGGCATCTCTAAACAAGGTCAGTCAGTCAAATGGACATTGGAGTATCTTATGCGTGATTCTCTTTCCCGAATAGTTTCCTCCAGCCTCAAGTGTATGATAATGTGTAAGTACACTCTACTATTCCTCCTGAAGAATACACCTTCACCAGATGCAATCTGACCCCTCAAAGAAAAAGAACATATCATCCTAGTGGCATTTCCTCATATCTGACTTCAGTAGGTTAATACTACTCATAGGCCAACCCTGGGTAACTTGCTTGGAGGCAAGAAAGTTCACTATGTTGGCGTACCATAGGAGTGAGACAATAATACAAACTGACTCGTCTAGGAAGGTCTCTCAGATTGGTTCAATATTAGGACTATCATTCTGCTCTATTCGGGAAAGGTAATCAACCGCAACATTCTTTATTTCAGGTTTATCCTTAATTCCCAAATCCAAGTCCTGGATTAATAAGATCCATCTTAGAAGATGCACCTTTGCATCCTTCTTTAGCATTAGGTACCGGCTTGTTGTGTGATTAGTAAAAATCGTAACCTTGGAGCCCAATATATATGATCTGAATTTTTCTAGGGCCTATACCATCATGAGATTTTCTTTTCAGTCACTGTATAACTTCTCTATGCATGATCCAAAACTTTGCTCATGTAGTGAATCACATATGGGATCCCATCATGACTTTGTCCAAATATAGCTCTGACAGAAAAATCTGATGCATAAGTCATCATCTCAAAGGAAAGAGACCAGTCAAGAGCTTGTAAAATCGACGGTTCACATATTTTCTTTTTTAGGAGATCAAAAGCCTCTAGACAATTGTGATCGACAGAGAACTTGATGTCTTTCTCTAAGAGCTCGATCAGTGGGCAGGCGATCTTTGAAAAATCATGAATAAATATTCAATAAAATCCTACATGCCCTATGAATGACTCGACTGACTTGACGGTTGTTGGTGTCTCATATTTCATGAATAGACCAAAGCAAAAATAAGGTCATTTTCTACAAAGTGATTTTTTTGTTGGCACTCTAGGTACATAGAATACCTTGATTTTGGGGGTTTGCATTTTTCTGTCATCTTTTAATGAGATAAAAATCAAGAAAAATATGATAAAATAAAAGATAAATATTTACACTTTAATATTTTTTGAATTTTTAACAATTAGAAAAATAGGAAAATAAAACATAGAGGATTTTATTGCACAAATTGTTAGTGAGGATTCAGACTCAGTTAGTTTCATTGATTCAATCTTATTTTAGGTTTGGGTTTCTATGCATTTTAATAAAGTTTTTTGTAAAAGAACATAAATGAGAAAAATAGAAGAAAAAGAGCAAATATATCAAAAATAATAGGACAAAATCAAAAAAAAATGCACAATGTAGAAAAGAGCCACAAAGCCCGACTTTCACATATGTGTTCTGATTCACTTGAACCTGGTCTTGTTTTGAATGTAATTGAATATACACTAGTTAAAGAGTGAGTAAGATCAAATCAGACAGTGTGAGGAAGATATAAACATTTTATTCCAGAATTTATGAAATTAGGGTTTTAGTTTGTGAGCCACTTATTTATATTAGTGATTTTTTGTATTTTTATTTATTCTAGCTGACAATATGTACACAATAGTGGTGGTTTCAAGTGATTCGGAGTTAGCTTGAATTAATTCAAAATCAGGGAAGTTAGCTTTTTATTACAGGTAAATTGGGTTAAGATTTTTGGCTACTAGTTTAATGCCATGATGAATGATAAAATGCAATTATTATTTATACATGTAAATGTTAATAATGCAATACATATGATGAAATGCCAATGTATTTTAGAGAATCGAGCTTAATTAATCTCTTTTAGAGTAATGAATCACATATTCATCAACCCCTTATACTTAAACCATGCTTGTCCCCGAGCAACATGAGAATGAATGATTTAATTATATTAATCAAATACTATTCATGTGGAGTAGAAAACTCGATCCATTGAAGAAATCTCGATTTTAGTAATTCCAAAATTCCCAGCTATATCAAGCGTTAGTCAAAAGGTATCCAACTTCTCTTGCTACGAGACTCTCTTTGTGTACATATATAATAAATGTATAAAATCTAATGTGGACTGCATTCTCAAGATTAGAGTCAAAACGTCAACCAAGTCCTAACCATGGAACGCTCCTAAGGACCCGATCCTCAACAAATAGGTAATAAATCATCTCTTCCATACAATCCACCGTCTCTTTAGTTGTCATTATTGAAAGTGTAGCTGGAAAGCCATTTGATGGAGGGCATATGACTGTGTAATTTATTCTCTCCCTTTCATTGGACCAAGGATCAATTCGAGTGCCTTATTTACGCAATGCATGTATTTTAGGTTGTTGACTAGTGCATCCGTCGAGAGAGCTCGGAGTTGTCTGCACTTGTTATCCTTGGAGTACACCACATTGTCTCTTTTGAGGACCTATCATACCTTTGACACCAAGATTTGTATCATTATACAATGCAGAGCCCTTTTTAAGTGTTAGCCTGAATCCTAGTCCTAATAGTTATTGTCCGAGTGGACACTTTCAAAAGGTTGGGAGCCCTCTCCTTTGGTGGAAGTTCTTTGAGTTTGTATTTGTAATGGGATATATTTTCTTTGTATTAGAATAAGAGAACTTCTATAAAAATTTATTTCATTGATGGTTGTCTATCTCCACTACTTTTACCAAGATGGCACACACTAATCAACAATTAGTTAAGTTTCATCACGCCCTGACACTTAGATTAGTACAAGAACCTTGTTCTTATACTGGTACAATGGTGATGACTCTCAGGTTTCATGAAGCCTTCATTGATTTTATCCCATATTAGAGCATCATAAAATCGTATCAAAACTCAAATCTCTCAACTCAGTTCCTCAAGTGAAATCTCAACAAATATAATCATAACTGCAGTTATGCATATGAGGTGTTGATGATATTCTTTATGGCAGAGACTAAGTATGCGATATAACACACATATCTTTCAAACTAGGGAAGTGTGAATAATTTAAGTTGTAGACCATAACGACAAAGGCTGGTTAACTCTGAATTTTAAACCCTCATAAACCAATTGTTCTTGAACTTTACAAGTCTTATGTGAAAGTGTAGGTGTCAGGTATACATTCAACTAAAGAACGTATGGATGAATGAAATGCTGAGTGGAACACAAGTGTATAAAATGTTTTTTTCCAGGTTTTTTCAATGCAAGATTTTTTTGTTTTGTTTTTATGCAAAAAAGAATTAGAAGCCATTTTTTTCAAAACATTAGTTGGATGCATACAATGTTAGTGGAAAAATTCTTCTTTTTTATGTTTTTTATTTAAGTTACCCACCACGTAAATAAAGTATAGACTTACGCGAATGTATGAGCTATGGGTAAAATATATACAAAGTATATACACACCCTTATACATAGCAAGTGATATGTAATCTAGCACAAAAAACACAAAAAAGACATAGATTGAGCTAAGTGTAAGAGAGTGAAAAAGAAAAATAAAAGTCAGTCTGCCCCCATAAACATAGACTATGGATTGTCTAAGTATAGAAGAAGGGCAAAAATGAGGCGGACAAGAGGAGAAGTTAATAAGGAGAGTATATACAACGGGCATTGGACCCCCCTATACTTAGGCTTTATTCAACCTAAGTATGGAAGAAGGGTGGTGGACCGATGAGATATTGATAACCACAAGGAAAATGTACATTTGAAACGTATGAGGAATAAAGATGATTTGTACATCTTGTGTCTCATGTAGGGTGGTCTGGTGAGGATACAATGTGCTCAATTTCCGTGAAGTTGTTGACCTCTACTTGAGCTAACTGTTCTTTAGGATCTACATATGGCTTTAATAGTTGCCCATTCACTAAAAAAGGTTATGCACCCTCTATGAACTCAACCGTATCAGCACTTCCATTGTCGTGCACATGTATGACAATGCATAGACCCATCCATTTTATTTTGAGTTTCCTATGAAAAAATCTTTAATCGAGCATTGAACAACCCCACTTTTTGCCTAGGGATAAAGGTCTTATGCCTAATGTGACTATCATTCCATCTCTTGACCTTGTCCTTATAGATCACATTGTTGTCATATGCCTGGTTCTAGATTTCTATTAGCTCATTCAAAATTCAAGTCATGGTACAACTTCCCAAGGTGACAACTCCAATTAATATTCATGATTGTCCATTGTGATTTGTGAATTAGATTTGTGGGAAAATGGCATGTCTTTCCATATATCATATTAAAAGGTGAAGTACTGACTAGAGTCTTGTAGGTTGTTATATTGCCCACAAAACCTGGTCCAAAAGCTGAGTGAGACTTGTTCTTCCGATCAGGACAAACCAACTTCAAAAGAATACTCTTCTCCTCTCTATTAGATACCTATGCCATGGCATTAGACTGTGGTGGTAAGCATTGGCTCCTCTATGTTCAAATTTATAGTCCTTAACCAATGATCTCATTTCTCTGTTCATAAAATGGCTACCCCTATTAAAAATCAAAATCATTGGAACCTCAAACAATATGATCCATGATAAACTTATAGACAGTCTTGTTATATGTGGTTCCGGTCATGATGGCCTCCACCCACATTGCCAAATAATCAACCGCTAAAAATATGTATTCATGTCCATTGTTGTTGGGAAAGGAACTCATACAAATAGTTCCCCTGCATCAAAATCATCATAGCAATTCATTAGTTTCATGGTCATTTCATATCTATATCCAGCAATCCCTCCCATTCTCTGACAAATCGAGCACGACCGTAGAAAAACATTGGCATCTCTAAACAAGGTCAGTCAGTCAAATGGACATTGGAGTATCTTATGCGTGATTCTCTTTCCCGAATAGTTTCCTCCAGCCTCAAGTGTATGATAATGTGTAAGTACACTCTACTATTCCTCCTGAAGAATACACCTTCACCAGATGCAATCTGACCCCTCAAAGAAAAAGAACATATCATCCTAGTGGCATTTCCTCATATCTGACTTCAGTAGGTTAATACTACTCATAGGCCAACCCTGGGTAACTTGCTTGGAGGCAAGAAAGTTCACTATGTTGGCGTACCATAGGAGTGAGACAATAATACAAACTGACTCGTCTAGGAAGGTCTCTCAGATTGGTTCAATATTAGGACTATCATTCTGCTCTATTCGGGAAAGGTAATCAACCGCAACATTCTTTATTTCAGGTTTATCCTTAATTCCCAAATCCAAGTCCTGGATTAATAAGATCCATCTTAGAAGATGCACCTTTGCATCCTTCTTTAGCATTAGGTACCTGCTTGTTGTGTGATTAGTAAAAATCGTAACCTTGGAGCCCAATATATATGATCTGAATTTTTCTAGGGCCTATACCATCATGAGATTTTCTTTTCAGTCACTGTATAACTTCTCTATGCATGATCCAAACATTCGCTCATGTAGTGAATCACATATGGGATCCCATCATGACTTTGTCCAAATATAGCTCTGACAGAAAAATCTGATGCATAAGTCATCATCTCAAAGGAAAGAGACCAGTCAAGAGCTTGTAAAATCGACGGTTCACATATTTTCTTTTTTAGGAGATCAAAAGCCTCTAGACAATTGTGATCGACGGAGAACTTGATGTCTTTCTCTAAGAGCTCGATCAGTGGGCAGGCGATCTTTGAAAAATCATGAATAAATATTCAATAAAATCCTACATGCCCTATGAATGACTCGACTGACTTGACGGTTGTTGGTGTCTCATATTTCTCGATCACATCCACCATGACAGGGTCAAACTCCATTCCCTTTTTAGATATGACATTTCCTAACATGATACCCTCCATCACCATGAAGTAACTTTTCTCCCAGTATTGTACAAATTTACATACCTACAACCTTTTGAGAACTTGGTCTAATTACGCTAAACATGTTTCAAATAATCACCAAGGACCGAGAAGTCATCCTTTGAAGACTTCCAGGAAGTCACCCACCATTAGGCAAATACTACCATCATGCATTGTTAAATTTGCTAAGGGAGTTGCAGAGCTCGAATGGCATGCACCCAAATGCCTAAGTACCGAATGGACATGTAAATGTGGTCTTTTCTCGATCCTCGGGAGTGATGGCTACTTGATTGTAGCTTAAGTACCCCATAAAAAAGTAGAAGAATGCTTTCCCTTCAAGCCACTCCAAGATTTGATAAAGGAATGGCAGAGGAAGTGATATTTATTGGTCATGGCATCCATGCACCTATATTCGACAATGGTGTCATGATCTGTACCCCCTCCTCATTGGTGACCATCAAGATTCCCAACTTCTTCAGAACAACATGAAGAGTGGCCACCCACTTGGAGTCAGAAATAGGGTATATAACCCCTGCTTTGCACCATTTCACAATCTCTTTCTGAACTACTTCCCGAAGATTAGGATTAATCTTCTTTGAAAGTCACAAGAAGGTCTTGTGTTATCCGCAACATATATTTGGTCTGAGCAGAGAGCATGGTTGATCCCCACAAGATCTGACACCGTCCATCCAATGGCCTTGCGATTCCACTCAAGAACTTCAAGTAGCCTAGACTCTTGTTCTATAGTTAATGTTGATCTAATGATCACAGGAATTATCTCTTTGGGTCCTACATGAAATGCACACTTGATGTAGGAGGAAGTGGTTTCAGCTCAGGAAAATTTAAATCATCAAGTAGGTTTGGTTGAATTACATCTGAGTTTGGCTCTGTGTTGGATGATGGTGATCAATTTGTGATGTGCTGGCTACCAACTCTGATGAAAGGTGATTCGTATCACAAAGTAGTGTGGTAATTGAAGGGATATGGGGAAATCCTTCAGCGCAAGGAAGCGTGATGTCGTATCGAATACGACGAAGAACTACTAGTCGTACTAGTTGTTCGGTGCAGCGGAATTTAAAAAAAATTTTAAAACCGATGAAACCAACATGATCCGAGAACCATTCCAAATCGTTTCATCTATAACCACATCAAGTATAATGCAATACCTCTTGAAGCGTGGTTGATCAAGTCTCTACGAAAAAGAGACCTCCTGTCTCAAGTCCGATCGTCGGAGTAACGGCTTGCGAGCGCGGAGATGAGTCGCGGTGTCCTCGCAATCCAAGTTGATCCAAGCGTGGTTGCTCCTGATCTCGTCACACGAGATCAAACGTCTCCTTCGTGAGTGAAGCACTCCAAGAAGACAAAGAACCGCAGAGAGTCGAAGCGGCAGCACGATGGCGCGGGCGACGACGTTTCTCTCCACCAAGGTGACGGCCACCAAGAAGAGAGGGAGAGAGGGCTGTCGTGTATATGAGAAAGAGAGAGAGAGAGAGAGGTTTGTGCTACAATAGCATGTGTAAAGAGAGAGCCAAGAATGCCTCTCTATTTATAGGGTTTTGGGATCCATGGATCTCAATCCATGGGACACATAGAATCAATGGATGAGATTGATTTTATGTTCATCCAATGGCTAAGATTGTTGTTGTCAAAAGCAACAAATTTAGGTCAAAATATATTTGATAAAATCAAATATAATTCACTCCTAAATTAACCCAACAAATAAGGAGAGAAGACACATGGAGATTTCATCTCCATGTGCCTTCCATGTAGGCGCACACCCACTCCAATTAGGAGTGGTGTGCCGTCCATGCATGGATTGCATGGAGATTGCAATCTCCATGAGATTGAAAATCTCCATGTAATCTCTCTTATTTATTTGCAACAAAATAATTTGGGTTTTATTTCTCAAAAAATAATTCACAATTATCTTTGAGAATATTGCAATCTTGCCATGGAAAAATTGTGAATCATATTCACAACCCAAAACAACATATAATTCATATTGTTAATTAATTACACAATGTGTATCCAATTACACATCATAATTAATCAACACATATAAATTATAATTAACTCTCTCTAATACATTATAAATCACATTTATAATATATTATGAATAATTGGATATCTCTATCCACATTATTCTTATCCAAACTTATTAAATCACATTTAATCATATTGGATAATTTCTCATACATCATGATAATTAAAACACTTTCCAATTATCAAATCTCTTTGCTTAGTATCTTATGGAATTGTTCTTAAACCATTTAAGAACAATGCTATTTCTCCTCAGATACTTGGAGATAAGGACAGGGCGATTGTATTGTTCCACGTATAGTGACTTGGATGTTGAGATCATATCTCAACTCCAGATCCTATGGACCTCCCACTGATGCTTGATCAAATCAAGACCGTAGACTTAATCTTCTCATTGCATCTGAATCTTATTCAGACCAATGTCCAGTTCATGGACTAAGATTAGGTCACTTCTCTAATGAGAGGAGTCACTAAAATCCAATCCTGTTTCATCACTCGCTCGGAATGGAAGCGTCATGGTTATACAATCGTATATGATCAAATCACCCTTCAGGTATTCCTAATACCTGCACATCCTACATACTGGAAGACTCATGATCATCCTGAAGATAAAGATCACTTTTACACTGTCATCTTCAGGGTTAGATCATTAAGTTTCTCAATCTTGGTCATCGGGATATGGTATAGATCATATGCTTTCACAAAGCATATATCTTACCTTCAAATTCATGTCATGCTTCCAAAGCACGACGACCATGCATGGAATTTGTTCAGTCCCAATACCTCATGAGTGAGCTCATGTCTCCCGGTTCACAAGTGAACCTGTATGATCCCTTTGAGAGATCGCATTACTCATATGTCCTTACATGTACACCAGCTCGCCGGTATATAGACCTTGATTAGGTCATCAACCTATTGGTCTGCCAAATGTACATACTCAGACATATAGCAATACATCTGTCTCTAGTCAGAGGATGCATGCCTAAGTCGTGACAGTATTCAACGTAGGTCTTTGGTTATCTCGATCTCGTCAAGTCAACCCATTGACTTAACTAACCTGACACCTCTGAATCACTATTCCCATGCAGAGGACCTGCATCAAGAGGTCAGTCAGATATCAGTCATAAGAGATAGGATTGCCATCTCCTACTCAGACTGGAGATCATCACTTTAATGATCATTTGATGATGCTTGATGAGTCCTCTATCTAACTCCTTAGATATTCATCCAAGCATCAGCCTCTATGATCCATCCAATGAATCAACAGCTGTATGATCATCAAGTTGGCCATGGTACATAACCCTTATTGTACAGAGGGACCCTATAGTGCATTCATTCATTAATCTCAGAAAGGGGAGTGAAAAATAATCAATAATTTTCATTGATAATTTATTCATTACAATAACATTTATTGTAGAAATGGTTCGCCCGGGGCTCACATTGCCAACAATCTCCCACTAGCCCTCAGAACCATTCAGGTACAATCTTTAAACCCATACTCATTACATGCTGGTCGAAAACCTTCTGTGTCAGAGGTTTGGTAAGAGGATCAGCAACGTTGTCGGCAGAGGCCACCTTGGTGATGATGATGTCACCACGCTTTTGTATCTCCGAATGATGTGGTATTTCCTTTCCACGTGCTTGCTCTTTTGATGCCATCTGGGTTCCTTTGCCTGGGCAATGGCTCCCGTGTTATCACAGAGTAACGGGATGGGAGTATCAGAGGAAACTACGCCAAGCTCCAGCACGAACTTGCGCAACCACACCGCCTCCTTTGCAGCATCTGATGCGGCAATGTATTCGGCTTCTGTTGTTGAATCTGCAGTAGTGTCCTGCTTCTTGCTTCTCCAGCTCACAGCACCACCATTCAACAAGAACACGAACCCCGATGTCGACTTTCGATCATCTACATCCGATTGGAAGTCAGAATCTGTATATCCCAAGACTTGGAGATCACCATCTCCATAGACCAAGATGTAATCTTGCGTCCGTCTTAGATATTTGAATATGTTCTTTACTGCATTCCAGTGTTGTTCTCCATAGCAGGATTGGTAACGACTTACCACTCCCACTGCATGGCAGATATCTGGCCTAGTGCACATCATGGCATACATTAAGCTTCCTACGGCTGATGCATAAGGACATCCAGCCATGGCCTTCTTTTCCTCAACAGTTTGAGGAGCCATTCCTTTAGACAGGTGGATACCATGTCTTAAGGGTAGGAATCCTTTCTTTGAACTATCCATACGGAATCGTTCAAGAATCTTCTTAATGTATCCATGTTGTGACAATCCCAAAATCCTCTTTTCTCGGTTTCTGAACAGCTTCAGGCCTAAGATATAAGAGGCTTCTCCAAGATCTTTCATCTCAAAGGTATGGGACAGCCAAATCTTTACACTGGTCATCATCCCTGTATCATTTCCAATGATAAGGATGTCATCTACATAAAGCACGATGAACACAACGGCGCTCCCACTAAGCTTCTTGTACACACAAGGTTCATCAGGATTTTGCACAAAATCATAACTCTTTATGGTTTCGTCAAATCTGATGTTCCAACTACGAGAAGCTTGCTTGAGCCCATAGATGGATTTCTTCATCTTGCATACTTTACCATCCTCAGTCATGAAGCCCTGGGGCTGCTCCATGTAGATATCCTCTTCGAGGTATCCATTGAGGAAAGCCGTCTTGACGTCCATCTGCCAGATGTCGTAGTCAAGATATGCAGCTATAGCTAGCAATGTCCGGATGGATTTAAGCATAGCCACAGGAGAGAATGTCTCATCATAATCGATGCCTTCTCTCTGTGTGTAGCCCTTGGCTACGAGCCGTGCCTTGAAAGTCTCTACTTTCCCATCAGGTCCCCTCTTTCTTTTGAAGATCCATTTACACCCAATGGGTTTTACCCCTTTAGGTGGATCCTCTAGGGTCCATACACCATTCTTATGCATGGAGTCAATTTCTGACTTCATTGCTAGCATCCATCTATTTATGTCTTGATCCGCGAGTGCTTCATCAAATGAAGTAGGATCAATGTCAGTTTCACCTGACACATGGAATCCATACCTTTCAGGTGGTGCAACCACCCTCGAACTCCTTCGAAGAGGTATGGGTGTTTCATCTTTATTTACTTCTTCAGTTTCTGGTCTGGGGAGCTCAGAATCCTCTTGGGATTCAATGAGCTCCTCTACTTCACTTTTATCTTGACCTTTAAGGAAATCATCCTCCAGAAACTTCACATCTCTAGAGACAAAAACCTTTTGGGTCTCAGGGTCATAAAGCTGGTATCCAATACCATCTTTAACATACCCAATGAAGTAACACTCACGAGTGCGAGATTCCAGCTTACTTGCGTCCACGTTCTTTGCATGGACCAAGCAACCCCAAACCCTTAAGTGATTGACACTAGGTTTGGTTCCATACCATAGCTCATGAGGAGTCTTAGGTACAGATTTGCTAGGAATCTTATTCAGGATATATATTGCAGTCTCTACTGCATATCCCCAGAAACTAAGAGGTAAATGTGCTTTGCTCATCATTGAACGGACCATGTCCATGATGGTCCTGTTGCGTCTTTCAGCAACACCATTAAGTTGGGGAGTTCCAGGAGGAGTGAGATTTGAAACAATTCCATTCTCCTTAAGGTATTCCTTGAATTCTTCTGATAGGTACTCGCCACCTCGATCAGATCGAATCCGTTTAATCTTCCTATCGGTTTGGTTCTCAACCAAAGCCTTGAATTCTTTGAACTTTTCAAAGGTTTCAGACTTGTGACGTAATAGGAAGATAAACCCGTATCGCGAATGGTCATCGATAAACGTCAAATAATATCGGTATCCATTTCGAGTCGCGGTACTGAAGGGACCACATACATCGGTATGTATTAGGTCAATAATACCTTCGCATCTTGTAACCTTGTTACGGAAAGGCATCCTAGTCATTTTACCTCGAATGCAATGTTCGCAGGTAGGCAAAGATTTGACCTGTAGGAAATCTAAAGGTCCATCCTTTATCAATCTGTTGATCCTATCAACAGACAAATGACCAAGCCTTTGATGCCAAATCATATTTGAATGATTTTTATTCTCCCTGGATCTCTTAGGGTTTTTATTAGTGGTTGTAACATTCATGACATTCTCATTAATGCACAATTCATAGAGTCCTCCAGAAGTTAAAACACCTTCTGCAATATATTTATCATAATGATTTATGACTAATTTATTACAGAACAGGAACGAATATCCACTTCTAACTAGCTTAGATACAGATATCAGATTCCTTCTAACTTCAGGTACATAAAGACACTCTTTAAGTACTAGGACTCTTCCACTAGATAATGATAGTCTGCATGTCCCGACGGCGACTGCTGCAACACTTGCATCAGATCCCATCTGGATGACTATCTCCCCTTCCTCAAGACTTCTAGTTTCCTGAAACAAATGCAACAAATTGCATACATGAACAGAAGCACCAGAATCTACAACCCAACTTCCTTCTCGTCCGACGAGAAAGCTAGTTTCAATGATGAAAGTAGATTTTATACCTGCTGGAGCTTTACCTTTGTCTGAGGACTTCAGGTAATCTGGGCAGTTACGCTTCCAGTGCCCCGGCTTCTTGCAGTGGTGACAGACGTCGGTTTTCTTCGACGCCATGAGAGTGGATGCATTGGAAGAAGAGGCAACACTTTGTCCCTTCTTCTTTCTCTTCTGGGCCGGGCCCTTCCGAGAACCATGCTTCCGACCGCGCTTCCCTTTGACCTGTGCAACCATTGCACTGCCACTGGGACCATCCTTCTTCATTACGTCCTCTGCGGACTTTAATGCAGCAAGGAGAGCAGCATTTGTCAATTCCAACTTGTTCACGTGGAATGACACTACAAAGTTATTAAAAGACTTGGGCAATGACAGCAGAATGAAGTCAGCTTGCATGTCTGCATCCATCGTTGCCCCAAGAGTCTCCAGCTCCGACAAGTACCCAAACATTTTGAGTACATGTTCACGGACCGAAGTCCCTTCCTGCATTCTACAGCGAATGAGGTCTTTCATAACATTGTACCTCTGAGTGCGGTTAATGTCACCAAACATATCCTTAAGATTCTGCATTATATCCTGACAGGTATTCATCTCCACATGTTGCTTCTGCAGAACATTGGAGAGAGAACCTAGGATATAGCACCTAGCCAAGACATGATCTTCATCATACTTGTCATTAAATGCTTTTTCTTCCTTGGACTTAGGGTTCTCAAGCTTGTCCTCGGATAGCACATAACTAATGCGCTCAACAGAGAGAACAAGCTCCAAATTTCGGATCCAATCCGAGTAATTTGGGCCGGTCAATTGGTTGACCTCAAGAAGCCTACTAAGTGGGTTCAAAGACTTCATTTTCTGAAATTAAGAATGCACTATATTAGAATATAAAAATTATATATTCAAATTTATAATATTTGATTAAGGCATTTTAAATCAAATTGTTCTTGCTATGTCAACCTTGAAAGTTTATTCCCTTATTCACTTTCAAAGTAAGAGATATACTTACCAATATATCTCAAGCAAGAACTGGGATCTCCTCCTTATCTTTGTCATATCCCAATAATATGAGAACCTATGACTCCAATAAAGAGAAGCGGGAACACATTCCGCATTGCAAGTCCAACTTGCATTTCCCAATTCGGTCTTTAATACCCGGGCCCACCACCCCTAAGGCGATGTTGACCCGTTATTAATTGAACCAACCGTCAACAGGAATACAACTCGCTATGCACAATCCAATATTGCCCCAATAATATGAGGACCCGATATTGGGGTCACTACGCATACGTCCTTACTCTTTCGAGAAGCGACGAGCCCGATCCAAACGGATCGTATGCAGGAGCTGTCACTTCGTACAGGCGTCTCCTTCATACGATGTCTGGCGACGGAACTCTTCGCCTTGACGGGAGACCATGGATGTCACTTATGTGATCCTCCATATCATATTCAAATTTTTTAATTAATTATTATGAATCACATTCACATAATTAATTCTTCCAAGGGAATTAATAACTCTAATCATATTAGAGTATTTCAATTGGACATAATCAATTTAATCATATTAAATTAATTATCAATCCAATTCAATCAATCAAACTTGATTATTTTACTTGAATACATATATGGTAATATCTCAAAATACGTATCAACTCGAATTTTAATAATTAGAAAAAATACATCTTAATCCCTCGGACATTATCCCGGCCCTACCCGCTGTCATGGCCAGTACCGACGAGAGTGGGACGGACCACATACGTTGCAACCCGCAACCCCAATGCTCTCCGACTAGGCACCATATCCGCCTCGGGAAAGGATAATGCCAAATTGATTAATTTGTACTTGAGATGATCATCGGTTTTTCAACCGAAATTGTACCATATAGTAATAATCAAAACATTTTTGATTATAAGGAAATTTGCTAGACAAATTCCCAAATCCTATTCAAGCATCAAGTTTGAAGATTGTTGTTTCCAATTTATGATTTAGATCACATCTTAATCAATTAATTGGTTGAGGCCATGTCAATTAGACAAATAATCATGTCTCAATATTTCACAAATATTATTCAAGATTATTTCACGAAATTAACAATTAATTTCACTAATTGACAATCACTTGGTTCTAGATTAGGAATGCAATTTCAGTATAGACCCCTATTCACTAAAATTGGCATATCTCAATCAATTTAAATCTAAATTAAGCAAACTCAATTTTCATAGATTGCTAACTTGATTTAAAACAGAACCTAAGTAGATTTGCACGCATTTCGAGGCAGATGATAACAGTAATTAACTCTTTAATCATGTTAAAATCTATTGTTCCCGCAACAGTGCATACATGTCCATTAAAACAACCATAACTAGAGCATACGAAATCCGATTTACGCAAACTCAGTTGCTATGGTTTCCTTATTTAACGGGGAACAAAAAACAAATATTAAATTCGTGTTTAAACAATTTAAACAGTATCGAATTTATTTACTAAACAGATCTGCGAAATCAAATGCGATGAAAACTTTCGCGACCTAAACGAACCCAAGTCGTCCTCGGTTTTTCGAATCATATTCGAAACCGTCAACCTGGCTCTGATACCACTTGAAGGATATGGGGAAATCCTTAAGCGCATCACGGAAGCGTGATCGTCGTATCGAATACGACGAAGAACTACTAGTTGTACTAGTTGTTCGGTGCAGCGGAATTTAAAAAATTTTAAACCGATGAAACCACATGATCCGAGAACCATTCTCAAATCGTTTCATCTATAACCACATCAAGTATAATGCAATACCTCTTGAAGCGTGGTTGATCAAGTCTCTACGAAAAGAGACCTCCTGTCTCAAGTCCGATCGTCGGAGTAACGGCTTGCGAGCGCGGAGATGAGTCGCAGTGTCCTCGCAATCCAAGTTGATCCAAGCGCGGTTGCTCCTGATCTCGTCACACGAGATCAAACGTCTCCTTCGTGAGTGAAGCACTCCAAGAAGACAAAGAACCGCAGAGAGTCGAAGCGGCAGCACGATGGCGCGGGCGACGACGTTTCTCTCCACCAAGGTGGACGGCCACCAAGAAGAGAGGGAGAGAGGGCTGTCGTGTATATGAGAAAGAGAGAGAGAGAGTTTGTGCTACAATAGCATGTGTAAAGAGAGAGCCAAGAATGCCTCTCTATTTATAGGGTTTTGGGATCCATGGATCTCAATCCATGGGACACATAGAATCAATGGATGAGATTGATTTATGTTCATCCAATGGCTAAGATTGTTGTTGTCAAAAGCAACAAATTTAGGTCAAAATATATTTGATAAAATCAAATATAATTCACTCCTAAATTAACCCAACAAATAAGGAGAGAAGACACATGGAGATTTCATCTCCATGTGCCTTCCATGTAGGCGCACACCCACTCCAATTAGGAGTGGTGTGCCGTCCATGCATGGATTGCATGGAGATTGCAATCTCCATGAGATTGCAAATCTCCATGTAATCTCTCTTATTTATTTGCAACAAAATAATTTGGGTTTTATTTCTCAAAAAATAATTCACAATTATCTTTGAGAATATTGCAATCTTGCCATGGAAAAATTGTGAATCATATTCACAACCCAAAACAACATATAATTCATATTGTTAATTAATTACACAATGTGTATCCAATACACATCATAATTAATCAACACATATAAATTATAATTAACTCTCTCTAATACATTATAAATCACATTTATAATATATTATGAATAATTGGATATCTCTATCCACATTATTCTTATCCAAACTTATTAAATCACATTTAATCATATTGGATAATTTCTCATACATCATGATAATTAAAACACTTTTAATTATCAAATTCTCTTTGCTTAGATCTTATGGAATTGTTCTTAAACCATTTAAGAACAATGCTATTTCTCCTCAGATACTTGGAGATAAGGACAGGGCGATTGTATTGTTCCACGTATAGTGACTTGGATGTTGAGATCATATCTCAACTCCAGATCCTATGGACCTCCCACTGATGCTTGATCAAATCAAGACCGTAGACTTAATCTTCTCATTGCATCTGAATCTTATTCAGACCAATGTCCAGTTCATGGACTAAGATTAGGTCACTTCTCTAATGAGAGGAGTCACTAAAATCCAATCCTGTTTCATCACTCCCTCGGAATGGAAGCGTCATGGTTATACAATCGTATATGATCAAATCACCCTTCAGGTATTCCTAATACCTGCACATCCTACATACTGGAAGACTCATGATCATCCTGAAGATAAAGATCACTTTTACACTGTCATCTTCAGGGTTAGATCATTAAGTTTCTCAATCTTGGTCATCGGGATATGGTATAGATCATATGCTTTCACAAAGCATATATCTTACCTTCAAATTCATGTCATGCTTCCAAAGCACGACGACCATGCATGGAATTTGTTCAGTCCCAATACCTCATGAGTGAGCTCATGTCTCCCGGTTCACAAGTGAACCTGTATGATCCCTTTGAGAGATCGCATTACTCATATGTCCTTACATGTACACCAGCTCGCCGGTATATAGACCTTGATTAGGTCATCAACCTATTGGTCTGCCAAATGTACATACTCAGACATATAGCAATACATCTGTCTCTAGTCAGAGGATGCATGCCTAAGTCGTGACAGTATTCAACGTAGGTCTTTGGTTATCTCGATCTCGTCAAGTCAACCCATTGACTTAACTAACCTGACACCTCTGAATCACTATTTCCATGCAGAGGACCTGCATCAAGAGGTCAGTCAGATATCAGTCATAAGAGATAGGATTGCCATCTCCTACTCAGACTGGAGATCATCACTTTAATGATCATTTGATGATGCTTGATGAGTCCTCTATCTAACTCCTTAGATATTCATCCAAGCATCAGCCTCTATGATCCATCCAATGAATCAACAGCTGTATGATCATCAAGTTGGCCATGGTACATAACCCTTATTGTACAGAGGGACCCTATAGTGCATTCATTCATTAATCTCAGAAAGGGGAGTGAAAAATAATCAATAATTTTCATTGATAATTTATTCATTACAATAACATTTATTGTAGAAATGGTTCGCCCGGGGCTCACATTGCCAACAGTAATTCGACCAAAGCCAAGTCCGAATCATCATCTATGTCCCTTGACTGTAATAAAGAAGATGGGATTGTCAGATCCCAAGGTATCTCTACATCGTCAAGGGTATAGGGATATGTGTCATTAAGAGAATCAGGCAACACCTAGCAAACTGCATTGTGTACTACATTCTCTCCATACGAGAGGGTCTCGCTCTATCTTGATTGAGTCTGCTGCCAAAGTCCAGTTGTGTTAATCAACTTGCACTCTACTTGAAGATTTTGTGTACTTGGTATTAGATTAGGTGGTGGGTCTTTACCATTTTATCTACTTCATCTCTAAGTCCACTTCTTGTCCTGGAGAATGAAACTTCACCATTCTTGTGTCGTAATCGAATATTGCCCCTGTGATCCTCAAGATGGTCGTCCAAGAATGATTTGAGATTCTCTCCAATGATTGGCGACTCCATATCAAGGACAGTGAAGTGTACTTTGTACTCTTGCCCCTCAACCCATATAACAACATTCTTCTACTCTCCCTTAGGTCTCTTAATTAATCCATTCATAAATTGCAGTAGAGATGATGATTTTCTGAGAGGTCCTAACTCCAATTTGTAATATAAATCGAAGGGAAAACGATTGATAGAAGAATCACTATCTAAGAGAGTACGTGAAAACACAATGCCGTCGATGTGACTCTTCACATAGTGAGCACCCAGGTCTCTCTTTTTCCTTGGTAGTTGTTGATTTCTGACACATTGGGTAGAAACCACATGAATCTCCACAAATTGATTTGATTCCTTCCTATGAGCCATGCTTGGAGTGCATCTTATTTTCATGTACTTCTGGAATGCAGGATTGTTGGCTACATACTGGTCAAATGGCACCTTAACTATAATGTTTTCTTGACAAAATCGAGCCATTGCCATGTCATCTTGAATGGTCTTTTTCGGTTTGAGATTTCCTCCCATAAGAGCACGAGGGAAAGGAATGGAAGTAGTCAAGATAGGATATAAAGAACATGAATCTTAAAAAGGAACATTATACTTTGATTTATTAGAAACAGAATTATTTTTACAATGATCTTTATTCTTCAAGTAATCATAAAAATTGAAATCATCTACATCTTGTTGCATAAAAGATGATAAAGTTGAATTAGCTATAATTGGAGGTGCAAGGTCCTTTGTAGACTCTGTTGGTGCTTCTCCCTTCTCCTAAGCGAGAATTCTTTGTTTCCTTGGAGATGGTAGTGAATCCATTTATCTTTCTTCTTCAACTTCAGAAGTATCATCAAGTTGCTCTCCAAAATCAATTTGCTCCATTTTAGTTGTGCTCGGTTAGGTACAACCATGGTCCTTATACTCTTAAGTGACATAGCATTTATATTGTTAAACAAAAAGATCTCATGTTCTGATATAAAGGATTCTGAATAGTATACCTGGCCATCATATTGATGAGATTGAGATTTGTTCAAACTATTAGGGTTAGCCTGAACTCGGGCGAGAAAGGTTGTAGCATGAGACGTATGTTCATGTCTCCAACGGGATAAGCGATTCGTGTCAACCCATAGATATTGAAGTTCATTTTGAAAAGAGTGGATCTCATCGAGCATCTACTACTATATATCAATGGGTTCAGTCTGAGAGCGAAATAACTGTGAGGGTTGATTCTAAGATTGGCCCCGTGGGCCTGGTGCTACTGTGAGAATGCTGCATTATAGATGGTTGGGTGACGTTGGTAGGGAGGATGGTCCCTCGTATTACCCTGTAAGGCAGGGTCCTGAGTATACCGAATGCCATACTTCAAACACCAGAGTAGGCATTTCATCGATGATCTCGACTAGTGGTTGGTGAGTATGCTAGAATGATTAGGTGAAGGAGTGGTCCTGAACACAAGGTTGAGGTTGCCCTAACATCAGTTATTCCAATAGATGATGTACTTGGTAAAGAGGACCAACAGATGTAGTCACGGTAGGTATCACGATCTTGGACACCTTCTCAATCATCTCCTCCATCTGCTTCGAAAACTAGGAGATCTTGGTGTCGATGTCGTTCATCCTCTTTTGAATCTAATCCACTATGACCAGCTTATTAACGATGATGCCCATGATCGAAATCATATCCTCAGTTATTTCAGCAACATATCGTTCCCCGGACTAAAAAACACGAAAAATTTTAAAACCTCTTTGAAAAATTCTAAAAAATATATATAATGTTTATTACTATATTGTATCACTATAGAACAAAAATCAAAAAAATATAAAAGAAAACCATAAAAATAACATTACCTAGTGATAAATCTTCGATTCATCATACTAAAAAAGATGAAAATAGAGCTTCATTCCCGAGTAATTAGCTGCATTTCATCATTTATTATGCATTTTTATTATTCAAGCATGTAAAATTAATATTTGCATTTTAACACTCAGAATTGCATTCATAATCATCTTCATATTTGCACCCACCTTAGTGCATTTTTAACTAATTCATGCTAACTCTAATTGACCTCAAACCACTTCTATTGTGTACATATTACTAACAAGATTAAAGGGAAAATACAAAAAGATTACTAATTCAAACAATTGTCCCGTGAGACAAAAATCCAATTTCAGAACATATTGACTAAAATACTTATATCTTCCTCATATAGTGTATGATTTAGGTCTAACCACTTTTAAAGTAGTACGTCGAGATGGGCAATTGTTGTGTTGAGAACTTTTATATCTGAGGTCATTTGCTATTTCTTTCCCATTTATATTTTTATTTAAATTTTAGATTTTTATGGAGTTGACATATTGCGTCTCCAAGAGCCATCACTTGTTACTCATTTTTAATGCCTTTTTATCTAGTTTTTAGTTAAAATATATGTATATATATAATAAATAATAAAGGAACCTCACGTGCCTTGCACGTGAGGACCCCTGTTCTCTCTTCTCCTCTAAAGCCTGCATCCGCTGGGACTCGCATCTTCTTCCCTATTTTGTAATCACCACCACCAGCTCGCAATGGCCGCTCGCATATCGCATGATCCCCATGGTCTCTGCCAACTGCCCTTAACCTGCCACCAGCCTAGCGATCGCTTCGACTCGTCCACCCAATACCCCCACAACTTCCTCTCTCAACAACCTATAAAAACCCCTCGGGACCTTTACCCCTAGATCATCCACCAATCGAGAGGGAGAAAGAGAGTCCGACTCCTTAGACATCACAGTGACAGTAGCAAGGTGAATAGTCGAGCAACGATGACTCGAGACCCATTTATCTCAAACAAGATCCACCGGAGAGGTGATTCCGCATTGTAGCCTCTCCTAGCAGCTGTCGAGATTTGAGCCGCACTCCGCCATGGCTCTTATGGCTATGACCAGGAAGCTCCCTTGAGCTTCTTATTCCCAGGAGAAAAACAACTCAAGTAGTCCCTCTACTTCTTCTCCTTCTCTCCCCCTATGCTTTCTCCTCCTTTCTTCTTCTTCCTACCCACTTCCACTCTTTCTACTCGAATCCCCTATTCCACCTATCGCACCATTACACCATCGTCTACTCCAACTCCCATTAATGCACCCTGTTTGCCCCAGTCCACGACAAAAACCACTGCTAACCATAGTTTACAACTGCAACGAGAGCACCCTTCTCCTAGCCTCCGTGAAGTTGTCCACCGGACACAATCCATATTCAACCCGTAGTTGTTGGTCATCCATCATCCCCCTTCGCGTCTCTAACAACGACAACATCTAGCATCATGTAGGCTCCGCCACCATCATCTACGCCTCTAACCGCACCTCGACTCAACGCCTCCATCCACACATTCAGCGAAGCGTCATGTTTCGCAAGGCGAGGCATTGGAGCAAGGAGCTCACCTATGCCGCACAATTTCCATCGTCTCCTCCATTTGCACCTTCTCCACCGTTGCTCACGTGAGGGATAGAAAACAGGGGTGGCACGACGCCTCCTCCCTTCTGACGTGAAGAACAACCAAAGAAAAAACCCCGCCCACACGGTTCTCACGTGTGAAAGGGGTCATTTATGCCAAAGCCCTCATAAGATTTCCAAATTACCCGAAGACCCCCGTCGTTTTATTCCCTGGAGATCCGCCACACTACAGAACGACCCCTATTGCTGAAGATCCACGAGTACAACATGTGATATAGTGGGTATATTGTAGCCAGTCCCTATAAATCCAAAAAAGCACAACGTCGTTCCTAGTTTGAGGAGGCATGTGAGGCGCACGTGCCTTCATGGAAAATTGCACATCTACCCCTACAAGTACTATTAATTGCATTAGATTTATGTCTACATTTCTAGTATTTCCTTATGTAATTGCATTGAGACCCTTGTGTTTAACATTTATTTTGATCCTCATGATGTCATCATTTTATTTATTAAAAATAGGCATTTTGTTCTTCCAGTAATTCCCTACAGTATGGCATTCTCGTGGCATTTTTTCTCCATGTTAATTAATTAATATTTTTCGTTCATAAAATTGCATATTTTTTCCAGTCTGAGCTTAGAAATTAATGTTCAATTAACCATAGCTCCAAAAATCGTTAAAAAATCATGGAGAGTAGAACTAGTTGGTAGTAACGTTGAGCCCAAAAAGAATTGTACTTCCATGCATAGTTTCCTCTCTAAAAATCATTTTGTGACTTTCACTAATTAATTTTTAATAGGTATTAAATCCAACATTTTTAGGGTTTAGGATTTTTATGAGATAGATTACATAGAGATGTATCTTAGATAATATTATTTCTTGTAAATAACTAGATATAATATTTATTATAATTAATTATTTAAAATCTCATTGTTTGTATTGTTTTATTCATTGAAATATCATCTTACATACAAAATTACAAAAAAAATTATCGTAGTCTAATTTCATTGCATTTCAAATTTTGGCCAAATTTGAGGAGTTTTAGACATTGTTTGATCGAAATTTGTAATTTAACCCCTGAACTTTACCAAAAATGCATTTGCCTAATTTATTGCATTTAAAAATACCAAAAAAATCCTTTTCGAAAACCCTACTTCGATATAGACAAAAAAACAACCTAAGGAGAAAGTTGCCTCACTGAGTTCGACCTTGGACTTACCCAAGTAAAAAAATTAAAACACTCGATTTAAATTTAACATTAATTAAATTTGATTTTTTATTTGACTTTGAATTTATCTGACTACAACGTATTAAAACGACATAACTAAAAGGGTAAATTTAGGGCTCGTCAAATAGCGTCGTTGTCGGGGAGGCACTTCTTTGGTTATTTTTAGAAAATCAAGGTTTTAGGTTTTCCACCCCTAGGTAGTCTAATCCCCGGTATTCTTGTAACTATTTCTCCATTTTTTCCAACATTTATTTTATTTTGCATAAATTTTCTATGAATATCTCTCTAATATTTGATCTCTTATTTTTCGTATGAGGTACCATGTGACTTGCATCGATCTTCTTAGAGAACGATGCAACTCGGAGAAACCAGATACACGCTAAGTTTTTTTTAATTTTTGGAGAGAATGATTTTAATTAATTGCTCATTTCTAGAGGTTCTCGATTGGGTTCTCATGCGTATAGAAAAGACTAAACATTTTTTTGTGTTGTGTCGGTCTGTTTCACACTCCGGTAAGGTGATGAATCCATGATTCATTAACTTTTCTGTCACATTTTATATTAAAACCCTTAACAAATGCATGTAAATATTCATTAATTCCCATCTTTTAACAAATCCTCATTCATGTGTAAATATTCACTTTTAAACATAAAAATCATGTAAATAAATAAAGAACAAGAAAAAGAACAAAAGGCAGATTGGATATATGTATGTATGTACAATATGACCTAAAATATAAATATAACTGAAAGGTATATTTATATAACCTAAACCCCGAGACCAAGTCAGTATGGATTGGTCGACAAACCGAAAAGTAGGCAGAGATAAGGAAAGAAAACCCTAAAAATAAACTAAGTCACACACCATGTACATTTCACTATTTATCAAATAAATACAAAAATTTCAAAGATTTTTAATTAATTCATATGTATATATTTTTCACCAAACTCTATTCCTAATTATTTCTAAAAATGTGTATAAAAATATAAAAATAAGTTAAAATTATTACTCCATACATATACCAAGAAACCCAGCTTAAAATTTGTCAAAATCTCAACTTCCGAACATCATAACTTCTTCATACGAAATCCAATTTCACTCTACTCACTTTTAAAATTTATAAAATAATATTATCTAATTAATAAAGGTGGTTTCATCGAACTCGGAGTCCGTTTGCAAAAAGTCGGTTTTGGGATCGAAAGACAACGGGGTTTCTGGGCTATTTATTTTATGTAACACACATTATTTATAGTTTTCTCAAATTTATAATTTATAAATTATTTCATGATCTTTTATTTTCACTCTAATTTATTTCATAATTTTTGGAGATTATTTACTATTTTAATAAAATCAATAACCTTAAATAATAGGCAAAAATGAACTAACTAGATACTACCCATATTTATTAAAATATGTAAATTAATTTATTAAAATCTATAAAAATTCACACAAATCTTATTTATTATTCTAATAATTAAGAAAATATAAAATTAATATTTATTTATTTATTAAATTAAAAATCTATAACCTATTTATAAATACATATTTATTAGGGAAAAATGGGGTTGCCCCTTAGGGCTACCAACGTGGCTGCCCCTATCCCATTTTTCACAAATATTTTTTATTTTTTGGAAAAATATCACCATGTATATTCATCCCTATATCCCTCCTATATGTCATTCGAATTTCGTCAGAAATAGAGACTCCTACGGCCTCCATCTAGACGTCATTTTTTTAACGGTGACAGAATTTTTTAAATCGACCCTGTCCGGATGGAGGCCATAGGAGTCTCTGTTTCTGACGAAATTCGAATGGCATATAGGAGGGATATATAGATGAATATACATGATGATATTTTTCAAAAAAAATAAAAAATTTGCCCAAAAATGGGGCAGGGCAGCCATGTTGGCAGCCCCCAGGGGGCAGCCCCATCAACCCCTATTTATTAATATATTATTTATATTTCAAATAATATTTATTATTTATTCCATAATTAAGATTATTTAATTATTTATATTTCTTGTATTTATACTTAATTAAAATAACTCTATTTACTATTTATTATTTATTTTATAAAGAATTAAACGTATCTGGCCTACCAGGTGCTGACACATGTCAGCACCTGGTGTTTCTTCCTCAAGAATCCGGTACTGGGAACTGCTCTGACCGTATGATTTCATCCATTTCTCCCGAGCATCTCCTAACACTTCCCGTTGATCTAAGATGCCAGATCTATTCCCCTAACAACCTACTCCATCGCCCATCCTTGGATCAAGCTTGGGGAGCACACCATTGATCTATAAAAACCCCCAAACTTCGTCAGTTCAAACCAACTCTCCAACAACCTGTAGCTGAAGCTCCAGTTGCCCGACCCCCATTCTTCCAAGCCTCGCTCCGCTTGCTCAGGAGGTGACAGCTCCGCTCGAAGGTGCCCGTGTAGGAGAAGGATCATTGGAGGAGGTTCCAAGGCTCGTCTCAGCCTTGCATCGCCAGCATCGTGTGCTTGGAGCTCCGGCCAAGGTCGTCTGTCGAGCAGCCTGAAGAGGTAAATACACCTTTTCTTCATAGACCTATTCATCCATTTTCTTCAAATTTTATCTCGATCCTCGTGCCACGATTAGCGTGGCTAATCACCTTTTTAGATCGCCTAATAATTCATCTTAATCGCTCAAACAAAATCAACTTTCATTTCGTTCAAATCTACTTCGAATCACATCGCATTTCATTAGCAACTTCACGCATTTCGCAATTTTATCTGGAACACCATGTTTTGATCTTGCACACACTTAATCCGTCAGCCGATTCTTTGCGAATCGAGCATGAGTAATTGTTAACTACAGGATCATCTTTAATCAAGAGCGAAATCAAGTTCATTGGAGTCTTCATCATCAAAAGAATCGCAATTCAAAGAGGTGTCTCAACCTCCAAACAGCTTTATCTCAACGGGATTGCCACCTTCATCGAGTTGTAGTCACCGCTTGGAGTCATCTCCTCCTGAGGTCCACCGCGGGCGAGCTCGAGGGTTAGAGGAGCTAACCGTCTGGCCCCGCCGAAGATCGAAATCCGCCGCTAGCTGACCGTGAAAAATTAGAGAAGACGCCAACTTCGTCAGCTGCGTAACAATCCAAGAACAGTTGAAGAACAGCCGCGCTACAGGCTTTCGACTCGTGTCCTCAAGGGGACGGCTCATATCGCGCCTCAAGTTCTAATCCCGGCCATTCAAACTGAATCGGTAGTAATTTTGCATAATCAGTCCTGAAGATTTCCAGCATTTCAGTCATGCTCCAGAAGTTTCCAGTAATTACATTTAGGTCCCTTTGCGGGGACCTAAATGTAAGACATTTGTATTTCTTTTTACAGAACAATCCCTGTGAGGACCATTTTGCAGAACAACTTTGATAATTTCCTTGTGCTAATGCCCCTGGGCTGTAGGGGATTTTTGAACCTCTTCTTGACCTTATTTTTTGTAGTTTTTCTTGTGGTAGTTACACAACTACCCTCGCGAGGTTTTTAGTATTTTCCTGTGTCTTTTTCTCGTGTTTTCTTTGTGTTTTGATTCTTCGAAAACTGCCTTCGTTTCGTTTTGCTTTCGTGTGTAGTTCGAGCCCGTTGCTCGGCTTTCTACCTATTATATTGTAATATTACACCTATTATATAATAAATAAATCATTTTGAAAAATATCCCTTTTGAAAATTAAATAAAAATTTGAAAAGATTAAAATCAAATAAAAAATAAAAATAAAATAAAAAGTGTTTCTTTCCTCTGATCACTTTAAGAAGAGATAAAATAAAATTGCAAAAATATTTCCTTAAAAAAATTAAAGTTTTCTATTCTGCCTCCTTGAGTTCGACCCATGCACACTCACCTGGATAAATAATTAGTGTAGGTTTTTCTTTCGAAAACCGAATTTGTTTGATCGAGTTGAGATCTTTTCACAGCTTTTGTCTACACCGACATCTTCATTATCTAAAAAAGTCACGATCTGATTTTAGACTCATCAAAATGGTACCATTGCCGGGGAGGCGTTAGAATATTTTGATCTTTTTCAAAAAAAATTTGTGATTTTATTTTTTCTCTTCTTTTTGTTTGGTTTTTCGTAGACTTTCGTACGGTTCTTCGTATGGCTTTTTCTCGATAGTCTTCTTGACCGTCATTTTCGCAAATTTATTTCGAATTTTCTTACGGTTTTCTCGACTCATCTCTCGGGTTTCTCCGCTAACGTTTTTTTTGCAGGGCTTGCAGGATCAGCCGGTTTCTTAGGAAGCTGAATCAGTTGAAAGCGCAGAGGCCGACTTCTTCTTCACGAGTCGGCTGTAGAGGGCAGACTTAGTTAGCTATTTTGTAAAAGAGAGAGAAAGGGAGAGAAACTGTAAAAGAGAATAAACAACCCCCCCCATTTTCTTCGGGGTTTGATTCGCCGGATACCGTGTATTCGGGGGATCAGAGCACCCACCGCGGTTTTCTCGCCTTATCGGTTTTTCCATGGCTTTTTTGATAGATTCATGTTTAGGTGTTTTTATTCTATCTGATTGTGCTTACGTAGCTAGTTTTAGGACTTGCAACCTAGGTGCATGATTTTAGGATTCAGAAAATAAAAAAATTAGACGTTTGTTTGGAAATACTAAAAAACAAATTATAAAACCACAAAATAAAATCGGGACTGCTAAACACATCGGACTTAAAAACCGTAACGATTCATTTGGTTTGGGGGAGTAATCCCCGTCATTTCTCAGAGTGCGCGAGCGAGAGTCGACACTTAATCTAAAACCCGATATCTTTCAACATACTACTTAGTTCATACATTTAATCACTGCTTTTCAGTGGGTACGCTCGGGTATTCGGAAACAGTCTGAGTTTACTTAGCAGAGTGGGGGATTTAGAGGACACCGCGTAAGGCTCCGTCCTCAAGTAACACGGGCTGGAATTGGTCTGTGTACTTGCCACCATATTGGCAGAGAGCAAGTGGTTCTTTGTAAGGACTCGGGACAGTATCGTGGGAGATAAATCGGGCACCTATCAGCTCGCACAGCTCACAATAACCGCACTATTTGTTTGCTAATTACAACCCTAAAACTGACAAGATAAAAAGATCGAACTCTTACGGTCATCATCGGGTTGAGTTGGTGAAAAACAGGATTTGCTTTGTGTTTGCTTGCGGGGTGTGAGTTTCCGTGGCTTTCGTATTTTTCCTCTCTTTTTGAATCGTAAATCGTGTTCTTCCGATTAAATCTCTTGACATCAAAGATGACGTCTCGACGGCTTTTTTGCTCAGACTCTGTGAGCTTTCGATCGTCCACCGTCAACCGTACATCTTCACAAGCTTGGGATGACTCTCTTCTCAAGCTGGTCCCATCTGATCTCGAGGAGAGTCAGACCCAGACTCCCTCACCTCCTGGCCAGAAAATTGAGACAGATCCTTGTCTTAATAAATCATCTCCAGCTGAGTTTTCGCTGAGTTCTTACGAGAGCTTCTCTTTTCCATAAGACTCAAAGCCGATGGCTCGCGGTAAAGCACCGGCAGCAGAAGAGAGGGCAGCAGCTGAGGAGCAAGATGAAGGAAGAACAGACATCGCAGATGTTACTGCAGGGATTCTCGAGACGCTTCAACAGATGAATCTACAGATCCGAGATCAATTTAAAACTCAGAATGAGTTGTGGGCTGAAATAGCCGCACTGCGAGCAGGGGTCGGGAACCATTTACCGCATGCAGTTCCCACGACTTTACGGGAAGAGTATGACCCGGGCGTGAGGACGCTCCATCATTGGATTCGGCTACCGCCGAACCAAGGGCCATACGAGCTAAAGCCGTCCTTCATCTCATTGCTTCCCAAGTTCTACGGGAATGCTACAGAGGAGCCGTTTACCTTTCTGCAACAATTTGAGATGATCTGTGACACGGCTTGTTATACAAGAGTTACGCAGGAAGGCGTACACCTCAAGGCCTTTCCCTTTGCCTTAGCCGATAAGGCTCTTTATTGGCTGAGCCATTTGGGACGGGAAATATCTACATGGGACGATCTGAAGTCCACCTTCCAATGTAAATATTTTCCTCTGGGAAGGACGAACATGATGAGGAGCCAGATCTCCAACTTCACGCAACTCCCACACGAATCTTTCCATGAGGCATGGGATAGATTCAAGGACCTTACGGAGAGATGCCCGCACCATGAGATCCCGACGAAGGTGCTAGTACAGAACTATTTTGGAGGACTCCAGCCGGACATCCAGAGGCTCGTGAGTGCCGCATGTGGTGGCAGTTATTTGAATAAGGATGCCGAGTCAGTCTGGGCCATCTTCGAAGGGATGGCCAAGAATTCCAGAGTCGTAGACTCTACTCGGGCATTTCAGAAAGCCCCGCAGCCACCACATCACCGAGAGCATCACAAGGTGGCAAATATTGCAGATTCTGAATCAAACACCAACATGGGATTCATTAGCGAGAAACTAACGTTGGTGGACGTGATTCACAAGCAAGTTCAAGACTTACAGCCGCTGCGAGAGTTGGAGAAGCTCTCAGCCCTACCTCAGCAGCTAAGTGATCTTTCGAAGAAGGTGTCTGAGCTCCAACATCAATATCAGCAGAGCCAGTCTTCTTCTATGACATAACCAACACGGAGAATCGCACCCGCTCCACCCACCCGTCAGATCCACTACGTTCAGAGCGAGTCCGAGATTCCGCAGATCGATTGGCATGAAGATCAGTCTCATGCCAATCCCGAACAGATCACCAACACTGCAGAGATGGAGGTGAAGCCGCAATCCACTCTCGAGATCAACAGGATTTGGTATACTCCAATTCAGCAACCGAGTATACCGAATCAGCAGCAGCCGGTACGGTCATTCGCAGCATGGACGTCCGAATTTCCTGCATCGCCAGATCTTCACACCGCAGCAGTCTCATCCAAATGTCTATCACCAAAGACCGCATTCATATCAGCACCCTGCTTATTATTCACCGAATTATCCTTAGCAGCAGCAGCAACAGTCTTCCTCCACACCACAGCGATACTCCCAGCCTTTTACCTCTCAGCAATACACGCCAAGGCAGGAGAGAGGAGCAAGCCAGGGCCACCACACCGAACCATAGATGTCTTCACAGGCCCAGGCACTTAACCAGATCATGGACATGCTGAGTAAGCTCCAGATTGCGCACAAGACGGAGATGGAGCAGGTTAACCGTTGTCTGGACGAGTTAACCGCACCAAAAACCACTCTTCCAGCCCAGCCTCAGATGAACCCAAACAACAAGAGGAGGCATCCAGATCAGGTAGACACTACAGGTAAGATCTCGTTTCCTGAATTTTTATCTAACTTCATTCATCTCAGGAGCGGTAGATCACCACAAGCACCTGCTGGAGTAGAAGAGCGGGCACCAGAGGAGCACGAGCAGATCCATGAGCCGCAAGAATCTGAAGCCGAGGAGGAGAACCAACAAGATGATGAGGACCACTCTGCAGTTTCAAAAGCCAGGAGTGATGCCGATACCGTTGATATGGATACTGGCGAATCAGACGACGATATCACGCCAGATCAGGCAGAGAATCCCGAGAAAAACATTTCTTCCCCTATCTTAGAGAGTTTTGTACATAATTCTGAAACTCTCGATGTACAATCTAATTTTCGTATCAATAAAAATTCTGATTTTCTGACTTCTGATTTTGTTCCTTTTCCCGATGCTTTGTTTGGAAAAGGAAAGAAAAATACCAAAAAGAATGTCGCTTCTCCATAGATTGAAAAATTACTCAAAGATCACATCTTTTTAAAGATCCCGCTTCATGATGCCTTGGATCATTTTCCTACGCTCAAGAATCAACTGAAAAATCGATGTTCCACGCATAGGAAAAAGAGATCCCGAACAGAGAAACATGTAATTGACTAAGTCTACATCTTGTACCATACAGAATAAGTTACCGAAGAAGAAGGATTCAGGTGCACATTATGTCAGATGCCAGATCGCAAAAGCCGAGTTCGACTGTACTCTCTTAGATAACGGTTCCTCGATTAACTTGATACCTTCTTCCCTACTCGATAGGCTCGAGTTAGGTCCTCTTTACAAATCCCGCGCGATCCTTCAGTTTGCTGATCGATCAGTAAAGAGACCTAAGGGTATACTTAGGAACGTTATCATAACCGTGCAGGGTCTGCAATTCCCAGTGGACTTTACGGTCCTGGACATGGATTGCCCTACACAGTTACACCTGACCCCAATTATTCTCGGGAGGCCTTTTCTGTAAACCGCAAAGGCCCTCTTCGATTATGATATAGGGAAGGTATATTTTCGCGCCAAGGGCGAGAAGGTACATATAGAGATGGCGAGGAATTCGAACAAATCTAGTGATGCATCTTCTAATTTTCTGAGTTCTTTAGCATCTTGCGATTACATGGATTAGGTCCGTCTTGACGACCTCGAATGATATTAGGTAGAGACCCAACAATGTTTGACAGAGGATGGGTCCGAGACCACAGGAGGTGATTCTTCAGACGGAACTTTATATTTTAGTCTGGATGATGAGAAGCAAAGGGATCAGAATTCTGATGAGTTTATTGCAGATTTTTCAGATTCAGAAACGTTACATGATTCCTCCATCTCAGATGATTCAGAGACAGAGTTTCATTTAGCTGAGTTATTTTCCTCTGATCATTCTGACAAGTCGGATGATGTCTTGAACATCTTCTGTAGTCCGACTCTCGAGCACATTGATAAGGTGGATAATCAGAAAGCCGATAAATCCACAACCAATACAGATCTCGTTACTCATATGGAAGATGTTTCGGCAGAACCAGATTCTACCTTACCTGAATTAAAGACTTTGCCACCAAACATGAAATATGCTTTCCTTGCGGGTCCACATCAACGGTTTCTGATCATTATCAGCTCATATTTGACTGACGATCAAGAATCTCGTTCGATGGAGATTCTAGAAAGAAACCGCAATGCTATTGGGTGGACTGTATCCGATCTCCGCGGGATTAATCCTGCTTTCTGTTTGCATCATATCTATCTCGATCATGACAGCAAACCCTCCAGAGAGTTTCAGCGTAGACTGAATCCGGTTTTACGAGAAGTTGTCAAGAAAGAGATTACGAAATGGTGCGACGCAAGGTTCATTTATCCTATCTCCAACTCTGAATGGGTTAGCCCATTACATGTTGTCCCGAAGAAGTTGGGAATTCATATGGTTAAGAATGAGAGTGGAGAGGAGATTCCAAAGAGAGTAACCACATCGTGGCAAGTATGTGTTGATTACAGAAAACTGAACACCTCGACGAAGAAGGACCACTTCCCTTTGCCTTTTATAGACCAGGTCATAGAATGGTTGGCAGGGAAGGAGTACTTATGTTTCCTTGACGGTTACTCCGGATACAACCAGGTATCAATTTCTCCTGAAGACCAGGAGAAAACCACTTTCACATGTCCGTTCGGCACGTATGCCTTTAGACGGATGCCCTTTGGATTGTGCAACGCTCCTTCTGCTTTTCGGTCTATGGTGAATCCTTTGACGATTGTTTAGCGCACCTAGACCAGGTTCTACAGAAATGTTGTGAGGTAGATCTCGTTCTGTCGTGGGAAAAGAGCAATTTTATGGTTACTCACGGGATCGTGTTGGGGCACGTCATTTCCTAGCGAGCATGGAGGTTGACCCTACCAAGGTGGATGTCATAAAGAAACTCGAACCACCATCCAACATCAAACAGTTACGGCCATTTCTGGGGCATGTCGGCTTTTACCGACAGTTTATCCAAGACTTCTCCAAGATTGCACGACCGTTAACTGAGTTATTAGGCAAAGACATCGAGTTCGTGTTAAATGATAAATGTCTTAATGCCTTCCTCACTTTGAAAGAGAAGATTATCAGTGCTCCTGTCCTACAGCCGCCTGATTGGTCTCTACCCTTTGAGATCATGACAGATGCTACAGATTTCGCGGTCGGGGCTGTATTAGGATAGAGGAGGAATGGACTTCCCATTGCCATCCACTATGCCAGCAGAACCTTAGATGATGCTCAGAGAAATTACACAGTGATAGAGAAGGAGATGTTCACAGTGGTGGTGTTTGCTCTAGATAAGTTCAGATCATATCTTCTTGGCTCAAAAATCACAGTTTACACTGATCACTCAGCTATCCGATTTCTGATGGAATAGAAGGATGATAAGGCACGCCTTCTTAGATGGATTCTATTAATTCAAGAATTCGACTTGGATATCAAAGATAAACCTGGGGTAAAGAATGTGGTAGCTGATCACCTCTCCCGATTATAGTCAGATCAGACTTCTGATGAGTACACACCCGAGATCGCAGAGAGATTTCCTGATGAGAGCATCTTTGCGGTTACCGAGCTTTTGTGGTATGAAGATATAGTGAACTTTCTGGTCACATAGAAAAGTCCTCAGGGTTGGCCTAAGAACCGAGTTGATAAACTAGTTTCTGAGGCACGATACTACCATTGGGAGGATCCGATTCTTTTTCGAGAAGGATCGGATTGTGTTTACAGGCGTTGTATTCCTTAGGAGGAATATAATAGTGTCCTCACCTTATGCCATTCTTTAGAGTCAGGAGGACATCATTTAGGGAAGAGGACAGCGCAGAAGGTACTACAAAGCGGATTATGGTGGCCGACTCTTACTAGAGATGCATGCACATTCGTGAAGAGTTGCCCAGATTGTCAGAGAGCTGTAGGGACAGTCAGTGCCAGAGATGCAATGCCGATGCGACCCCTCATTATTTGCGAGATCTTTGACGCATGGGGCATAGATTTTATGGGACCGTTCCCTTCTAGCGGCGGCTTTGAGCACATTCTTCTCGCTGTAGATTATGCTAGTAGATGGGTGGAGGCTATACCCGCACGAACCGTAGACAAAATCGTTTGCAAGTTCCTAAGGGAACACATTATTTCGTGGTTCGGGATCCCACGTATTCTCATTTCTGATGGGGGTAGCCATTTCATTAATAAGGAGGTGAAAAAGCTAGTGAAACAATACGACATTAATCACAGAGGAGCTTCTGCTTACCACCCACAGACGAACGGCATGGCTGAAGTTTCAAATAGGGAGGTGAAATCAATTCTCCAGAAACTAGTACGACTGGATAGGAAGAACTAGTCACAGCTTTTAGATCAGGTTCTTTGGGCATATCGTACTGCTTATAAAACTCCCTTAGGTACTTCTCCATTCAGATTAGTTTATGGAAAGCCGCACCACTTGCCCGTAGAAATCATGCAAAAATCTGAATGGGCAATTCGAGAAATATTACTGGATGTATAGAAAGCAGGAGCCAAGAGAAAGATAGATCTGAATGAGCTGGTAGAGATTCGAAATCAGGCATATGAGAACACACTCATCTATAAGGACAAAGTGAAGAAATGGCATGACAGACATATTCAGTACAAGACCTTTGTCCCAGGGCAGAAAGTCTGGTTGTTCAATGCAAGGTTGAGAATTTTTCCCGACAAATTTGAATGCAAGTGGTAAGGATCGTACATAGTCAGAACGGTGCACGACAATGGCAGTATAGCGATATCAGATGTGTCACCTGGTGCAGAACCGTTCGTGGTTAACAGGTAGATGCTGAAGCACTTCGTCGAGACTACTGATCATCTGGCCCGTACTAAAGTGATCTATTTTATACAGGAATCATGATCATTCTTTCATTACATCTCATCCTGTACAAATGCTTTTTAGCCTTTCGATTCTGGAAATCCACAACACTTGTATATTCTTCATAGACCACAATCGTCCCCATTTGTTTTTCTCGACTTCTATGCTTAGGATACCAGATCCTAAGTATAGGGGGGGATCGATTGTCCGCTGATTCACCTTTTATATTTTGTTCTGATTCTTTTGTATATCCATTCTTCTCCACAAATCACTGGTCTCCGATTTTTGGCTACACTCTTTCTATACTTAGGATGCCTTATCCTAAGTATAGGGGGGACCAAGTGATTCCGATGAGTTCGTATTACTTATACCTTTTAAACTCTCGTTATTTATTCTTTTCACTCAGTCATCCTGTTTTTGCTCTCTCGTTATACTTACGATTACCAGATCATAAGTATAGGGGGAGGGTTGACTGACTTCTCGCGTATATTCTTTTCACCCACTTTTACTTAGAACGAGTTATGTCCTCCTTTTTCTCTTTTTGACGCTATGAGGACATAGCTCAAGCTAAGTATAGGGGGTGCGTTTATATTGTATATATACTTTCGTCCATAACTCGTACTTTGATGTATTTTCTATATCTATAAAGTCCATAAAAAGTGGGTAAGGGTTAATTTAAAATACATTTATATATTTATTTATTATTTATAAAATCCTTTTAAATAAGTAAAATATGTTTAAAACTTGTATTTAAAAGCCGTAACTAAAATATGTATTTAAAATTCGTATAATATTCACTTAAAAACTTATTTATTAAAACATGTGTAAAAATTACTCAATCCTTGTAAAAATTTTCTGTAGATAAAAACCGTAAAAGTTATTAGGTACTTAACCCAAATAAAAAATATATATCTTGAAAAACCTGTAAATAAAAAGGAATTGTTTATAAAAAATCAGAAAATCCATAAAAATACAAAACCCTAAAATACATAAAAATCGCAAAAGCCATAAAATTCATAAAAACGAGTAAAAATAAGAAAATATACTTCACAAAACATGGTTGCATTTGCATTTTCAGAATAAGTTTGATTTCTAGAACTAAAGATTGAGTCTAGTCTAAAGGATGGAGCTTGATCACGGCTTTTAACTTCCATTGTAAGGAGCCTAGTTAGGAACTGGAATTTAGACTCTTCAGGTCTATGACTTAAAATCTTTGGGTTCCATAAGACCATGTTCAGGAAATCAAGTCATCTGTGCTTAAGTAGACCATTTGGTGTCATCCGGATAATTCTACACCAGTGAACCAATCTTGAACACATGCACTCCGCACTTAGCTCAACTTGTATAGAGTTGTGAAGAGTCGTACATCTTGGTAGTGTGTTTCTATCCTTATCTTTGCGGCATTGAAGTCTAAAGATGGGAGAGATTGGGGTTGCGATAGTTGCTTTGGATGAGGGAAGGATTTGCTGACACAATTTTTCTAAGACCTCAAAAAAGGGACGGAACAAAAGATGCTATATCCGTCGAGGCACAAAGGGATGAATGCAGTAAAAGCAAAGTACAAAGTCAAAGCAAAGAAGAAGCCACTAAATACAAATACGACCACAATGGTCCAAGCTTCCACCAAAAATGCCTGCACATCTTAGTGGAGACTCAGCTACACCGGTTGAGCTTCACAAGGAGATGCGTCTACACTGGTCGCACTCCACTTCTTTTCTCATTCTTCTATCTTCTCTCTATATTCGATTGTGGACATAGCAGAACTGAACTCAGAAGGGAATACCTCCCTCCCCGAGGAAATAGTAGTTGGATGATGAAGCAATAGAAGTGTATAGCCAGGAATGACGGTTTCTTCGGTTCTCTAAGCAGGAAGAGCTAAATCAATTCACACACTGTACAAGTTGACTTCAAGGATGATAGAGTTTGCGGTATGGATAAGTGAGTCTGAAATAGCCAATGAAGTGATCTTGAATAAGGATTGTTGGAACTTGAGGACTGTTGAGGATAAAATCCTAATCCTAGTTAAGGCTCCGACAAAATGCTAGTTTCAAGCCCGATCAAGCTCTGTCCTTTGTCTGTTCTCATGAATTGGTTTAGGAAAACAAATTCATTCTAACTTTCTTTTTCACTTACTTTTCAAATAAGTGTTTGCTAAGGGACTAGCAAAGTTTAAGTATAGGGGGTTGATGAATCCATGATTCATTAACTTTTCTGTCGCATTTTATCTTAAAACCCTTCAAATGCATATAAATATTCATTAATTACCATCTTTTAACAAATCCTCATTCATGTGTAAATATTCACTTTTAAACATAAAAATCATGTAAATAAATAAGGAACAATAAAAAGAACAAAAGGTAGATTGGATATATGTATATATGTACAATATGACTTAAAATATAAATATAACTTAAAGGTATATTTATATAACCTAAACCCTGAGACCAAGTCAGTATGGATTGGTCGACAAACCGAAAAGTAGGGGGAGATAAGGAAAGAAAACCCTAAAAATAAATTAAGTCACACACCATGTACATTTCACTATTTATCAAATAAATACAAAATTTTCAAAAAAATTTAATTAATTCATATGTATATATTTTTCACCAAACTCTCTTCTTAATTATTTCTAAAAATGTATATAAAAATATAAAAATAAGTTAAAATTATTACTCTGTACATATACCAAGAAACCCAGCTTAAAAATTGTCAAAATCTCAACTTCCGAACATCATAACTTCTTCATACGAATACCAATTTCACTCTATTCACCTTTAAAGTTTATAAATTAATATTCTCTAATTAATAAAGGTGGTTTCATCGAATTCGGAGTTCGTTTGCAAAAAGTCGGTTTTGGGACCGAAAGACAATGGAGTTTCTAGGCTATTTATTTTATGTAACACACATTATTTATAGTTTTCTCAAATTTAGAATTTCTAAATTATTTCATGATCTTATATTTTCACTCTAAATTATTTCATAATTTTTGGAGCTTATTTATTATTTTAATAAAATCAAAAACCTTAAATAATAGGCAAAAATGAACTAACTCGATACTACCCATATTTATTAAAATATGTAAATTTATTTATTAAAATATACAAAAATTCACACAAATCTTATTTATTATTATAATAAATAAGAAAATATAAATTAATATTTATTTATTTATTAAATTAAAAATCTATAACCTATTTATAAATACATATTTATTAATATAATATTTATATTTCAAATAACGTTTATTATTTATAAAAAATATTTATTCCATAATTAAGATTATTTAATTATTTATATTTCTTGTATTTATACTTAATTAAAATAACTCTATTTACTATTTATTATTGATTTTATAAAGAATTAAACGTATCTGGCCTACCAGGTGCTGACACTTGTCAGCACCTGATGTTTCTTCCTCAAGAATACGGTACTGGGAACTGCTCTGACCGTCTGATTTCATCCATTTCTCCCGAGCATTTCCTAACACTTCCTGTTGATCTAAGCTACCAGATCTATTCCCCTAACAACCTACTCCATCGCCCACCCTTGGATCAAGCCTGGGGAGCACGCCATTGATCTATAAAACCCCCAAACTTCGTCAGTTCAAACCAACTCTCCAACAACCTATAGCTGAAGCTCCAGTTGCCCGACCCCCATTCTTCCAAGCCTCGCTCCGCTTGCTCGAGAGGTGACAGCTCTGCTCGAAGGTGCCCGCGTGGTAGAAGGATCATCGGAGGAGGTTCCAAGGCTCGTCTCAGCCTTGCATCGCCAGCAGCGTGTGCGTGGAGCTCTGGCCAAGGTCGTCCGTCGAGCAGCCTGAAGAGGTAAATACACCTTTTTTTGATAGACCTATTCATCCATTTTCTTCAAATTTTATCTCGATCCTCGTGCCACGATTAGCGTGGCTAATCACCTTTTTAGATCGCCTAATGAATCATCTTAATCGCTCAAACAAAATCAACTTTCATTTCGTTCAAATCTACTTCGAATCACATCGCATTTCATCAGCAACTTCACGCATTTCGCAATTTTATCTGGAACGCCATGTTTTGATCTTGCACACACTTAATCCATCGGCCGATTATTTGCGAATCGAGCATGAGTAATTGTTAACTGCAGGATCATCTTTAATCTGGAGCGAAATCAAGTTCATTGGAGTCTTCATCATTAAAAGAATCGCAATTCAAAGAGGTGTCTCAACCTCCCAACAGCTTCAGCTCAACGGGATTGCCACCTTCATCGAGTTGTAGTCACTGCTTGGAGTCATCTCCGCCTGAGGTCTACCGCGGGCGAGCTCGAGGGTTAGAGGAGCTAACCCTCTGGCCCCGCCGAAGATCGAAATCCATCGCCAGCTGACCGTGAAAAATTAGAGAAGACGCCAACTTCGTCAGCCGCGTAACAACCCAAGAACAGTTGAAGAACAGCCGCGCTACAGGCTTTCGACACGTATCATCAAGGGGACGGCTCAGATCGCACCTCAAGTTCTAATCCCGGCCATTCAAACTGAATCGGTAGTAATTTTGCATAATCAGCCCTGAAGATTTCCAGCATTTCAGTCATGCTCCAGAAGTTTCCAGTAATTACATTTAGGTCCCTCTACAGGGATCTTAATGTAAGACATTTGTATTTCTTTTTACAGAACAGTCCCTGTGAGGACCATATTGCAGAACAACTTTGATAATTTCCTTACGCTTATGCCCCTGGGTATTAGGGGATTTTTGAACCTCTTCTTGACCTTATTTTCGTAGTTTTTCTTGGGGTAGTTACACAACTACCCCCGCGAGGTTTTTAGTATTTTCCCGTGTCTTTTTCTCATGTTTTCTTTGTGTTTTGATTCTTCGAATACCTCCTTCGTTTCGTTTTGCTTCGTGTGTAGTTCGAGCCCGTTGCTCGGCTTTCTACCTATTATATTGTATCACCTACCTATATTCCACCTATTATATAATAAATAAATCATTTTGAAAAATATCCCATTTGAAAATTAAATAAAAATTTGAAAAGATTAAAATCAAATAAAAATTAAAAAAAATAAAATAAAAAGTTTTTCTTTTCTCTAATCACTTTAAGAAGAGATAAAATAAAATTGCAAAAATATTTCCCTAAAAAAATCAAAATTTTCTATTCTGCCTCCTTGAGTTCGACCTAGTCACACTCATCTGGATAAATAATTAGTGTAGGTTTTTCTTCTGAAAACCGAATTTGTTTGATCGAGTTGAGATCTTTTCACAGCTTTTTACTACACCGACATCTTCATTCTCTAAAAAAGCCACGATCTGATTTTAGACTCATCATAAGGGTGGGGTCTGACTTGAGTGGTGAAATTAAGATAGGCACATGGTAGTATAAATTCAAATTTATTTGTTCCCCTCGTAGTTTACGACCACACTGTCATTATAATTATACACATTTTAGATCTCTTTCACTTAGTCAAATTCAACTCACTTCTTCTCGTTCCTGATCAGCAAATTTGTGCTCCTCCATTGCCTCTCACCGGAGCATGTCCATCTCACCCCATTTCTCTTCGAAATTCACAAATAAAGACCTAAGGCTCTTCACCTACATCTCACAATACTTTTGCACATCTTTGTAGGTCATGGAAGGGGCATCTGAGCCCATTCTAACTCCAAAACTCGTGCCCCAGGTGCCCGAGTCTCCAGTCCAACTTCGATAGGGGCCCGAACTCTTTTAATGCATCCTTCAGTTGCGGACACATCAAGACAATCTTGTGGAGCACCTCAACAACTCAGGAGGAGCTCGTAATAAAGAGGAGGAGCAGATCGAAGTCACACACAACACTGTTCTTGGAGTGTCCTTCTAGGATACTCCAGAACTATTGTATCAAGAACCCCACTCCAGGAGAAGCAGATGTCGTTCGATCGCGACCCCCCTACACCATCAGATCTAGGGGCACATCTAATCTCGCAAGCCCATTACGGATGCGGTTTCAGTCCATCTAGGCCATCCATCACTTAAGTGATGTCCATCCGACTGTCCATTAATGCATAAATAAGAGGTAAATTGCACCATGACTACTCTACCTTTTATTATTTCATTTTAGTATTTAAATTCATGTTTGGAGTGTAAATAATTTTGTATAAATTGCATAAGACCCCTCGTATTTTTCGGTATTTGCATTTATGCCATACTAGCTTACCTCATGTGGCCCCCCACGTGAAGTGGGAAATTAGCAGCAATACCCTTGGAAAATTGTATTTAGAATTAGTTCTAAAAATTGTATATAACATTTTATGTTTTGTGGACAAATTGTATAGACGACCAGAACTTATATGTATTTGCAAAAAGACCCTTTCAAGGTACATTTTTTATTCATATTACAAAAAATTGCATGTATACCCCTAGATTTTGTAAAATTATTCCAAAATGCATATATACTTTGAGTTTGTTGCAAATAGGTCCCTGCCAACACTTTAATTTTTATTTAGTTGTTTATTTTTGTTAAAAATTACCTCCTATTTGTATTTAATTTTGGAAAAATGTGTATAAATGTCGTGAATGATGTATGTCATTGCCATGATTTTTATTTTCATTTAGGGGTATTTATCTATTTACTGAAATTCAAACAGTGAGTATTTTATCCTTATCTAGCTATAAAAATACTAAAAAATACCAAATTCCTTTAAAAATCATAAAAAATATATTTTGTCTATTATGACCTATATTAACTCCATATAAAAACCCTTAAAATAAGAAATAAAATGATAAAAAATTAAAAAGCTAAAAAATACAGTAAAAAATAGGAAAAATCGCCAAAAATCCCAAAAAAATTGTGTCCCTAATTTTTTTTCTTATTATTATTTATGTACTAAAATTAAATTGAAGAATTTCTAATACTTTTTGATATTTTCAACCTTCAAATCAATTCACCCTATTTATCTAATCCTTATTTTGGGATATTCTTGACTTGAAAAATATATATATAAATAGAAAAAAATAGGAAAACAATCACAAATTAGTAAAAAAATTTGAAAACAAAAGATATGAATTTCCGTATTTTTTTGGTATTTTTTGTTATATTTATAATTAATATGCCTTAAATTATATAATACATCTATATGTATCTAAATATATTCTATAATTATTACATAATATAAAAACCCTTTTCATATTTATTAAAATATTTAAAAATATATAATGGGCTAAGTCTCATGATATTTCTATAATTTTTACATATTTATATATACATATATATATGTATCTAGTATATACTTCATTTTATGTATACTTTATATATATATGCCTATATATATAACTATTGTCTAGTATTAAAAATTAAAAGAAACTTAAAATCCTGAAAATTTAAAAAAAGAGAAAAAAAGAAAAATCAAATAAAATTAATAAAACCAAAAACCTGCATAAAAAGAGTTAAAGACAATTATGCACATAAATCACATTGATTAGCAATAATCACTAGGCTACCTAGCTTGCTCTTTGTGGTTCGACCTCTACACAAGCTTACATTATTTTAGAGTTATAATAAATTTTAACTTCACATTTTGCTTTACATTTCTATATTCATTTGTGGGTTAATTATTGATTGATTTAGGATTTCTTGTGGGTTGCATCAACAATAATTTATCTTCACCTTCTATGAGGATATTTTTTGACCCACGTCAAAATCCAAGTTATCATGCATGAGTGCATCAAGTTAGTTCTACTCAATGGATAGAACTTCTACAAGAAAAGGTCCATGAACCGAACATAGGTAGTTACAACAACCCCAGGTTCTTCATCCAATTATCCATCTTACTTTTCAAGGCAAAAGGAAGGGCTTTGAGCCTAATGTAGTCTTGGTTAACCCTATGATGCCTAAGGATAGTGTATACCAACTCAAAGTCCCTTAGGAATGTATATGGTTCCTTGTGTTCATTCTCATGAAAGCAAGGCAACAAAGTGAGAAACTATAGCTTTAACTCATACTCTAAATCACGTTCTGGACTTAACCTATTTTTCATTTAGTATTGTCTAGGGTTATAAGATACATCCATATGTGCATCTAATCCCAAATTCAATTAGCCAATTTATGCTCTCAATAATGTTGCATTCTGATCAAAAGCTGCTAGTCTAGCAGTACCATTTACATATGGTCTTCACGCTCTTCCTCCACTATGTTTTGTCTCTTGGGAGGCATCATGAATGAGTCTTCTAAACATTAATCAAAAAGAGTATTGAAGTGAGATCTTGACGAAGACATTGAAATCAAATCAATCTCACCAAGGAAATAGTCTTCCTAGGTGAGAAGAGAAGAAAGAAAGGGATCGATTGATATGTAACCTCTCCCGAAGAATGAATCATTATACATCGGATCAAAACAAGGGTTATTTCGGATCCAGAAAGGTCCAGGGTAAGAAGGTGGTTGGACCTTGTAAGACGTGATATTTGGATGGTCAATGAAAGGTTCACGAAGTAGGAACAAAAATCTGCCAATTATCCATCTTCGATTTCAAGGAGGTTGCAAGAAATGCACATGCTCGATTCAAAAGACACTAGTACTATAGTGCACATTTATGTGTGAAATCAAATCACATAATACAATGCAAACAAATTCCTTTGAATGGATTTACCAACTCAACATGTAAAAGTTGTAAGATTTCAGCTTATTTTTATCTTGGCAATTTTAATTGGCGATTCAAACATTCTTATTCAAGCACATATGGAGTCTCCTACTACACCCAGTTGAAGTCCTATAAGCCCTCAATTAATGGAGTGATTTTCCTGGGTTGTCGGGTTCAATATCGAACTCCAAAAGAAACTTATAGGCGCAAACAACCAAAATGTGTTTCTAAGTTCAGAGGAAACCACTTAAAGTTCCTAAAATCTATAACCTGGAGACTTAGGGTGGAAGTCCAGAGTTTTGGGCTCTAACCTTAGGGATCCATCCTCACCCATATGTCTATGGGAAAGTACCCGCATATAATGAGGGTTTTACTGCCTGTAATACAAGGTTTATTCTATTCCAAAAATTATTTAGCTCAACTTGCATAATTAAATCCCAATTTTATTTGTTGGTTATCACTTGAATTAGGTAACCACAAAAAAATCACCTAACGTACAATCCCCTTTTTCCTTTATCCTTATGTTGACGAAAACCAAGGGAGAAGACTAAAAATAGAATACAGTTGAAAATCAATGATGCATGCGACCGTTTAGGAATACTTACATTGATTCCTAGCACTCTCCATGTGGATGCAAGACTGAATTTATAAAAACACTTTATGCTAAATGGTGCAAGTTGAAAAATCTACATCTAGCAGGAGCTCTATTAGCAATGAAGAAATTCATTATTTTTGGACTAAGTAAAAATAGCTTAATTGTATATCAAATGAATCTCCCAATATCTTTATGAATCTTATGAGACAATAGTTGTGTGTCTGAAGTTACGAGATAGATCAAGCAAAAAGGACCTAAGATATTTCTATTTGGAACGTGGTGCCTTGACCTAATTTGCCACTTAACTTGAAAATCACTCTTGATACAACCACACAATTAATAATAAAAAAATAATAGAGGTTTTTTTTACATAATTGAGAACTCAATAGAGAATTGCTGTAAAATTTGCAATTATATGCAAGTTAACTAAACAAAAATTCAAATAAATATTACACACCAAAGTATAACACAAATGCTATTTCATTAAAAATGTGTTATATGGAAATTGTTCTGTAGTCTCTTCAGCTGAAGCTCCAAGCTTCTCGCCTTCACGGTCCACTAGAATTCATAGGATATGTGATCCCTACCACAAAATAATAAGAATGTCAAAATAATTCTCAGAATAATTTTAGTGAATCAAATACCTACAAATCACAGTAAAAATCAAGATAAAAATAATGCAACATAAACTTAACCTAAAAGTCTCTAGAAGTCACTGAAAACAAATAACCAACTTTAAAAAAATGAAATAATGTGTCGCATCCCCGATAACAACGCCATCTGACGAATCATGTACGACCTAGGGCAACTAGTCATACTAGTTGCATCGGGCATCAGAATTTTAAAAAAATAAATAGATATAACCACATGATTTGAGAACACTTCTCAAATCATTTCATCAAGATTACAAATAAGTTATAGAGATACCTCTTAAAGCATGTTTGTGATCCCTAGTCTCTAAAGTAAGAGACCTCCTGCCGTAAGTCCAATGCAACGAAGGTCACACTTACGTATGCGTATACGAGATGTATGCTTCCCGCAATCCAATTTGATTATCCGAGCATGGAACCTCCTGATTTGATCTCACTAAATCCATAGCCTTCCTCACAAGCACGGAGCATCAATATAGTGGATGCCCACAATATTGAGAGAGAGAGAGAGAGACTGTGCTTGTATGAGAAGTATCAGAGAGAGAGAGAGAGATTTGTTACTTTCAACTTATGAGTAGATGTTGTTTTGTTATAAAAGAGAAAGCTAGGTCTAGACCTTCTTTTATAGCATATTGGATCGTTGGTTGAGATTTTGTTGCAATAACTTGCAACAATAATAATTAATTTAAATAAAAATAAATGAGTTGAACTAATCTTCAGCATAGATAATTATAATTAAATCAATCAATTTCCATGAATAAAGAAGGACTAGAAATCCACCTTCCATGTAAAAGGAAAGGAGATTGACTCCTTCCCCTTTAGGAGGCATGGATGTCCACCCTTAGATTGGAGAGAGATTTTCTCTCCCCAATCACCATCTAATGTAATCTTGTTACATTAAATCTTTATTCATGAAATATTTATCAACAAAGTATTACCAATAATTTGCAAATTGTTGTGACAATTATAAATAAATCATTGACAATTATTAATCAAATTCAACCACCCAATAAAAATATAAATTTTATTTACAATTAATTGTTTAATGGAAATTATTTACAATTATGAATCAACTTTTGATTTGTAAATTCTGTTTACAAATAAATATTTCTATTGTACAATGTAAATCCAATTGACATGAATATTTAATTTGTAAATCCTATTTACAAGTAAATCTCTCCAACATATTATACAACATAATTACAATATTTATGATTTTTATGGATAATGATATCCACATTAATCATGTCTTTGATAATCAACTCACATTTAATTATCTTAGATAACTATTCTCTTGTGTTCAAATAATATGAATCATACTTGCATTATTTATGATAATTAAATCATATTTCATTATCCATTTTCCAATACTCAGATATATTATCAACACTTAAATTATTCTTGAACTCTTTCAAGAACCATGTGCTTTCTCCATAGATACGTGAAGATAACGATAGGACAATTATATATTCCATGTATAGTGACTTGGATATTGAGATCATATCTCAAATAGATCTCGGGGACCTCTCATAGATGTTTGATGAAATCAAATTGTAAACCATATCTTCTCATTACATGTGAATCACATTTAGATCAACGTCCAACATTTGGACAAAGATTAATTTACGGTTCTAATTAGAGGAGTCATTAAAATCCAAACTTCTTCCATCACTCCCTTGGAATGGACGTGTCACGGTTATACAATCATTTACTATCACATCAACCTCGAGTATTCTTCATACCCGTACATCTTGCATAACGGAAGACGTAGAGAAACCCTGAAGTTCTAGATCACAATTGAACTATCTCCTTCAGGGTTTTATCATTAAGTTTCTCATCTGATAATTAGGAGTTAGTGTCGATCATATACTTTCCAAAATCATATATTGAAGGATATGTCTAGGCCCTTAAGCGCATCACAGAAGCGTGAGGATCGCATCGTATGCGATCGAGAGCGACTAGTCGCACTAGTTGCTGATGGAGCGGAAATTAAAATTTTTCATGTGACAAAACCACATGATCCTAGAACACTTATCGGATCATTTCGTCTAAACTACAAACAAGTAATAATATTATCTCTTGAAGTGTGGTTGCGATCGAGTCTCTAAACGAAGAGACCTCCTGTCTCAAGTCCGATCTGATGGAGGAGACGCTTGCGAGTGTGTTGATGAAACGCGTGCCTCTCGCAATCCATGTTGATGATCCAAGCGACGAATCTCCTGATCTCGACACACGAGATCTGACGTCTTCTACACGAGCAAGGCATGCCGAAGTAAACGGATATCCACGAGCAAACCATCGGGTAGCATAACGACGATGCTGCGGCGATGGAGAATCTCTCAAGGGCATCCATGGTGGACGGCCACATGAGAGGAACATAGAGTAGGTGTGTAGAAAGAGAAAGAGAGAGAGACTTATGTTCTCATTGTGTGTAAAGAAGAGCAAAGGGGTGCCTCTCCTTTTATAATATTTTGGGATCCATGGATCTCAATCCATGGGCAACACAAATCCAATGACTCTCATTGATTTGTGTTTCTTTTAATGGCCAAGATTTGTGTTGGTAAAAACCAACATCAATTAATTTAATTTCGATTAATTATATATTGATAAATCAATATAATTCAATTACCAAATTAAATCAACTAACATTGGAGATAATGGAAAGGAGGCTCCTCCCTTCCATATAGGAAGAGTGGACGGCCAGCCTTTCCTTTAGATATTGGTGGTCGTCCCCCCTCTCCTATTAGGAAAGGGGGAATCTCAATGCAATCTCAAGATTGCATGATTCCATGTGTCTCCAATTATTTACAACAACAATTGTTGTAAATTATTCTACAAAATAATTCATAATCATTTTGTGAATATTGCAATCTTGCCATTGGAAATTTTTAAATCATATTCACAACCCAAAATAAAATTAAATTACATTTTCAATTTAATGTCCAACATAAATCCAATTCACATCAACATTTAATTACCAAATGTAATTGACAAATAGCTCTCTCTTATATATTATAAATCACATTTATAATATATATGACTAATATGGATATTGCTATCCATATTATTCATATCCATGATAATTAAATCACATTTAAGCATCTTGGATCTCTATTCTCTTGTTCTCAAATAATATAAATCACATTCACATTATTAATGTCTTTGATAATTAAATCACATTTAATTATCTTAGATAACTCTCCTTATAATATGAATCAAATTCATATTACTTATGATAATTAAATCGCATTTAATTATCAGTTTTCTCAATGCTCAGATACACATATCAACAATGAAATTATCCATGAACTCTTTCAAGGATAATGTGCTTTCTCCGCGAATATTTGGAGAAAAGGACTGGCGATTGTATTGTTCAACATATAGTCACTTGGATATTGAAATCATATCTCAAATCCAAATCGCGGGCCTCCCATAGATGCTTGATTAAATCAAGACCGTAAATCTAATCTTCTCATTGCATCTGAATCACATTTAGATCAATGTCCAACATTGGGACAAAGATCAGATTACTTCTCTACTGAAAGGAGTCACTAAAATCCAGACCCGTTTCATCACTCCCTAGGAATGGAAGCATCATTGTTATACAATCGTTTATGATCACATCACCCTCAGTTATTCCCAATACCTGTACATCCTGTATACTGGAAGACGCAGAATAAAACCGAAGTATGAGATCAACTTTATACTGTCTACTTCAGGGTTTTTATCAGTAAGTTTCTCATTCGATCATTGGGAGTTGGTATCGATCATTACTTCCCAAAAGCATATATTATGCCTAGGTCTTGATCATATACTTTCCAAAAGTATATATCATACCTACAAATTCAGTCGAGCCTCCAACGCGAGACGATCATGCACAGAATTTGATTCTTTCTAATATCACATGAGTGAGGTCATGCCTTCCGGTTCAATAAATGAACCTGTATGATCCCTTTGAGAGATCGTATTCCTCATATGCCCTATATGCACACCAGCGTACCGGTGGATAGACCTTGGTTAGGTCATCAACCTATTGGTCCACCAAATGTATATATTCAGACATATAATAACACATCTGTCTTTGGTCAGAGGATGCGTGCCTGTATCGTGACAGCATACGATATAGGACTTTGGTTATCTCGATCTCGTTAAGTCTACTCTTTGACCTAACTAATATGACACCTTCGAATCTCTATTCCTATGTAGAGGACCTGCATCAAGAGGTCTGTCATCAGCTTAATTGATAAAAGATTGCCATCTCCTACTCAGGCTGGAGATCATCTCTTAACAATCATTTGACGGTGCTTGATGAGTCATCAATCTAACTCTTTAGATATTCATCCAAGCACCAGCCTCTATGATTCAATTATTGAATCAACAGTTGTGTGATCATTAAGATGACCATGGTACATAACCCAAATTGTACTAAGGGACCTATTATCAAAATTATTTATTCTTTATTTCTGATCAGGGAATGATATATGCAATAACATTTATTGCATAATGGCTTGCCGTGGGCTTGCATGTCCAACAATCTCCCGAGAGCCATTAATGGGCTAATCATTTAATCCCACACTCATGTGACAATCGTAGGCTATTTAAAAAATATCTAGGTAAGCTTATCAATCACTCTGTTCCCGCGAGACTACGCCAAGACCTTTTACGGCACTTGTATATCCTCAGTAACAGTGCTCGCATCTAATGCAAATGTTGCATCTTATGAAACCAATACTCAATCTTGTTAAAGTAGTTATAGTGTCCTGGACACTACTTCTCAATAATTATTATAACCAGTATTTCCATAATCCTTATCAGAATACCCTTATTCATGGAGATCTCGATCTCCAAAAGGTACATGCAGGTAAGACCTTTTAGATCACTATCTATAAAGTCTTAAGCTTTTGAATATAAGATTCAGAGATCACTATCTCGAAAGTCTTGTCATATTTGAAGATATAGTTATTACTGCAATCAAGTGTTTTATCTCCATAGTAGGATTAGCAACACTTTACTACTACTGCATGGCAGATATCTGGTTTTTGTACACATTTAGCTTACACTCAGCTTCTCGTAACTGATGCACAAGTGCAAGTAGTTCTAGCATTCACTTCCTCAACTCTTTGAGGTGTTATCCCTTTATATAGGTCACTACGTATCTTAAGGGAAGGAATCCTTCCTTGGGATTTTCCAAGAATGGAACATGTCCGAGATGTACTACAAATGTGATGATCCCAATAGCCTCTTCTATTTTCTTCTGAACATCTTCAGAATTAAGATCCAAGAGGTATCCTTGAAATCATATTTCAAGATATGGAATAGTCAGTCTATAAAACACTTATTATTATCACTATATCATTCCAAATGATTAGGATATCATCTACATTTAGCACGATGAACATAAAGGCACTCCCACTAAGCTTCACATGGCTCATCAAGATTCTATATGAAATCATAACATTTATAATTTCATGAAATCTTATGGTCCAACCACAATATGCTTATTTGAGTCCATAGATGGAGCTCTCCAGCTTTCACACATTGCTTTCCTTAACCATGAAGTCCTGGGGCTACTTCATGTGAATATCCTCAGAGAGGAATTCATAGAGGAATGCAATCTTAACTTCCATCATGAAGATGTAAAAGTCAAGTTGTGTAGCTATAGTTAGCAATATTCTGATAGTTTTGAGCATGGTTACCGAAGAGCAAGTCTCATTGCAAGTAATGTCTTCTCTTCCGATGTGTAGCTCATGGCTACGAACCGTGCTTTGAAGGTCTCTACCTTATCATCAGGTTCCCTTTCTCTTGAAGATCCATTTACACCTTTATGGGTCTTACCCATATAGGTGGATCCTCAAGGGTCCATATACAACACTTGTATATGAAGTCTACTTTAGACTTTATTGCTAACATCCATCCTTCCATGTCATGATCCTCAGAGACTTCATCATATGAAATCAGATCATTGTCAGACATAATTGACACATGGAATACATCCTCAAACTCATTTGAAGAGGTATCAGTGTTTCATCTTTAATTGTCCTTTTAGTATCCGATTTCAGGAGTCTCATTATCATCTCAAGGTTAAATGAGTTCATTTACTTCATTATCATCTTAATTCTCAAAAAAGTCATCTTCTCAGAATCACATTCTCAGAAATGGGATCTTTTAAGAATCTCAAGGTCATAAAGTGGGTATCCAATACCATCCTTTATTTTCCTAATGAAGTAGCACTCTCTAGTGCTCGATTCCAACTTATTTGCATGGAATCTTATTAAGGATATATAATGTAGTCTCTACTACATATATACAAGGAAACTAAGAGGAAATTATGCTAAAATTCATCATTGATCAAATCATGTCACACATGATCCAATAGTATCTCCCTACAACTCTATTGAGTTAAGGTGTGTTAGGAGGAGTGAGATAGAAATGACATTCATATCTCTATAAGTTATTCCATGAATTCATCTAATAGGTACTTGCTACCTTGGTTAGATCAAATTCATTTAATCTTCCACCAATCTTTGGTTCTAAACCAAATTTGTGAAATCTTTGAATATTTGAAAGGTTTCTTAGGTAAAGAGAAGAAATCTCATATCATACATAATCATAAATAGATATCACATATCCACAATGTTCATTATGATATAGATGATCCACATACATCAGTATGTATGAGATCCTGAATACCTTGATATCTTACACATTTCCCAAGGAAGGGTGTATTGGATATATTTTACTTTTGAATACAATATTCATAAGTATGTAAGTTTTGAAATTTTAGACATTCTAAAGTTTCATTCTTACTTGTCTATTGATCACAGGCAAACGTCCAAAGTTTGATGCCATATCATTATCAAATGATCTTTATCCTCCTATTGATCTTTAAATATTTAATTTCATTATTAGAAATGTTAATGAACCATTCATTAATTTTCTAATTCAGTAGAGTCCTTTGTATGTTAGATTACTTTATGAAATATATCCATCATAACTCTTTATGATAGGTTCATTCCAGAATTCATGTTTATTTCCAACATTTAGAAATAAACATTGAGTGTATTCTAATGTCTAGGTCATAGAGACATTCTCTAAGACCAAGGGCTCTCCCACTGAAATTATGAAGTCTATTGATCCAACAGAGATTGTTGCAACTATTGCATCAATATCCATGTGGATAACTATAAACCTTAAGATCAAATTTTCCAGTCTTCTAAAACATATGCAACAATTGCAAGTGTCATTAGAAGAATGAGATACAATTATTAGACTTTAATCTTATCTTATAAGAAAGTCAATTTCAATGATTAAATGTAGATTATTTCGATGCACTATCTGAGTCCTTCTCTAAGGATTCTAGACAGACTTGATAGTCATACTACCAACATATCAACTTATTACAGTATTGGCATTTATACAACTATTTGGATGTCATATCGAAGTCATAGAAGTACGGTCAACTCTTTGACTTTCTTTCTCATCTTGGGTCTGACCCATGCTTCCACTACGCTCCCTTTATCTATAAACAACCATTGCTTAAGACAAAGGATCTCTTATGTTGAACTCAAAGGAATTCAATGTAAGAGCATTTCAACATTTATATGTGCTTTATTCAATTCATATAATATGAATATTGTGAAGCTTCATGAATGACTAGAGCATAGACAGTAAAATGATGACACTCATCATATCTACATCCATCTAGACTCTTAAAAAACATTGGTTCGGGTAGGTATTCAAACATTTTGAATACATCATCTCTTATAGAGCCACCATTTTGCATGATACAGCGAACCATCTCATTCATGATAGATGTCAAGAGCATATATGTATGCCAGAATATCTTCATTGATTTTATAAGGATTATTTGACAATTGCGATCATCATCGACATGTCACTTTCAAAGCACATCCGATGAGAGATCAAATCTATAGAGGCATACAAACCCTAGGGTTGTAGTCCTATTATCTATTTAATTGTCATTCCTCATTATTATGAGGAAACTGGCACATTGCAACCACATACATTATGTGTCCAACTGCAAGTACAATATTTGGATCATGGGTCCAATCCATGATATTTTACTGGTTATTATTGAGTATATTATTGAGTGGTTTTAATGAAGGATTATCTAAAATAAGAAATTTGCATAAATATATAAATATATATTTTACTTTGATTTAGGAATTTTCATATCAAAGTTTTCTTGCCTCGTCAACACTGAAAGTTCATTCCCTTAATCACTTTCAATGTAAGAGATATACTTACCATCATATCTCAGCAAGATCTGGGATCTCCTTCCTTATCTTTGTTACATCCCAATAATATGAGAATCTGCAACTCGGATAAAAAAAGCGGGAACACATTCCACCTTGCAAGTCCAACTTGCATCTCCCATTTCAGTCTTTAGCACCCGGGCCCACCACCTCTAAGGTGATGTTGACCCGTCATTAATTGAACCAACCGTCAACATGAATAGTACTCGCTATGCGCAATCCAATATCGCCCCAGTAATATGAGGATCTGATATTAGGGTCACTACGCATACGACCTTACTCTTTCGAGAAGCAAAGAGCCCGATCCAGATGCACTTGCATACTCCTATATACAATCCCTAGCGACGGAAGCCTTCGCTTTGACGGGAGACCATGGATGTCAATTATGTGATCCTCCATATCATATTCAAATTTAATTAATCATTATGCATAATATTCATTATGATTAATTCTTCCAAGGAAAATCACACATCTATTTATAATAGAGTGTCTTAATTTTAATTGGATTCCAGTTAATCTAATCATATTAAATTAATGATCCAATTAATATCCAACAAACATTTATTAATTGTTACTTGAATTATGGTATTATCTCAAATACGTGTTATTTGAAATTTTAATAATTAGAAATACATCATGATTTCTTAAGCATTATACTAACCTACTCGCTGTCATGGCTAGTACCGACGGGAGTGGGATAGACCGCACATGGTGCAACCTGCTACCCCAACGCTACCCTCGGGAAAGGATAATGCAAAATAGATCACTTTGTACTTGAGATGATAATCGATTCTTCAACTGAAATTGTACCATATAATAATAACAATAATCAAAATAATTTTAATTAACATTATAATGAGATTTGCTAAACAAATCCCAAATCCTATTCAAGCAACATGTTTGTTGGAATGTAGATCATGTAGATCATGTAACCAATTAGTGATCTAGATTACATCTAATCAAATATTGGTTAAGGAAATGTCATTTAAGGAAATAATTATCATCAAATATTTCACAAATATTTATGAACAATTATTCCAGGAAATTAATTTCACTAAGTTCTTGATTAGGAAAGCATTTCCAGCAGTGACCCTCACTTACTAAAAATATCATATCTCAATCAATTTAAATCCAAATTAAGCAAAGTAAGTTCCTAAAGTTTTCTAATTTGATTTGCAACAGAACCTAAGTGATTTGCATGTATTTTAAGGTGTTTCAAATCCGCAATTAACATCTTAATTACGTCATGATCCGCAGTCCGCGAAATAGTGGATACATGATCACTAAAACGATCATAACTTGAGCATACGGAATCCAAATTACGTAAACTCAGATCCTACGATTTCCTTATTTAATGAGAAACAAAATACAATTATTATTTTCGTGTTTAAATAATTAAACAGTGTCGAAAATAATCTCAAAACAGAGATGCAAAAATGAAATGCAAGAAAACTTTCGCAAAACCCTAATGAACCCAAGTCATCCTCGGCTAATGGATCGTATCCAAAACCATCGATCTAAAGCTCTGATACCACTTGAAGGATATGTTTATATCCTTAAGCGCATCACGGAAGCGTGAGGATCGCATCGTATGCGATAGGGAGCGACAAGTCGCACTAGTTGCTCGATGCAGCGAAAATTAAATTTTTTCATGTGACGAAACCACATGATCCAAGAACACTTATCAGATCGTTTTGTCTAAATAAAAAGCAAGTAAGAGTATTACCTCTTGAAGCGTGGTTGTGATCGAGTCTCTAAACGAAGAGACCTCCTGTCTCAAGTCCGATCTGACGGAGGAGACGCTTGCGAGCGTGTTGATAAGACACATGCTTCTCGCCATTCATTTTGATGATCCAAGTGACGGATCTCCTAATCTCGACACACGAGATCCAACATCTTCTTCACGAGCAAGGCATGCCAAAGTAGACGGAGATCTACGAGCAAATCATCGGGCAGCATAACGACGATGCTGCTACGATGGAGAATCTCTCGAGGGCATCCATGATGCACGACCACATGAGAGGAAGAGAGAGTAGGCATGTAGAAAGAGAAAGAGAGAGAGAGAGAGACTTATGTTCTCATTGTGTGTAAAGAAGAGAAAAGGGGTGCCTCTCCTTTTATAATATTTTGGGATCCATGTATCTCAATCCATGGGCAACACAAATCCAATGGCTCTTATTGATTTGTGTTTCTTTTAATGGCCAAGATTTGTGTTGGTAAAAATAAAAAACAACTAATTTAATTTAGATTAATTATATATTGATAAATTAATATAATTCAATTATCAAATTAAATCAATTAACATTGGAGATAATGGAAAGGAGGCTCCTCCCTTCCATATAAGAAGAGTGGACGGCCACCCTTTCCGTTAGGGATTGGTGCTCGTCCCCCCTCTCCTATTAGGAAAGGGGGAATCTCAATGCAATCTCAAGATTGCATGATTCCATATTCTCAAATTATTTACAAAAACAATTGTTGTAAATTATTCTACAAAATAATTCATAATCATTTTGTGAATATTGCAATCTTTCCATTGGAAATTTGTGAATCATATTCACAACCCAAAATAAAATGTAAATTATATTTTTAATTTAATGTCAAACGTAAATCCAATCACATCAACATTTAATTAACAAATGTAAATTACAAATAGCTCTCGCTTATATATTATAAATCACATTTATAATATATATGACTAATATGGATATTGCTATCCATACTATTCATATCCATCATAATTAAATCACATTTAATCATCTTGGATCTTTATTCTCTTGTTCTCAAATAATATGAATCACATTTACATTATTAATGTCTTTGATAATTAAATCACATTTAATTATCTTAGATAACTCTCCTTATAATATGAATCAAATTCATATTACTCATGATAATTAAATCACATTTAATTATCAATTTTCTCAATGCTCGGATACACATATCAACAATGAAATTATCCATGAACTCTTTCAAGGATAATGCGCTTTCTCCGTGAATACTTGGAGATAAGGACAGGGCGATTGTATTGTTCCACGTATAGTGACTTGGATATTGAGATCATATCTCAAATCCAGATCACGGGCCTTCCATTGATGCTTGATTAAATCAAGACCGTAAATCTAAGCTTCTCATTGCATCTGAATCACATTTAGATCAATGTCCAACATTTGGACTAAGATCAGATTACTTCTCTACTGAGAGGAGTCACTAAAATCCAGTCCTGTTTCATCACTCCCTAGGAATGGAAGCGCCATGATTATACAATCATTTATGATCACATCACTCTCGGGTATTCCCAATACCTGTACATCCTGCATACTGAAGACTCAGAATAAAGCTGAAGTATTAGATCAACTTTATACTATCTACTTCAGGGTTTTTATCAGTAAGTTTCTCATTCGATCATTGGGAGTTGGTATCGATCATATACTTTCCAAAATCATATATCATACCTAGGTCTTGATCATATACTTTCCAAAAGTATATATCAAAACTACAAATTCAGTCAAGCTTCTAAAGCGAGACGACCGTGCATGGAATTTGACTCTTCCCAATATCTCATGAGTGAGCTCATGCCTTCCGGTTCAGTGAATGAACCTGTATGATCCCTTTGAGAGATCGTATTATTCATATGCCCCTATATGCACACCAGCGCGCTGGTGTATAGATCTTGGTTAGGTCATCAACCTATTGGTCTGGTAAATGTACATACTCAGACATATAGTAACACATCTGTCTCTGGTCAGAGGATGTGTGCCTGTATCGTGACATCATACGATATAGGACTTTGGTTATCTCGATCTTGTTAAGTCAACTCTTTGACCTAACTAATCTGACACCTCCTAATCTCTATTCCTATGTAGAGGACCTGCATCAAGAGGTCTGTCAGATATCAGCATAATTGAGAAAAGTTTGCCATCTCCTACTCAGACTGGAGATCATCTCTTAACAATCATTTGACAGTGCTTGATGAGTCCTCAATCTAACTCTTTAGATATTCATCCAAGCACCAGCCTCTATGATTCAATTATTGAATCAACAACTGTATGATCATTAAGATGGCCATGGTACATAACCCTAATTGTACTAAGGGATCTATTATGCAAATTATTTATTCTTCATTTCAAATCAGGGAATGATATGTGCAATACCATTTATTGCATAATGGCTCAACGTGGGCTCGCATTTCCAACATATATCATACCAAGGTATCAATCATATACTTTCCAAAAGTATATATCATACCTACAAAGTCAAGCTTTGAAAGCAAGATGACCGTGTACATAATTTGATCCCAATATCTTATGAGTGAGCTCATGTCTACTAGTTCAGTAATGAACCTGTATGAGCCCTTTGAGAGATCATATTACTCATATGCCCTTGTATGCACACCATCTCATCGATGTATAGACCTTGAATAGGTCATCAACCTATCGGTCTACCAATTGTAGATACTTAGACATATAGCAACACAACGTTCTCCGATCAGAGAATGCATGCTTATATCATGACACTATACAACATAGGTCTTGGTTATCTTGATCTCGTTAAGTCAACTCTTTGACCTAACTTATCTAACACCTCCAAATTCTATTTACATGCAAAAGGACCTTTATCAAGAGATAGGTTAGATATCAGCCTTTAGAGAAGAATTGGCTTCTTCTTCTCAAGATGAAGATATTTTCTTAACAATCATTTGATGGTGCTTGATGAGTCCTCACTCTAACTCTTTAGATATCATCCAAGCACCAACCTCTATGATTCAACATTGAACTAACAACTGTATGGTCTTTAAGATAGCCATGGTACATAGTCTTAATTGTACAAAGGGTCAATTATGCAAATTAGTTATTCTTTATTCAAATCAAGAAATGATTTGCAATTACATTTATTGCATAATGGCTCGTTGTGGGCTCACATGCCAACAGATTTATCAAGAATACACACAATAACAAAGGAAATTCAAACTTAGACTAGAGAAGAACATAAAATATAATGGAGTGATCACATTTGGAGTAGCTTGCTAAAAGATTTATTTAATGAGTCCAAGATAAGATTAATGATTGAACAATAATAGGGGCTTGAAGAGTGCTAAAAATGCAATTCAATGGAAGTATGTAGAATCATTTAATGCATAGAATGAAAAAGACTTTTCTCAACAATGTATAATAATATGTGTATGTTGTGTATAATGAGTTGAATTAAAAGGTGTTTAGAGGATTATATAGAGAGAGAATATATATGTTGGGGGTCAATATAGCCACCGTGACCATAATAGGAATAATATACATGATAAAAATATTCTTGAAAAACTTTTACTGGTCTACCATTTTTAAAGGTTGATTGATCGAAATGGTACTTGACCAATTTGGTCAATAATAGTTCTCAACCACATTGCTAACCATTGAAGGGCTCATTTGAATAGTGATCAATCAGATCAACTTACTAGATCCATCAATGGATAAACATATTGATCGGTATTAATGGTTGTTTGATCAAAAAGGTTGAGTTGCTGACCATTGGAGTGTTCATTTTAATAGTCATCAATTAGATCAACTTACATGACTGATAAATGAATAAACATTAACAAAATATTGATTGATCGTAAACTACAGTTGACTAATCAATTAGGAAATTCTAAAGATAAGATCGAACAAATAGAAAGGAGTGATTGATCAGGTCTGTCATCATTAGCAAAGTTGATCGATCATGTTTAAAATATTGAATGATCTATTCAATTCTAGTAGTCAAAGTTGATCACTCTGGTAACTTTAAGTGATCGGGCAGTTGAGTTCTTTTGATTGAACTAATTTCGGACATGCAATCTGACTTATATGACCATGTATGCATGTTCAAGTATATGTGAACTTTTTACAAATCTTTAAACATGTACAACAATAATTCAACAAAAAAGAGAGAAGCGGACTTGATATCTGTGGCATCATGCAAATTACAAAGATATAACAACATGAATGCCTATTAATAGGTGTGCTTGACATTTTTTGGATACAAGTTTCTAACAAGTACTACTACATTATTAAGTAAATAACTCTAATTGATGAAGATGTTCATACAATAACGTAATTTTATGGAGGATAAGAATAACCTTTAATGCAATAGTCAAAATCATGATTCACTTAAAGCAAGAACTCTACTTTACATACAAGGTCAAAATACATTAATGTTAGGTTTTTTGATACAAGATGTGTTAGAATCAAAACAACTTGTACTTCATAAGATCCATACTAATTATAATGGTGCTGATACAATGATGAAGTCTTTGCTACTAAGGAATTTTTAGAGATGTTTCTGTATTATAGGTTTCTGCATGGACTCAATCCTTAAAAAGATATTTTGCAGTTGCAATGAGAATTTTATGTTTATTGACGAGCAATTACATTCATGGAATAGAGTGTCATGTCTCATCAACCTTAGAGTTTCATACACTGCACACAATCTCATTGCACATATATAAATGATTGTGGACCTCCATTTACAAAATAAACCCGAGAGCGAAATAAAGGAGTAAGAGACAAAGATGATTAGATGTTACCTATTTCTCTAGTATTGGCATATTACCATAACTGATCATATCTCAAACTCATATATATTTCCAAATTCTCAAGTATTCATGACTTCAAGATGCCTCCACTTGGAAATCCCAATGATGAGTTTGCTTTGACCTAATTCTAGTTTTGGTATTCATACCATTGTTGAGAGGGTTTGCTATATCTGAACCCCTCACAAGATACATTTTTTTGTTACAGAATTGCGATCAACTAATGTTTTTCCCCTCATATTGGGGTTACCATATTAAAACGCTTATATGCATATGATGTTAGTTTTTTTTTCTGACGTTGGGTTTTTGTGCGGTTATAGTTGCTTATAATTTGCAATTCACGGGAAATTCATTTATTTTCTTTGGTTATAGTTAGCTATGAATGTTCAATTCGTGTAAAATTTATTTATAAACTCGATGATCCATTTTAGTTTCACATACCTATCAATAGGAGTAATTTATTCTCATCACTTGATATGATATTTTCTCTTTAAAAATATATACCCTGGATCTTAACTCATATGCTCAATATCAGGATTTACTGTCATCACTTAATACATGATTTATCTTTAAACTTTTTAAGTGTCTTGAGTACTAACCTATCATGTCAACCTAATACATTGTCATATATGTTGTGCGATCTCACCTACATCACCGATGGGCCCAAAGCTAAGATCTAACTATTCGATCAACGAGCACGATGAAGGGATTATGGGAAGAACATGCGTCCCACATTATTGGGGTTCGAGGGAAATATCTTTGAAATGATATTTAATTTTTAGGTCTGGATTGTATTAGGTTTTGTCAGTTTACCTCATTAGAGGACCCATTTGTAAAAAGTTATTATATAAATTCTCTCAGAAAGAGCTATTCTTCATCCTTTAAACCAGCATTCTACCACCATATTTGAGAAAAATAATCCATCGTGATCAGTAGCCCAGTTAGGATGAACCTCATAAATCATATGTTATAGTTGTTTAATAAATGCTTGCTTGATATTTATATGTTTGATTCACGTTCTTTTTCCACTACACAACAAAAACTCAAAGGTTCCCTTTCAAAATTTACTCAACTAGTTGATTCCAAGGACAAAAACATATCTCAGAACACTCAACTCTTCACTTAGAGAGTATATGCATAATATTATTGGTTGACAGGTGATTTCAATAAAGAAGATTAGCTCCAAGACAAAAAAATGTATGTGATTGATGGACTCCACACTAAATAGCTTTGATGTTTAATGGCATTCAAGGTTACACAAGTATGTAGCATTGTATACATCAGATAAATAACTTAATATTGATACAACGTTAAGTAAAGAAACTTGTTGATGAAGAAGTTCATATAGGAACTTGATTTTATTCAAGATAGATATCTACAGTCAAAGCACGATCACTTATGCAAGAACTCTTCTTACATACAAGGTCAAAATACACCAATGTTAGGTTGATATGGATACAAGATTTGTTACAGCTAAAGTAACATGTACTCGATAATATCCACACAAAAAGATAATGATGTTGATATGATGACAAAACATTTGCTGCTAATGAATTTTAAGATATGTTGTTCTAGCACTAGAAAGTAAATCCTTTGATTATTACAATAGCAAATCCTAAATCCTTTGGTTGTTACAACAGTAAATCCTTAAGTATATGTCAGCCTTTGGTTGTTTTACTCGATGAGGGACATGTTTGTATGTCACTTCAATAGTATTAAAATTCATTAACGCTGCAATGCATATCCTTAATAAGATTTCAATCAAATCCGTACCAAAAACTCGTCATGAGCTATGGTTTGGAATCAAAGATAGTATTAGACACTTAGAATTTAGGGTTTGTTGTTGTAGCTTAAGAGTAGTACCCATATCATCAATGTGGGGGAGATTTATTAGGTAGGTTGTCCTCCATGTGGACTCAACCTTTACAAGCATGTTTCTTAACCATAATTGCAATGAGAATTTTAATTTGATTGATGAGCAATTACCTTCATAAAATAGGAGTGCAATGAGCCCATCGACTTTAGAGTTTCATGCACTCCACATACTCTCATAGCCATGCATATTTTATGGCACTCTACCTCCAACTAAAGCATCAACTCAAGAGAGAGAGAAAAAGAAAGCAAGGAGAGGGGAGGTTAGCTACTGCTCCAGTATTGGCATGTCATCGAACATGATCACAGATCAAATACATCTGTCTCCAAATTCATGGGCGTTTACAACTTCAAGAAGACACCCCTTGGAAATCTAAGTGATATGTCAGCTTTGACCTAAATCTATTTTTTGATAATTTATGCCATTGCAAAGAGGGTTCTGTTGAGGGAAAAAACCAAGATAACCTTTCTCTAACCCTAGAGCTCTCTTATATAGGAGAAAAGCTCTATGGGTAAATTACAGAAACAAGGCAATTAAAAAAGAAAATAACATATAATTGTTCTAACACTCCCCCTCAAGCTGGAGCATATATATCTATCATGCATAGCTTGGAACAACATAGATGAAATGGACCCCTAGCAAGAGCCTTGGTGAACATGTCTGCTATCTGCTCTCCTGATGATACATAAGAAGTCGAAATAAGCCCTTTTTGAATCAAGTCCCGCGTATAATGACAATCCACTTCAATGTGTTTTGTCCTTTCATGGAAGGCTGGATTATTGGCTATAAACAAGGCTTCCTGATTATCACATTTAAGATGCATAGGAAGAGGTGCATCAAGAGTTAAATCAGTCAAAACAGATTTAACCCACATCATCTCAGCACTCCCTTGGGCCATTGCCCTATATTCTGACTCTGCACTGGATCGAGCCACAACAGTTTGTTTCTTACTCTTCCAAGCCACTGGTGAGCTGCCAACAAATACAATAAATCCTGAGGTAGACTTTCTATCATTAGGGCACCCAGCATAGTCTGCATCAGCACAACCTGTAACAGATACAGAGTTTATCTCTTCTAAACAGAAGACCAGCACCTGGAGATGACTTCAGATATCTCAAGATCATAAAAACAGCATTCATGTGAGCCTGCCTGGGTTGCTCCATGAATTGACTTACCCTATTAACCGCAAAGACTATATCAGGTCGGGTAATAGTAACATATAACAGCTTCCCCACTAGCTCTCTATATCGTCTCTGGTCTACCTCCTCAGAGTCATCATCATAAAGTTTAACATTAGGATCCATAGGAGTAGTGGCTGGTCTACATCCTGCCATACCTGTCTCAGATAACAGATCAATAACATCTTTTCTTTGTGTCATTACCATGCCTTGCTCATTTCGTGCAAACTCCAATCCCAGAAAGTAACGAAGTGTACCCAGATCCTTCGTAACAAACTGCTCACTAAGAAACTTCTTGGCTGCTTGAATGCCATGCTCATTACTGCCAGTGATAACAATATCATCCACATATACTAAGATGATAACAATACCTCGCTGGTCTCTCTTTACGAAGAGAGTATGATCTGCTGTAGACCTGACAAAGCCCTGCTGTTCAATCAACTCCGAGAGGTTCTGAAACCAAGCCCGTGGACTCTGCTTCAGGCCATATATGGCCTTATGAAGACGGCACACCATACTGGACTCCCCCTCAGCAGCAAACCGTGGCGGCTGCTGCATATAGACCTCTTCCTGCAAGTCACCATACAAGAAAGCGTTCGTGACATCAAGCTGAAATAGGGGCCAGTCGCGGACAACAGCTACTGCAATAAGAATCCGTAAGGTAGAGTGACGTGCTACTGGAGAAAACGTCTCCTGATAGTCCACCCCATATGTTTGGGTGAACCCACGGGCAACCAACCTGGCTTTGTATCTATCCACCGTACCATCAGCCCTATGCTTAACAGTAAAGACCCATTTGCTTCCCACTATTGACGCACTTGATGGAGGATGCACAATAGTCCACGTACCACGCGACTGCAATGCTGCCATCTCCTCCTCCATAGCTAAACGCCAGTGACTGCTCTGTAGTGCCTCCTGGTATGATCGCGGGATCTGTACTGCCGATAACCCAACAACAAACTGGCGAAAGTCTGTGGATAGACACTCCAACGAGACCTGAGATCCAAACTCCATCCCATACTTGGGATTCATCGTCCACGCACGCTTCTGCCTTCGATGTGCAATAGGAATATCTAAGTCATCAACTGGAGGAGTGAGAGTACCATCAGTACCCTGTACATCCAGCTGCACATGCAAATCACCTGTGCCATCAGAAGAACTCAAAGGATCAGTACATACCTCGGGCACGCTGGATGATGGAGGAGGCACATGAGTAGAGGTCCGACGCTGATAGACCTGAGGATAAAAAGGTGGTAGGGGCGGCGGTGGTGGTGGTGGTGGTTGAATAGCTGGTGTAGTCGAAGGAAAGCATGGAACTGACGGAGTAGGAGGAGGAGGCACATAGATATTGTCCTCTTCTTTTGAGTGAGTGAGCCTGTCACCTGTAGGAGAAAAATACATAATGGACTCAAAGAAGGTGACATCTGCACTAACATAATACCGTCGTCTGACCGGATCAAAACACCGATAACCTTTTTGGGTTTTGGAGTAACCCACAAACACGCATTTGACAGCTCTAGGAGAGAGCTTGTCAAGACCAGGAGAGAAGCAATGAACAAATGCAACTGATCCAAAGACACGAGGCGTAAGGGAGAAAAGATCCTTCTCGGGAAACGCAATCGAGAACGGGACCTTTTCCCCTAACGCAGAAGAAGGCATACGATTCACTAAGTAACAAGCAGTTAGAACCGCATCTCCCCAATAGGAATGAGGAGCACGGCTCTGAATCAAGAGAGTCCTGGTGATATCTAATAAATGATGGTGTTTCCTCTCAGCCACCCCATTTTGTTGGGAGGTGTAAGGATACGATGTCTGATGCACAATACCCTGAGTTTGAAGAAATCGATAGAGCTGAGAAGTACAAAATTCTAGAGCATTGTCTGGGCGAATGTACTTAATTCTGGCAGAGAAAATGTTCTTAACTTCATTAATAAACGACTGAATAACAGGACCAGCATCAGACTTATTCTTGAGAAGAAAACCCAACATAACCTAGAAAACTCATCAACCGCAACAAGATAAAATCTGTGTCCCTGATGATTAGAGACACGACTAGGACCCCAAATGTCAAAATAGAACAACTCAAACAGACTATAATGACTCGAACTTTGGCGACGCTGGAAAGAAGACCTGTGGTGCTTCCCAAGCTGACAGGCCTCGCACTGGAAAGTAGAGCGAGGAGAAATCTGAGGCAGAACATGAATCAGCTTTTGCAGAGGAAGATGACCAAATCTCAGATGCCACATATACGGAGAAATAGACCCAGTGCGTAGAGAGGATGAGACACCAGCATATGAAGACTGCACTAGTCTGTAAAGGCCCCTTTGCTCACGACCAGTTCCAATCACGTTGCCCGTAAGTATATCCTGAAACACAATAGCAGATGGATCAAATATAGCACGGCAATGTAAATCTTTGGTGATTTGACTAATAGACAACAAATTCATCGAAAATTTAGGTGCATAGAGAACATTAGACAGTCTCAAGGTAAGAGTCAACTGCACCTCCTCCTGACTAGTGATAGGGGAATATGTACCATCAGCTATCACCACCAATCGTTCATATCGAACAGGATGAAAGACACTAAACTGACCTCTGTCACCACAGAGATGGTAGGATGCACCTGAATCCATGATCCATTCTGATAGATCTGCCTTGTAACACGTAGTAAAGGCAAATGCCGTACCTGTCGTGGATGCTGAAGCAGAAGAAGCCACCTCCGAAGATCCTGAAGGAGAACTAGTAGACCCAGATGTGCCAGGCATAATCTCTCTCAGTCTTGCTACAAACTCATCAAACCTCTGATCAGGTAAGCTCCCAGTCTGCTGTGTCTGCTCTGCAACCCTGGCTGACGCTGGAAACCCATGCTTTGAGTAGCAGGTCTCCTCAGAATGACCTGTCTTGTGACAAAAAGTGCATGATCGACCTCGACCACCACCTCCTCTACCACGGTTTGAGCTACCTCGTCCATGATATGATGTATGACTGCCTCTACGTGAAGCTGCCATCGCTGAAGATGTCTGCTGGTGTACTGTACTACCAGAGGATATGGACAGTCTGCTCAATCTCCGATATGCCTCCTCCATCGAAGGTATCGTAGCATCAGTAAGGATCTGGGCACGAGCTGCATCATACTCCGGATCTAGGGCTGCAAGGAATACCCCAGTCATCACAGAGTCTCTATATGCTTTAAGCTGTTATGGTGTAGCTGTCAAAGGTATGTACCCATGCAGCCTCTCGAACATACCCCTCATAGAAGTATAGAGAGTGTGAAGCGGACGACCATTCCGTTTTGACGTGAAAATATCATGCTGGAGCTGGAGGATCTTCGACTCATTCTTTGCCTGAGAGTAGGTCGCGGTAAGAATGTCCCACATAGCCTTTGCAGTAGGCTGGCTGAGAATATCATTGGCTATCTCCGTGGAAACAGTCCCGGATAGCCATACTCTAGCATACGCATCATCTGCCTCCCATGAGGCGTGTATCCCAGTCTTGTCACTTGGCTCCTCTGTAGTGAGGATGTGCTTTTTGCCATTACACTGCATAAAACTCATGAACTGCATGGCCCACAGTTCATAATTGGTTCCATCCATCTTAGCAATGGGTGCAAAACCTTTGAAGGCACCCGAGGATGGAACATCCACCTTGTTGTCAGACATGATGACAACAATTTCTCTAGACTGGGACTACAAGAGGCTTAGACAAAACAAATGTCTACTTGGACATAAGTGAAGGTGGTTGTGGAAGTAGACTTAATCCACAACCCCTTCCATGCCTTGACGTTCCTCTTTTCTTTCGAAAGAATTCTAATCCACTGCTCACAGGTGCACGGGTCCTACGTGAACAAACGAGAATGGCGCAGGAGGCTTGGTAGGGCTACAGGCTGAAATCCCGTGCGAAACAGAGGGCTCTCGTGGAAGGAGCTCGCGCGGAAGGGGCGCAGGAGGGCGCGCACACGGGGCTTGCACGCAGGAGGATCGCAGAGGCTGGCACAGAAGGGCGCGCACACGGGGCTTGCACGTAGAAGAACCGCAGAGGCTCGCGCTAGGGGCCTACTCGCGCAGGAGAAGAACGCCAGGTGATGATCACATGGCTTGATCGTGCGCGCAGGAGATTTGGCTCCCTCGCGCGGAGGCTAGGGCGCGTGACGCGCAGGAGATGGCTCCGCGCACAGGGCTTGATCGTGCGCGCAGGAGATTTGGCTCCCTCGCGCGGACGCTAGGGCACGCGAGCAGGTCTTGGCAGGAGGCGGCGGTGGCCGAAGGGCTATTGGTGGGGACAGGGGACTAGGGCACAAGGCTCCGGTCTAGGACCGTCGCTCTGATACCATGTTGAGGGAAAAAACCAAGATAACCCTTCTCTAACCCTAGAGCTCTCTTATACAGGAGAAAAGCTCTATGAGTAAATTACAGAAACAAGGCAATTAAAAAAGCAAATAACATATAATTATTCTAACAGGTTCAATATGTGTAGACCTCAAAAGATACATCTTTTTTATTAGTGCTTGAATTAGGTTTTGATCAACATCATTATTTTCCTCTCATATCGGGGTTCCCATTTTAAAATGTTTACATCTGATGTTGATTTTTTTAGGATGGATTTTTCCATGGTTATAGTTGCCCGTGAATTTGACATATCATGCAAAGATCGTGTCAACTTTATGATTTTTTATCATGTGGTCCAATCAATATTAGGAATCTATTATAATCATATAGTACAACATTTTCCTTTTAAAAATGTTGAGATGGCATAAATCCCAACGGATCCGTTCAATTTTATACATTGTAGTGCATGTTTTGCATTCTGCTACTTTCATTGACAGATCCCAAAGCAAAAAGATTCATTGCTTGATTAACAAGCTAGGAGGAGGGATAGGGAAAAGAATGCGTGCCTCGTATTATAGGAGCTCAAGGGCAACACCCCTGAAACAATATTTAATTTTTGAGTTTTATTTGTATTAGGTTTTGTAGATCTACCCATGATCCACCTATAGAAAGCTATCATATAAACTCCCTAAAATTAGAGCTATTCATTATACTACCATCATACCACCATATTTGAGAAAGGTACGCTATCTTAGATGTGGAATAGCCCAATTCTGTGTTGTAGTTATTTCACACTTACTTTCATGTGGCTTTCATTCGCGTTTTATTTCCACATATCAAAACCTCAAAGGTTCCATTCCACGTTTCATAAATTATCTGATTGCTGGGATAAAAAACAAATCAATCGATTGGAAGAACATGCGACTCTTAATTTAGAGAACTGTAAAGCAGATGATGATCTCAATAAAGAAGATTAGCTCCAAGACAAAGAAGTCCTTGATTGAGGCATTGTTCGTAGCTATATTATAGAGCCACCAAAGCTCTCATGCGGGCAGAACAGTCAGAACCAAGGCACTTTTTCTTACAGACACAACTGGCAGCTAACCAGTTTACAGCCACTCGTCACAAAAATTTCTCTAAGTTGGCCGAATGCATGGCCTCTCTGAGCATGCCATTATCAGGTATAAAATGGATGCTACAATCAAATCAATTTCCATCACTGCAATACTTCATATTGTGGAACCTGTATATGTTAACAAGCCTGGAGTCATTTCTCACAAATGAACCCAAATGAGAAGCATAAGTATAGTGGCTGTAATTGTTTTACTGTGTTAGCAGACAACAGACACAGAGAACTTGTTATGACATCTACACAGTCAGGGCATCAGACTTAGCATTTCGGCATTTACATGTGTTTTGCGGCAATGGATCACCTTCCCTGACAACCCAAGGGTGCTTGGCAGCAGCAGCTAGGGATATCCTTTGTTTGGGATCTATACAGAGGGGGACTCGACGAAATCAGAACCCGCGGATAGGTATAATAAAATCATTATCATTTATGGTGGTGTTCGCTAACCTTTACGAAGAAATCCTTGCATCAAATCCTTCAGCCCAGGATCTAGGTTCTCAGGAAGATCTAATGGGCTGCTGACGATCTAAAACAACCAGGAACATAACAACAAATTATCAAGAAAAATATTGATATCGAAATAGGAAAGCTTGTGATGAGAGAATACCTTCTCATATGTATCCTGCAAGGAGTCACCTAGAAATGGACAATTGCCAAGTATCATACAGTATAATGTGATGCCCACCGCCCAAATATCAGCAGGTTTTCCATGATATGTCGACCCTGATATATAATATGATTGAAAAGTTTCACCAGTGACCAGCACTCACAACTTAATTGCTACTACTATTTATAGCATTTAAAAGTGACGGTTTTGGAAGACAAGTATCTTACCCGCACAGCATTCAGGTGCCGTAAAAACAGGTGTTCCCGGGGATCTCCCGATCTCATCATTGTCATCCTATAGAAGATGGATGATCAGGGTAAGAAAAATAAAACAAATCGAATAAATATAGGCCACCAGATAGAAATGGAAAAAATGAAGATAATGCAATCTTTACCTCAAAAGCTTTGCTGACACTAAAGTCCCCGATCTTCACTCTTCCACCCCTAGTCACCAAAAGGTTTTCGGGCTTAATATCACCATGCACAATATTCTGCTAGTAAACAAAATGGCATAAATAAGACTACGAAGGTCAATAGAATAATGATCAGAAGATGCTAAATCTTCAGGCTGACGAACTTCTGCTAGCATACTTCTTTACCTCCTCCAATATTCTTCTACAAGGGATTTCAGAGATAGCTCACTTTGAACAACATTTGTATTCCCTTACATTTTCATTGTAGAGAAACATTTCATAGTTGCAATAACCCTAGGACCACAAATCTTAACTCGATGTAATAGCTACAACTTGGATGTTTACATTGCACACGTGTTCAGCAGATGTTTACATACCTTCAGGAGGGGAATAAGAAGGTTACAGTAGTTTTTACCCTCGAGAAGTTTTAGTCAAACCCTTGGTTCCAATAATCGCCTAAAATTTCCCATTTAAAATGGATGCCAAACATATCATTCCTATGCATGGTTTCAATATCAATATCCAAAAATGATCATCAAAAGACTCTTCCACGGGGAAGCCCAAAAGGGTGCATCTTGCATGCAACTTGTGTCCAGAACATTTTCTTTTTTACATAATAGAAACCCATGAGTATTATGACACTACTTGAGATAGAAAAATAAGATTGGCATTAGTTAATGTGGTGATCTCTATCACACCGATACTCTTTCTGAACATGTATGTGGAACATAATACAACAGGCAATGTAGGATTCACGTGACGCCATTTTGGTGACAGCTGCAGATATGAGAAATCTGACTCCACAAGGGCAAGAAAGGCACTCAGTTTACCGTTAATAAACTCCAATCATCATATTGCAAAACAATATAATTGTTAGAGAATATTCTGTGTGGCTATTTGTTAAGAGAATATTCTAAAGAATATTCTCTAACAATTGTTAACAATAAATAATTAAGTATTATTTTTAAAAAATCATGATAATAATATTTTTCTTAACAAAAAAACTGACTAATAGGGGTACCATTACGGGTTGAAAAAAGAAATATCTAAAAAACGCAGAAATATGTACATCTAAAGGATCACAAAGATTAACACGAACAAAATGAATGGAACTAACCATCCTACTATTTTCGTGATAACTAAAAGATCAACAAGTGATGCCTACCAAGTTAATCAGTGTAGCAATGAAATAGATCTATATGGCCAATAATTTTAGATATTCCAACAATAAATTAAGATACTCAGAAGGCAGTACATGTTGGGAAAAAAGTGTAAAGAGACGCGCTGAAGTCATATCTGCTTGATCATCCCAAACCCTATATGACAAGGAAAATTAACATACCCACAACCCCATATACTTTAAAGATCTTTAATCTAAGTAATACAATAATATTGCAAATCAAAGATCAATTGGAACATCGAGAAAAGCCTTAGTGAAAATATATGTAGTTTAATCCCCTGCGCTGACATGAGAAGTAGAGATGAACCCTTTCTGAATCATATCCCTCGTGTAGTGCCAATCCACTTCAATATGCTTGGTTCTCTCATGAAATGCAGGATTGTTTGCAATGAACATGGCTGCTTAGTTATCGCATTGTAGCTGCATAGGAATAGGTACATCTATATGTAAATCTGCTAGTACAGCTCGAACCCACATCATTTCAGCATTAGCTTGTGCCATAACCTTATATTCAAACTCAGCACTGGACGCGGCAACCACGGTTTGCTTCTTACTTTTCCTGGAGACAAGAAAGCTACCGACAGAAACTGCAAAGCCCGAAGAGGACTTTCTATCCTTTGGACATCCTGCATAATTAGCATCAATGCGTGCAGAAATGGTAAGTGATGCCCCCTTTTTGATTAATAATCTTGTACCTGGAGAAGATTTTAGATATCTCAAAATCATATATACAACATCCATGTGTACCTATCGAGGTTGTCCCATGAACTGGCTCACCCGGCTGACTGCAAATGCAATATCTGGTCTGGTTATGGTAACATAAAGAAGCTTCCCCACTATTTCTTTGTATCGTCTCCTGTCCACCTCTTCCTTATCATCATCATATGACTTCATACTAGGATCCATATGAGTGCTAGCTGGCCGACATACATCATTCATGTCTCAATTAGCATATATGCCGCATACTTCTGTTGGGTCATCACAAGACCATGCTGATTTCTAGCAAATTCTAATCCCAAGAAATATCGTAAGGTGCCAAGATCCTTGGAACAAATTAGTCGACCAGAAATTCTTTTTTCTTTTTATCCCATGCACGTCATCACCTATGACTAATATGCCATCAACATATATCATAATAACCACCATGTCTCTAGAAGTTCTCTGTATAAACAAATGAATGATCAACATTCGACCTCTGAAATCCCTGCTTCTCCATTAAATCCGAGAGCTTCTGAAACCATGCCATAGGACTCTGTTTAAGGCCATATATTGCCTTATGAAGTCTGTAATCCTGCGGATACTCCTCCTTAGCAGCAAGCAAACCCAGGAGGCTTTTGCATATAGACTTCTTCCTGGAGGTCCCCATACAAAAAGGTATTTTTAACATCAAGGTAGAAGAGAGGCCAGTCACATAGCACTACAACAAAAAGAAGAATCGTAGAGTAGAATGATGAGCCACTGGTGAGAATGTGTCTAGGTAATCTACGCCATATGTTTGAGTAAATCCACGAGCAACCAGTCCGGCTTTGTACCGATACAGACTCCCATCTGCACGGTGTTTAACAGTAAACACCCATTTGCAACTGACGACAGATGCTCTATCAGGAGCAGTAACCAAGCTCAAGGTACCACGTGACTCTAAGGTAGCCATCTCTTCTTCCATAGATAATCGCCACCGACTATCCTTCAAAGCATCCTGATAATTCCGTGAAATGCCCACAACAGACAATGCAACTGCAAATTTCCTGAATTCCCCAGTCATGCGACTAAAGGAGACCATGGATGCTAGAGGATATGATGCACAACTACACTTTTGTTTCCGAAGCACAATAGGTAAGTGTTATGAAATATGAAGAATGCGGAAGCAAACATGGAAAAGATAAAGAACAAGATAAGAACGCGGGATTTTAACGTGGAACCCTACTTCGTGAGGAGCGGGATGAAACCACGGGAGAAGCCCTCAAAGGGGCATATGCTTCATTGCTTTTTCTCAATGAGTACAGGAGGTCTGGGGCTCCTTATATAGCCTTCCCAGAGCCTCCAAGTCCCACCATTGGGCAGTATGGGACTAAACACAGGATGGGGTAAATGGATCTTCTCCAGGATCCATTTACCCTGCTACAACTCAATAGGTGCACTACCAAATACTCCAACACTCCCCCTCAAGCTGGAGCATGCAATGCTCAGCTTGGACAAACAAACAGAAAGAAACTCAACTCACGCTACAGGACACTACGGACAATATCAACCCAACGCGCACATGTTGCAGTCGAGGATGTTGCTTCTCATGCCGTGCAGGTGAGGAGGACGAACGGGCTGGAGTGTGAGTCAACTGAAGACTCGGAATCTGACCATCGAGTCTGAACTTGCGCCTGAAGTCTCCTCGTCGAAGAACTGGGTCTCTCCCATCTGGCTCAGAGAATGGTGCACTACTCTGGTGTACCTATGATACCACATGAAAACCCTTGCCTTCAAGGGAATGGTCCTCTGCTCTGGAGTCCCTATGGCTCACATGAAAACTCTGGCCGAACAACAACAAGAATGATGGGGACCATGAACTGATGATGGCAACATATGCTCATCTGAAAATGATCGCACACTTGTGCGTGTCTGAAACTGACTCGGAAGACAATCGTCGAGTCTGAAACCGAACTGTAGAGTCTGATCAACTGGCTGGTCTGGAGACTGATATCTGAATCTGGATCTGGAATACAAGACCCTGTGACTCTACATATATACTCCCCCTTTCTCCCATACTTGTCGGGAAAACATGGACGTCGACAAGTTGGGAGAAGACAAAATAATGCATAAAATGGGGAGACATGGAAAATAAGCCATTAACAAATTTTTCGGCTTCTCAAGAAAATATCTCACGGCTTTTCTTTTTTATTTTTTTATAAGCCGTCAATTTTTTTTAAGCCGTTCAAACTTCCCCCTCTTTTTTTTATACGGCATTTCACTCCCTTTTTTTAAAAAACATTTTTTTTCGAAACACATTTTTTTTAACTTTGGCGTACGGCTTTTTTTTGTACGCACCTCTTTCAAATTCTTTTTTTTCGAACTGGCCCCCTCGGCCCAAATAAATAAGGAGGCACCTCTTTTTTTTATAGCCGCTGGAGGTCTGCTAAGCTTCGACACAATTTTTTTTTACCGCGGGCCCGTTCTCTTGGGCAAAATAGGAAACCCATTTAGGGTTCCCATCGGAGCCCTTCATAGTTGAAGCCGCCGCCGAAGTGATTCTGGGAGAGAAAGGAGTCTGCCAACGTGAGATGGGGTCATCGCCTGTGCGCCTGGGTAGGAGGGCGCCGCCTTAGGGATCGGAGTACGTGCTGCTGGAGCATGGGAACGCCATTGCGCCTTGGAAGGAGTGCCGCCACCGACTGGGAGCAACAAGGGCTCGAGGGCGCATCGCCTAGGGGGCGGCGGGGCTACTGTATGGGTTGCGCTTCGCCTGGGCGTGAATCGCGACCGCTGAAGGTTGTTCTGCGGTCGCCCGATGGGGCTCGTGAGGGAAGAAGGGCCAGGAGCATCGCTTGGAGCCCTTCGCGCGAAGATTCGAGAGACGCTCGGCCTGGAGGTCTCACGCGAGGCACTGGGGAATGCAGCATGTGCGCGAGTCCTATTGATCGCCTGCGGCTAGGCGACTGGCGCGATCGGTCAGATGCATGCGCCGCTGTGTGGGTGCGCAAAGTGCATGCGCCTGCGGCTGATCAGGAGGTAGGCGCCGCCTTATGCGGCTGATCTTCAACTTGATGGAGGCCTTAGGGCTGGATGCCTGGATCTGCAACTGGATTGCACAGCCAAAGAAGATAGGCGATGGAGATGCAGAAACTCTAGCGGCAACTTGCTTGGAACTTGCTGAAAATAGGGTTTGAAAAACCCTAGAGACTGGAACTTGATCACTTCAAGGAACACGAAGAAACCCAAAGGAATATGGATCTTGAACTGCTCGAACAATCCCAGAAAAAGATGAATCTTCAAGAACGAATCTCCAACAATAAAATTAGGATTTCAATAGAAATCCTAGATCTGACTCTCAAATCTCGACAAAAAATTTCAAACATAACTCCTCGAGAATCGAACCCGCTCTGATACCATGTTATAAAATATGAAGAATGCGGAAGCAAACATGGAAAAGATAAAGAACAAAATAAGAACGCGGGATTTTAACGTGGAACCCTACTCCGTGAGGAGCGGGATGAAACCACGGGAGAAGCCCTCAAAGGGGCATATGCTTCATTGCTTTTTCTCAATGAGTACAGGAGGTCTGGGGCTCCTTATATAGCCTTCCCAGAGCCTCCAAGTCCCACCATTGGGTGGTATGGGACTAAACACAGGATGGGGTAAATGGATCTTCTCCAGGATCCATTTACCCTGCTACAACTCAATAGGTGCACTACCAAATACTCCAACAGTAAGTCCATGTCAGCAACCTCCACGTCTATCCCCTTTAAAGAATCTTGCTCGCGCAGACCATCAGACCCATCGTTAGAAACTATGTATTCAGGATATGCCTCATGCGTGCTAGATGATGAGTAGTGACCATGAGCAGAAGCAAGCCAACGGTATAGGGTGATGCAGCAATGATGGAATTGGGACCATATGAGGGGGTGGAGGTAGTGGTGGTGGTAGTAAAGGAGGTGATGATAGTGGTGGTGGCATGTAGATTTCATCATCGGAGTCTAAGGAAGTCAACCGATCATCTGTAGAAGAAAAGTACATAATGGACTCAAAAAAGGTGTCATTAGCACTGGCATAATACTTCCCGCACAATTGGCCATAACATCTATAATCTTTTTGTGTCCTGAAGTACCCAATAAAGACACACTTGACTGCTCTAGGAGAGAGCTTGTCAATACCTACAGACAACTGGTGGATAAAGGGCGACCGAGCCAAACACATAAGGGGTAAGTAATAACAATTCTTTCTCGGGGAAAGCAAAAGAGAAGGGAATTTTCTAACCCAAGACAGACGATAGCACGTGATTAATAAGATAGCATGCCGTAAGAACAACATCACCCCAAAAAGAATGCGGAACATGACTCCGAATGAGAAGAGTTCTTGTAACATCAAGCAAATGATGCTTCCTCTTTGCAACACCATTTTGCTGGGAAGTATAGGCACATGATGTTTGATGAATAATAACTCGGGTTGAAAAATCATTGAAAAGATTATGAGAACAAAATTCCAAAGAATTATCAGTTCTCATAAATTTCACAGAAGAAGAAAACACATTCTGTACTTCATTGAGAAAGTTCTTTATAACATCTCCGGCTTCATATTTATTCTTTAATAAAAAAACCCAGGACAAACGAAAGAAATCATCAACAACAATATAAAACATATCCCTAATGATCGGGAACACGACTAGGACCCCAAAATCCATGCTTGGAGAAGCATGTATCCTATGTATGTCCAGGACAATGGTAGTAAGTACATGGCTGACGAATATGACCTCCACTGCCATGAGGTTTGCATCCACGAAACTGAGAGGAGCCTGCTCAACCTCGGGAGGCAGCCATCGCTGAAGAAGTCTGACTAGCTGTAGGGGATGAGACAATATCCTACTGATCAGGCGGAAAGCTTCCTCAATGGGAGGAATACTGGCATCTGCCGGAATCTGGAAACAAGCAACCTCATACTCAGGATCAAAGGTTGTCAGGAATACACCAACCATGATGGCATTCATATAAGTCTTCTGCTGCTCGGGAGTAGTTGTGAATGGCATGAAATTATGGAGCTTCTCGAAGATCCCACGTAAGGATGTATATTAACGAATGAAGGGGTGTCCATTCTACTTGATAGTAAAAATATCATGCTGGAATTGCAGAATCTGTCTCATTCCTTGCCTGTGAATAAGTAGCAGCGAGAATATCCCACATCGCCTAGGTTGTAAGATGATGTGACACATCATTGGCGATCTTTATCACCAATGTACCTGAAATCCAAACTTTGGCATATGCATTGTCCGCTTCCCACGAGGTATTTTCCTCGGTTTTCTCCACTGGCTCCACTGTAAGAATGTGCTTCTTACCATTCGACTTCATACGGCTCATGAACCGCATAACTCAAAGCTCATAGTTAGTCCTGTCCATTTTGACAATAGGTGTTGGACCTTTGAAGACGCTTGTGGCGGGTACATTGACTTTGTTCTCCGACATATTGTCGGATGTAGAAGACTAGGATTTTGTAACCAAAGAGTAAATGTCCAAATAAACATACAAAGATTTGAATGCAAATGTAGACTTATGCATCCAAATCCATCAAATAAACGGAGGAACCGACACTGGAGACGGAAACCGTGCCGCACAGTGGCATCTGAAAGGTAGCCTCGAGAAAAGGTTGGTAATGGCTAGAGAGGAAGTTGTGCATGGAGGCGCTGCACAACGGAGGAGGGGTTCGTGCTCGCGAGGCAACGCAGGAAGACAGTGAGCCGCAGGGGTGCGTGGAGCGGCATGGGGCGTGCGGGGCGGCAGGCTGCGCGGGCTGCGCAGGGGCACGCGGTTGTGCGGGGCTGCGCATGGCGCACGGAGATGGGCGACAACATGTGTGGATATGAGGGCAGAGGGTGGGGTTAGGGTTAGAGTTTTGGGTACGAGTGCTCCGATCTAGGACCACCGCTCTGATACCATGTTGGAAAAATAAGAGAGTTGTTTATTCCTTGAACCTCAAGCTCTCTTATATAAGGGAGAGACCTATGGGTAAATTACATATGATAGAGAGAAGAATAGAAAAATAGTCGACTAGTGGTAGTACAATGTGTCTCCACTATGGGTAAATTATATAGGGGAGAGTACCAACTTAATGTTCTAGTGGTAGTATAATGTGTCTACCACATAAAAGACCATGGTTCAAATCCCACTCTTGCAGGGGGTTGCGTTAGGTAATCGACGATGAAGGATATGAGAAATCCTTAAGCGCATCACGAAAGCATGAGGATCGCATCGTATGTGATCGGGAGCGACTAGTCGCACTAGTTGCACGAGGTAGCGAAATTTAAAATTTCAATTCGATGAAACCGCATGATCCAAGAACGCTTCTCGGATCGTTTCATCTATACCTCTTGAAATGTGGTTGCGATCGAATCTCTAAACGAAGAAACCTCCTTTCTCAAGTCTAATCCAATAGAGGAGATGCTTACGAGCGCGTTGATGAAACACATGCTTCTCGCAATCCATGTTGATGATCAAAGTGACGAATCTCCTGATCTCGTCACATGAGATACGACGTCTTCTTCACGAGAGAGGCGTACCGACGGAGACGGAGATCCACGAGCGAATAATCCAGCAACATAACGGTGATGTTGCAGCGATGGCGACTCTCTCTAAGGCTCCATGGTGGATGGCCACAATGAGAGAGAGAGGGTTGACGTGTAGAGAGAGAGCATATGGATGTTGTCTCTTGATGTAACTTGAAGAGCAAGGAGTGCCTCTTCTTATATAGTATTTTGGGAGTCCATGGATCACAATCCATGGACTACACAAAATCATCGGATGAAATTGACTTGTGCTTCTTTCAATGACAGATTTTGTTGTAAAAACACAGCAACAATTAATTAAATTTAGATTAAATATATATTGATAAATCATTATAAATTAATTCTAAATTAAATCAATCAAGCTTGGAAATAATGGGAAGCAAGATTGCCTCCTTCCATTAAGAGGGACGGCCACCCTTTCCTAATGGGATTGGTGTCGTCCACCCTCAATAATAAGAAGGTGCAATCTTCACGTAATCTCGTGAGAATACATAGAAATCTCCAATATTTACAACACATATTGTAAAGTATTCCATAAAAATAATTCATAATTATTTTGTGAATATTGCAATCATGCCATTGGAAATTTGTGAATCTCATTCACAATCCAAAATAAAATGTAAATTTCATTTTCAATTAATTGTCCAATGTGAATCCATTTCACATCAACATTTAATTAACAAATGTGAATTATAAATAGCTCTCTTTTATATATTATAAATCACATTTATAATATATATGAATAATTAGGATAGTGCAATCTACATTATTCATATCCATGATAATTAAATCACATTTAATCATCTTGGATATATATTCTCATGTGCCTAATTAATATGAATCACATTCACAGTATTCACATCTTTTGATAATTAAATCACATTTAACTATCTAACATAACTCTTCTTATAATATTAATCAAATGCATATTATTCATGATAATTAAATCACATTTAATTATCAATTTTCTCCATGCTCGGATACATATATCAACAATGAAATTATCCTTGAACTCTTTCAAGGATAATGTACTTTCTCCGCGGACACGTGGAGATAAGGACAGAGCGATTGTATTGTTACACGTACAGTGACTTGGATATTGAGATCAAATCTCAAATCCATATCTTGCGGACCTCTCATAGATGCTTGATTAAATAAAGACCGCAAATCTAATCTTCTTATTGCATCTAAATCACATTCAGATCAATGTCCAATATTTGAACCAAGATCAGATCTCTTCTCTACTGAGAGGAGTCACTAAACTGCAGATTCGTTTCATCACTCCCTAGGAATGGAAGCATCATGGTTGTACAATCGTTTATGATCACATCACCCTCAGGTATTCCTAACACTTGTACATCCAGTATACTGGAAGACCAAGAACAAACCCGAAGTTCTAGATCTATTTAGACTGTCTCCTTCGGGGTTTTATCATTAAGTTTCTCATATGACTATTGGGAGCTGGTATCGATCATATACTTTTCAAAAGCATATATCATACCTAGGTGTTGATCATATACTTTCCAAAAGCATATATCAAATCTACAAATTCAGTCAAGCTTCCAAAGCGAGACGACCGTGCATGGAATTTGATTCTTCCCAATATCTCATGAGTGAGCTCATGTCTTCCGGTTCAGTAAATGAACCAATATGATCCCTTTGAGAGATCGTATTACTCATATGCCTTTGCATGCACGCCAGTGCCGGTGTATAGACCTTGGTTAGGTCATTAACCTATTGGTCTGCCAAATGTACATACTCAGACATTATAGTAACACATTTATCTCCGGTCAGAGGATGCGTGTCTATATCGTAACAGCATACGACATAGGTCTTTGGTTATCTCAATCTCGTTAAGTCAACTATTTGACCTAACTTATCCAACGCATCTGAATCTCTATTCCTATGCAAAGGATCTGCATCAAGAGGTAGGTTAGATATCAGCCTTAAGAGAAAGGATTGCCATCTCCTTCTTAGGCTGGAGATCATCTCTTAATAATCATTTGACGGTGCTTGATGAGTCAACAATCTAACTCTTTAGATATTCATCCAAGCACCCGCCTTTATGATTCAACAATTGAATCAACAGCTGTATGATCATTAAGATAGTCATAGGATATAACCTAATTGTACTAAGGGGCCTACTATGCAAACTAGGTATTCTTCATTCCAAATCAAGGAATGATATTCGCAATAACATTTATTTCATAATGGCTCGTCGTGGGCTCGCATGTCCAACGATCTCCCACTAGCCGAAAGAGCCATTAATGGGCTAATCATTTAAACACATACTCATGTGACAATCATAGGCTATTTAGAAAAATAGCTATGCAAGTCCTTTCACAACACTTTCATATCCCATAATAACAATGCTTGCATCCAATGCAAATGTTGCATCTTATGCAACCAATACTCGATTTTCTCAGTTATAATGTCCTTGACACTACAACTCAATAACTATTATAACCACTATGTGTTTTCTGTTATTCTTATAAGAATACCCTTATTCTCGGAGATCTCTATCTCCTACGGTATTGGCAGTTAAGACCTTTTAGATCACTATCTATAAAGTCTTACGTTCTTGATGATAAGATTTAAAGATCACTATCTCGAAAGTCTTGACATCTTTGAAGATATTGTTATTACCGTAATCAAGTGTTTTATTTCCATAGTAGGATTATTAACAGTTTACTACTCCCACTACATGACTGACATCTGACTTTATACACATCTATCATACAGTCGTCTTCTCATAACTGATGCACGAGGGCAAGCAGTTTTAGCATTCACTTCCTCAACTCTTTGAAGTGCTATCCCTTAAGGATAGGTTAGTACCATATCTTAAGGGATGTAAGCTTTTATTGGAATTTTCCACAAAAATGGAACATATCCAAGGTGTATCACTAATGTGATGGTCGCAATACCCTCTTCTCTTTTCTTCTGAACATCTTCAGAACTAAGATCTAAGAGCTATCGTTGAAATCATATCTCAAGGTATAGAACAACAAGATTATAAAACACTTATTATTATACTTATATCATTCCTATTGATTAGGATATCATCTGCATTTAGCATGATGAACACAATGGCCCCGGTCTCCTATTATATATTGGGCTCGCATCAGGGATGTCATAAGCAAGCAACTGCTATTCCCGCTCTGAATATCATCCCCGGGAGATGCCATCGTGAGGGGAAGGATCTTCCAACTAACCATGCTCCAACTCTTCGAGATCCTTCTTGCTCCAGGTCAATTCGGGGAACGAATGCCACATTAACTAGTTAGAAGGCAGTGAGACAATTATCTAAGTTTATCAGTCTTTTGACCTCCTTTGTATCAAGCAGATGAGAAGGCCCACTAATATGTTCAATGTAGCTACTATCTTCTCACAAAAAGCCTTTTAAAGACAAAAAAGCTACTATTGATAGATTTATTGATTTGAGCTTTTAAAGCCTCCTCTACTATATAATATTCTAAGGGATCATCTTAATATAAAGGCTATCAAACTAGACGTTAAGGCATCATTTGACGCTCGGGTGCTTCCCACAGGTTCTTGAATTAGCCTCTGAGTTGTCAGAGGTGTATTTCACAGTGATCTTGCCTGGGAAGATGTAGTAGAAGAATAGGCGTGAGCATTTGTACTAGTGATAAGCAGTTGCGTCCTTTGATCATGTTCTTGTTCTTTCTTCTCCCTCCCCTGAAAGTATTCGACTCATTTTACAATGGAATCCACTTCCTTCACCCACTAAGCTTCACAAGATTCATCAAAATTCTATCTCAAATCATAACTTTATAATTTCATCAAATCTGATGTTCCAACTGCAAGAAGCTTATTTGAGTCCATAGATGGAATTATTCGGCTTGCACATCTTGCTTTCCACAACCATGAAGCCTTGGAGCTACTTCATGTGACTATCATCGGAGAGGTATTTATAGAGGGATGCAATCTTAACTCACATCTTAAAGATGTCGAAGTCAAGTTGTGTAGCGATAGTAATATTCTGATGGGTTTAAGCATGGTCATTGAAGAGCAAGTCTCATCGCAAGCGATGTCTTCTCTTCAGTGTGTAGCTCATGTCTACGAGTCGTGCTTTGAAGGTCTATATCTTCTCATCAGGTTCCCTCTTTTTCTTGAAGATCCATTTACACCTTAACGGGTCTTACCTATATATGTGGATTCTCGAGGGTCTATATACAACATTTGTATATGATGTAAGGGTTTCAAATTTCGCGAAATTTCAACCAAATTTCGGTTTCGATACCCTACCAAAATCGAAATCCAAATCTCGATATATACCCTTCCTTCACAAATCTAGGCCGATTTTGGCCGAAATTGGTGAAAATCAAAATTTCGCGAAAATTTCAAAATTCATTTTTTCAACATCTCGAAACGAAATCGAGATCGAGATTTAAAACCTTGATATGAAGTCTACTTTACATTTTATTGCTAACATCCATCTTTCCATGGCATGATCTTCATAAGCTTCATCACATGAAGTAAGATCATTGTCAGACTTAACTAACACATAGAATCCATCCTCAAACTTATCTGAAGAGGTATTATTGTTTCATCTTTAATTGTCCTTTTAGATTCAGATTTCAGGAGCCTGATTATTTTCTCAAGATTCAATGAGTTCCTTCGCTTCATTTTCATCTTGATTCTCGAGAGGGTAATCCTCTAAGAATCACATTCTCAGATATGAAATCTTTTAAGAATCTCAATGTCATAAAGTAGATATTCAATACCATCCTTTATTTTCCTAATGAAGTAGCACTCTTTTGTGCCAGATTCTAGCTTACTTGCATCCATGACATGGTCATGGACCAAGCAACCCTAAATCCTCAAGTGTCCAACACAAAGCTAGGTTCCAAATCATAGCTTATGAGGACGTTTAGGTTTACATTTGCATTGAATCTTATTAAGGATATATATTGTAGTCTCTACTACACATATACCAGGAAAGTAAGAGGTAATTTATGTTAAGATTCATCATAAATCAAATCATGTCACACATGATCCAATTGTATCTTCATATAACTCTAGTAAGTTTAGGTGTATCGAGAGGAGCGAGATAGGACATATCTCCATAAGGTATTCCTTAAATTCATCTAATAAGTACTTACTACCTAGGTAATATCAAATTCATTTCATCTTCCTCCAAAATTTGGTTCTAAACCAAAATTAGGAGATCTTTAAACATTTCAAAGGTTTCTAAGGTGAAGGGAAGAAATCTCATATCACAAATAATCATCAATAGATATCCCATATCATTAACGTTTATTTTGATACAGATGATCCACATACATCAATATGCATGAGATCTTGAATATCCTGACATCTTACATCATTCTCAGAGAAGGGTGTATTTAACATTTTTACTTTGAATACAATATTCAGAAGTATGTAAGATTTGAAATTTCAGACAATCTAAAGTTTCATCTCTTATTAGTCCATTGATCTCATCAACAGACATATGTCCAAGGCTTGATGCTGGGTCATTGTCAAATGATCTTCATCATCCTACTGATTTTTCAAGATTTATATTTTCAGTACTAAAAATGTTAATGAACCGTTCATTAATTTTCTAATTTAGTAGAGTCCTTCATATGTCAGATTACTATCTGAAATATAAATATCGTAATTCTATATGATAGGTCTATTCCAGAATTCATGTTTATTTCCAAAATTTAGAGATAAACAAAGTGTATTCTAACATCAACGTCGTAGAGACATTCTGTAAGGCTAAGGGCTCTCCCACCAAAATAATGAAGTCTAACTATCCAATAGAGATTGTTGTAACAATTGCATCAATATCCATGTGGATGACTATTAAACCTTAATATCAAATTTTCGAGTCTTCTAAAGCAGATGCAACAATTACATGTGTTATTAAAGAATGAGATACAATTATTAGATTTTGATCTTATTTAATAAGTCATTTTCAATGATGATATGTCGATATAGATTTATCGGATGCACTATCTGGGTTCTTCTCTAAGGATCCTAGATAGATTTGATAGTCATCCTATCAACATATCAGCTTGTTGCAGTATTGGCATTCATCCAACTCTTTGGATGCTATATGGAAGTCACAGAAGTACAATCAACTCTTTGACTTTCCTTCTTATTTGGGTCAGACCCATGCTTCCACTGCGTTCCCTTCATCTATAGAGAACCATTGCTTAAGATAAAGGATCTCTTATGTTGAATTCAGAAGATTTCAATATAAGAGTCTTTTAATATTTATACATACTTCATTCAATTCATACAATATGAATATTATGAAGCTTCATGAATGACTTGAGTATAGACAGTAGAATGATGACACTCATCGTATATACATCCATCTAAACTCTAAAAGATTTTGGTTCAGGTAGGTACTCAAACATTTTGAATACATCATCTCGTATAGAGCCATCATTCTGCATAATGTAGTGAACCATGTCATTCGTGATTAAATGTCTAGAGCATATATGTATGTCAGAAACATCTTCTTAGATTTTGTAAGGATTATGTGACAACTACGATCATCATCGATATGATACTTTCAAAACACACACGATGAGAGATCAAGACTAGAGAGACACAAAAACCCTGGGCGGTTGTCCTATTATCCATTTAATTGGCATTCCTCATTATTATGAGGAAACTTGCACATTGCAACCACAAATATTATGTGTCCAACTGCAAATACAATATCGTAATCATGGATCCAATCCATGATATTTTACTGGTCGTCATTGAATAGTATTGAATGGGTTTAATGAAGTATTATCTGAAATAAGAAATTTGCATAAATATATATAAATATATACTTTGCTTTGATTTAGGAATTTTTATATCAAAGTTGTCTTGCTTTGTCAATACTAAAAGTTCACTCCCTTCATCACTTTCAATGTAAGAGATATACTTACCATTATATCTCAAGCAAGAGCTGAGATCTCCTTTCTTATCTTTGTCGCATCCCAATAATATGAGAAACTGTAACCCGGATAAAAAAGAAGCGGGAACATATTCAGCCTTGCAAGTCCAACTTGCATTCCCAATTCGGTCTGTAACACTTGAGCCCACCACCCCTAAGATGATGTTGACCCATCATTAATTGAACCAACCGTCAACGGGAATAGCACTCGTTATGCGCAATCAAATATCGTCCCAATAATATGAGGACCTGATATTGGGGTCAGTACGCATATGAACTTACTCTTTTGAGAAGCAAAGAGTTTGATCCAGATGCGCTTGTATGCATGAGCTGTCACTTCGGACAAACATCTCTTATATACAATTCCTAGGGACGGAACCATTGTCCTTGATGGGAGACCATGGATGTCACTTATATGATCCTCCATATCATATTCAAATTCTAATTGATTATTATTAATCATTTTCACATAATTAATTCTTCCAAGGGAAGAAACAACTCTATTCATAATAGAGTGTTCCAGTTAATCTAATCACATTAAATTGATGATCCAATTAATATCTAACAAACATACTTTATTGTACTTGAAATATGGTATTATCTCAAATACGTATTATTCAAAATTTCATAATTAGAAAAATACATCATGATTCTCAAGCATTATCCCTTCCCTACTCGTTGTCAATGGCCAGTACCGACGAGAGTGAGACGGACCGCTCACGGAGCAACCCGTTACCTCAACGCTCCTCGACTAGACACCATATCCATCTCAGGTCAAGATAATGCCGATTGATCACTTTGTACTTGAGATTATAATCGATTTTTCAACAGAAGTTATACCATATAGTAATAATCAAAACCATTTTGATTTACATTGTAAGGAAATTTGCTAAACAAATTCACAATCCTATTCAAGCAACTTTGTTTGTTGGAAAGTAGATTGAGTAACCAATTTATGATCTAAATAATATCTAATCAATTATTGGTTAAGGAAATGTCATTTAAGGAAATAATTATCATAAAATATTTTCAAATATTTATCCATAATTATTCCAAGAAATTAACGATTAATTTCACTAACTGATTAAATGACAATCACATGGTTCTTGATTAGGAATGTAATTTCCAGCAGTGACCCTCGGTTACTAAAATTAGCATATCTCAATCTATTTAAATCCAAATCATGCAAAATAAGTTTCCAAAGTTTGCTAATTTGATTTATAACAGAACCCATTGCATGCATTTCTAGGCATTTCAAATCAGTAATTAACTCTTTAATTAAGTCAAGATTTGTCATCCCGGAAACAGTGGATACATATACATTAAAATGATCAAAACTTGAGCAATCGGATTCCAAATCAGGCAAACTCAAATCCCACGATTTTCTTATTTAATGGGGAACATAATCCAAGTGACAATTTTGTGTCTAAACAATTTAAAAAGAGCCAAAAATTCACAAAACAGGGTTGCATGAACCAAATCCGATAAAATTTACAGAAACCCTAATGATCCCAAGTCGTCCCAGGTTTATGGATCGTATTCGAAACCTCAAACCTGGCTCTGATACCACTAAAAGGATATGGGAAGATCTTTAAGAGCATCACAGAAGCGTGAGGATCGCATCGTATGCGATCGAGAGCGACTAGTCGCACTAGTTACTCGAGGTAGCAGAATTTAAAATTACAATTCAATGAAACCACATGATCCAAGAATGCTTCTCGGATCGTTTCATCTAAACCACAAACAAGTACGAGGGTTACCTCTTGAAGCATGGTTGTGATCAGGTCTCTAAACGAAGAGACCTCCTGTCTCAAGTCCGATCTGATAGAGGAGACGCTTGCGAGCGCGTTAATGAAATGTGTGCTTCTCGCAATCCATATTGATGATCTAAGTGGTGAATCTCCCAATCTCGTTACACGAGATCCGACGTCTTCTTCACAAGCGAGGCGCACCGACGGAGACGGAGATCCACAACCAGATGATCCGACAACATAACGGTGATGCTACGACGATGATGACTCTCTCTAAAGCTCCATAGTGGACGGCCACAATGAGAGAGAGAGGGTTGACATGTAGAGGGAGAGCATATGGATGTTGTCTCTTGATGTAACTTGAAGAGTAAGGGGTACCTCTTCTTATATAGTATTTTGGGGGTCCATGGACTACAAAAAATCAATATATGAGATTGATTTATGAGTGACTTGGATATGAGATCAAAACTCAAATCTATATCTCACGAACCTCTCATAAATGCTTGATTAAATCAAGATCACAAATCCAATCTTCTTATTGCATCTGAATCACATTTAGATCAATATCCAACATTTAGACCAAGATCAGATCTCTTCTCTATTGAAAGGAAGCAATAAAATCCAGACCCATTTCATCACTCTCTAGGAATGGAAGCGGCATGGTTATACAATCGTTTATTATCACATCACTCTCAGGTATTCCTAATACCTGTACATCCTGTATACTGGATGACTAAGAACAAACCCGAAGTTTTAGATCTATTTAGACCATCTCCTTCAGGGTTTTATCATTAAGTTTCTTATTTGACTATTGGGAGTTGGTATCAATCATATACTTTCCAAAAGCATATATCATACCTACGTGTTGATCATATACTTTCCAAAAGCATATATCAAACCTACAAATTAAGTCAAGCTTCCAAAGCGAGACGACCGTGCACGGAATTTGATTCTTCCTATTATCTCATGAGTGAGCTCATGTCTTCCGGTTCAGTAAACGAAACTGTATGATCCCTTTGAGAGATCGTATTACTCATATGCCCTTGCATGCACACCAGCGTGCCGGTGTATAGACCTTGGTTAGGTCATCAATCTATTGGTCTGCCAAATATATATACTCAGACAAATAGTAACACATCTGTCTTCGGTCAGAGGACGTGCGCCTATAACGTGACAACATACGACATAGGTCTTTGGTTATCTCGATCTCATTAAGTCAACTCTTTGACTAACTTATCTAATGCCTCTGAATCTATATTCCTATGTAGAGGACCTGCATCAAGAGGTAGGTTAGATATCATCCTTACGAGAAAGGATTGACATCTCCTTCTCAGGCTGGAGATCCTCTCTTAATAAATATTTGACGGTGCTTGATGAGTCATCAATCTAACTCTTTAGATATTCATCCAAGCACGAGCATCTATGATTTAACAATTGAATCAACAGTTGTATGATCATAAAGATGACCATGGTACACAACCCTAATTGTACTAAGGAACCTATTATGCAAATTAGGTATTCTTCATTTCAGATCAGAGAATGGTACTCGCAATAACATTTATTGCATAATGGCTCGTCGTTGGTTCGCATGTCCAACAGACGGCTAGCGTAAAAAATAGTCTAATTTTTCAACATGGATTTGAGAAAGAATTCATGTAGCCGACTCTACTTATAGTGGGAGAAGGCTTAGTACAAGACAGAAGAACATAAAAATAAGAAAACAGTACAAAGTGATAAATATGATTCTACACATAAAGCAAGAGATGGACCGATAGGGGCAAATGTGAAAGCAATGATTTGATTTACAGACCCATATACAACATGAACATTAAATGAGAATGAAAAAGAAATTAATAGCTGATTGCTAAAGTGTGCATTAATGGCATTCCAGTGGAAGTAAACGGACCAGCGCAAGAGAACTAAAAGATTCCTCCCCAAAAATCATCGCCTCCTCAATATGAGCAGCATGTCCCCTGCAGGACTCCGCCCGAGTAAATGTTAAATCAAGTGCAACGCTCACATCTCAATCACATCCTCAGTGACGGCATGAATCGAGTACAGTGGCAAAGCGAGAGAGGAGGAACAATTGTATCTAGCAATTTACTACCACATTATTCATGGCTATGCATGTCAACCTCCACTTGCCTGTGCAAAAGCCAAATATCACGGAGCAAATTTTAGGTGAAAGCTTCAAACTTGCTAATATGGAGAAGTGCCTGCAAAGTGATGCACCATCATTTGTTCCAAAAGCTGCATCAGTCCAATATTCCCCAAGGATCGATCATTGAGCCTTGACATTCATTGAGTACTTGCAACAGTGGAACTTGGTTTATCCCAAGAAAGGACCAAGTGCATGTTGTTTTACTTCCTTCAACCAGGGACGTGTAATATACGAAACCCCTCGTCCTTGAGGATATCAAAGAAACAAATGGTAAAGTCCCAACTCTGAAGAAACTCCCATGGTGGTTGAGTACTGGGTGGGTGTATGGAATCCTACATCTTGTCCCTTTAACTTATATTTCATGCACATAACTCAATGATCAACCTGCACCTAATATGTGCACCATAATGATGAGGGTCAGATTCTCTAAGTCACGTACAGCCCACAAATCAAACAAAACTCGAAGATGACAACTCAGTCCCAAAGAACCAAAGACTTGAATCCAAAAATCAAGCATCCAAATATGATAGCTGTTAGGGTAAAAGAGTACTGAGAGATGTTTATTCCATAGAGCCCTCGGGTCTCTTATATAGGGAGAGAACCCTTGGGTAAATTACATGAGAGGTACATAAATAACACCAACGACAAACAACTATCTCTACACTCCCCCTCAAGATGGAGCATAGATATCTATCATGCTCAGCTTGGAAGAACATCTCTGAAAAGGTCCTCGGAGCAATGGCTTTGTGAATATATCTGCTGTCTGGTCCTCTGAGCTGACGTGAGACGTGGAGATGAAGCCCTTCTGAATCATGTCCCTAGTGTAATGGCAATCCACCTCTATGTGTTTTGTTCTCTCATGGAAGGCTGGATTGTTGGCAATGAATAACGCTGCCTGATTGTCACATTGCAGGTTCATAGGCAACGGAACTTCAATATTCAGGTCTTCTAGGACTGCTTTAACCCACATCATTTCAGTGCTTGCCTGTGCCATGGCCCTGTACTCGGATTCGGCACTGGATCTCGCCACAACAGTCTGCTTCTTGCTTTTCCAGGAGACTAAGGAGCTTCCTATGAAGATAGCAAACCCAGAAGTAGACTTACGATCCCGTGGACACCCTGCATAATCCGCATCTGCGCAGGCTGAAATAGACAAATCCGTGTCTTTCTTGAACAGCAACCCTGTGCCTGGTGAAGACTTCAGATATCTCAATATCATGTACAATGCATCCATATGTACTTGCCTTGGCTGCTCCACAAATTGACTCACCCGGTTTACTGCAAGTGCAATATCCGGTCGAGTTATAGTGATGTATAAGAGCTTGCCCACCATTTCTCTGTACCTTCTCTTGTCCACCTCCTCAGTGTCATCATCGTACAACTTCATACTCGGATCCATCGGTGTACTTGAAGGTCTGCATTCAGTCATTCCTGTTTCAGCCAGCAAATCTGTGACATATTTTCTTTGAGTCATCACCATTCCTTGTGCATTTCTTGCAAACTCTATCCCCAGAAAATACCGTATAGTGCCTAGATCCTTTGTAATGAATTGGCTGCCCAGCATAGACTTGGTTATCTCAACCCCTTTTGCATCATCTCCAGTAACCAATATGTCATCAACATATACCATAACAACGATGGTACCTCTAGGAGTCTTCCGGACGAACAGTGAGTGATCCGCATTTGATCTTCTGAAACCTTGTTGTTCAATAAGCTGGGAGAGCTTCTGGAACCATGCACGAGGACTCTGCTTAAGGCCATAAATAGCCTTATGAAGTCTGCATACCTTCTGAGTCTCCCCCTCAGCAGCAAACCCAGGTGGCTGCTGCATGTAGACTTCCTCCTGAAGATCACCATACAAGAAAGCATTTTTAACATCAAGCTGGAATATGGGCCAGCCACGCACCACAGCAACCGATAGAAGAATGCGAAGGGTAGAATGTCTCGCTACTGGTGAAAACGTGTCCAGGTAATCTACCCCATATGTCTGTGTAAACCCTCGTGCTACAAGTCTGGCCTTGTATCTGTCAAGACGACCATCTGCATGATATTTAACTGTAAAAACCCACTTGCAGCTCACCACAGACGCACCTGGAGGAAGAGGGACTAGAGACCAAGTCCCTCTGGATTGTAAGGCACGCATCTCCTCTTCCATTACTAAACGCCAGCATTCAGTCGTCATGGCATCCTGATATGTCCGTGGTATCTCAACTGACGATACAGCAGCGGCAAACTTCTGAAAATCCCCAGAGAGACGATGAAAGGAAACCTGAGAGGCTAGGGGATATGAGACACACTGTCTTCGCTGTTTCCTATGAGCAATAGGCTGGTCCGAGTCATCCAAAACAGTGCTGACCGGTTGGTTCTCCTCCTGTGGTACAAGCTCCTGCACATGTGCATTATTTAACCCATCATTAATGTCAGAACATACCTGAGGCGTGCTGGATGGTTGAGATGTAGCTTGAGCTGGGCCCGTGCGTCTCGTGTAGAACTTAGGGAACGGAACAACTGGGGGTGGTGGTGGTGGTGGTGGAGGGGTTGGTGGTGGTGGTGTTATTGGAGACGCTGGAGTAGAGGACGGACCCAGGCTTGGAGGTGGTGGAACATAGACTTGGGAGTCTGATGATGTGGAGGAGACCAATCTGTCACCTGCAGGGGAGAAGTACATGACAGGTTTGAAGAATGTAACATCCGCACTCACATAGTATTTGTTATTGACAGGATCATAGCAGCGGTACCCCTTCTGTGTCCTGGAGTAGCCCACGAAAACACACTTGATAGCCCTAGGGGATAGCTTATCAAGCCCCGGAGATAAGCGGTGAACAAAAGCGACAGTGCCAAAAACCCGAGGTGTCAATGTAAACAAGTCTCTGTCCGGAAAGAGAACAGAGATTGGAGACTTTTCCCCAAGAATAGTTGTAGGCATTCGATTGACCAAATAACACGCAGTAAGTATAGCATCACCCCAAAAGGTTAATGGAGCACAACTCTGAATAAGTAAAGTGCGAGCAATGTCAAGGAAATGTCGATGTTTTCGTTCGGCAACTCCATTTTGTTGAGAGGTGTAGGGACATGTGGTTTGGTGGACAATGCCTTTAGATGAAAGAAAGGTGGCAAGAGAGCGAGTGCAGAACTCCAATGCATTGTCAGTACGCACATACTTAACAGTAGATGAAAAAACATTCAGAACTTCATTAATTAGATTTTGAATAACATTTCCTGCTTCAGATTTTCTTGAGAAGAAAAGTCCACGACACTCTGGAAAAATCATCAACCACAACTAGATAGAACCTGTGCCCCTGGTGATCCGGGACACGACTTGGACCCCAAATATCTATATGAAATAATTCAAACGGGGAGCTACTGCTCCGACTCTGACGACCGGGGAAGCTAGACCGATGATGCTTCCCCAACTGACATGCTTCACATCGAAAAGAAGAACTCGGAGATATCTGAGGCAGGAGATGACGCATCTTCTGTAGCGGTAGATGACCGAACCGAAGATGCCAGGTGTACGGAGAAACAGAGGCCTGGGTATGCAAGGAGACACCAGCGTAGGAGTTACGAACGAGACGATAAAGGCCATTGTGCTCAGAACCACAGCCAATCACCTTGCCCGTCAGTATGTCCTGAAAAATAACAGACGATGGATCAAAAATAGCACGACAGTGCAAATCACGTGTAATCTGACTAATAGATAAAAGGTTCATCGAGAATTCTGGAGTATGTAGCACATTCTGTAGGTGCATAGAGGGTAGCAAAGCTGTCTCCCCCTGACCGATGATAGGAGACTGGGTGCCATCCGCAATGAGTACAGAGCGACCTGGCTGAACAGCCCTGTATGACTGCAGAATATCTTTCTCACGACATAGGTGATGGGTAGCTCCAGAGTCAACAATCCATCCTGTGAGATCATGACTATGAAATGGGGATGAAGGACTACCTGAGGCACTGGCTGAGGCCGATGTACTTGCTGATGCTGAAGCCGCAATATCAGAGACGTCTGCACCCTCTGACGAAGATTGTGGCATAATGTCCCGAAGTCGTGCCACCAACTCTTCGAACCTGTGATCTGTGGCGGGAGCTGAAGGACCCTGAACATGATCCGCGACACGTGCAGAAGGGGGGAAACCGTGCTTGGAATAGCACGTATCCTCCGAATGACCAGTACGGCGACAGAAAGAACACGTGGAACGTATGCGACCTCCGCGTCCACGTCCACCACTTCCTCTGCCACGAAACGAGGACGAACTACCACGTCCCCTGGAAACTGCCATTGCAGACGGAGGTGCCGTTGCTGTAGTAGATGGAACAGGTACACGACTGAGCCTCCTGTATACCTCTTCCATCGGCGGGATAGTGGCATCTGCTAGTATTTGAGACCGTGCGGCCTCATACTCCGGGTCTAGGGCAGCGAGTAAAACGCCAACCATTGTGGCATTGCGGAACGTCTTCTGCTGTTCCGGCGTAGCTGTGAGGGGAATGGTGCTATAGAGCTTCTCGAACATACCACGAAGCGACGTGTATAGCGAATGAAGCGGCCTCCCATTCTGCTTCGTGGTAAATATATCATGCTGCAACTGGAGCATCTTCGTCTCATTGCGGACCTGAGAGTACGTCATGGCCAAAATATCCCACATCGCCTTGGCGGTGGGTTGGTGAAGGACATCATTCGCAATCTCTGTTGTGAGCGTACCTGAGAGCCAAACCTTGGCGTACGCATCATCGGCCTCCCATGAGGCATAGACTCCTGTTTTCTCCGGCGGTTCATCCTCGGTAAGAATGTGCTTCTTACCACACGACTTCATGAGGCTGAGGAACTGCATCGCCCACAGTTCGTAGTTTGTCCCGTCCATTTTGACGATCGGTGCTGAACCTTTGAACGCACCTATGGCGGGCATATCGAGCTTTTGTTCGGACATAATGCCGGAGAAGGACGACTATTGATAGACCAAGAAGAGGTTGTCTACCACAACTTTTAGGATTCAAGTGCACATGTAGACGTTATGCACTTGAATCCATCATCGTCTATCCGAGACCGAGTGAAGAGGCGACACCCGGCGACAAGTAGAGGCCCCGGAAGCCTCTACCAAGGAAGATGGCGGCCTCACGGGGACTGGTTAGGGCTGGGCGGAGGGCTGGAGCGAGTAGACAGCCCCCTGCGGCGGCTGTAGGGAGCCGGGGGCGGCTGTAGGAAGCCGGGACGGAAGGTGGTGGGGCTCCGGCGACGCCCTGGGGGCTGGGCGGAACAAGGAGAGGGTCCCTGGGTGCTGGCGGCGCCCTGGGCTGGGCGGAAACCTGAGGGCAGGCGGTGCCCTGGGGCGGCGGCGGTGAGAGAGTCGGCGGCGGGGGGGGCGGTGGAGAGAAACCCTAGATTAGGGTTAGGGCTCTGATACCATGTTAGGGTAAAAGAGTACTGAGAGATGTTTATTCCATAGAGCCCTCGGGTCTCTTATATAGGGAGAGAACCCTTGGGTAAATTACATGAGAGGTACATAAATAACACCAACGACAAACAACTATCTCTACAATAGCCAACTGGGATTTCAAGTCCGAAAGCCGAGCATCCAAGCTATATGGCCAAGCATGTGGATGCAAAAGCAGAGCACCAGGGTGTGAATGCCAAACAAACTAAGACCCATCAACAGATGCTTTGATAATATCTCTCAAACAAATATACCAGATAGAAGATCCAACTCACCCTGTATACTGTAGGTCATCCCTCAACAAGCTCATACAACCATGACACATGTACAACCGTTAACAAACAAAATTAGGGTGACGGGCGAGGATAACCACACTGCCCAGACAGCTGACCTCTCACTAACCATATCGCTTGCATCACTATCAGGCTACAGAAATGCTAATTACAAATAAGATGAATTCAAGAGGCTGGAAGACCAAGAACTGGTTGACATTCTTAGCAAGGACCATGATCTTTATTGCTACAATCAAGAAGAAAATCCAAGATTGACTGGCCGCATAAAAAGAAACTACGATCATTTACCATAGCCAATCAATGAAACCTTGGACTGCTCGGTCACGTCAGCAATCCCCTCCACCCCTAATCTACCAACTATTAAGCAAACCAAAATGATTTCCAAGTATAGCACATATATAGAAGGAGAATATCCCCAATTGTAATGAGTGAATGGTCGTCCCATTCTTACATAACGATATCAGGTTCTCAACTCTTGTAGAAGAGACTGTTAGAAAACAAGCAGTACATCTCATATAGTGAATTCAGAGAGCTAGACATTTCATTGAGAGGTACACATCTACAGGTGAAATCAGATAAAACATTTTCTATTGTAGCTGTGTTTTTTTTCAACCTCTCCATTGATAATCATATTGATGACTGTGAAAAGAAAAGAAAGAACGAAATAACTTGTCTTATTCCAGAGGTCTAGGAGTCCTAATAAAGGACGAAATCCTAGAGAGCTCAAAACCAAGAAAATACATAAGTGCCCCTGACGGGTTTACAATGAATAACAAAGAACTATAGGCTATATTACTAACACTCCCCCTCAAGTTGGAGCATATTTATCAATCATGCACAATTTGGAAATTATCTAAGGCCATTGTGAATACATCTGCAAATTGAAGATCTGTGTTGATGTGAGTAATCATTCCAATTCCGACTGCATCACGAACAAAATGGCAGTCAATCTCTATATGCTTGGTTCGCTCATGAAACACAGGATTCATGGCAACGTATGTAGCAGATTTGTTGTCACAGTAAAGTGGAATAATAGTGACAACAATGTCGAGTTCTTGTAAGAAAGACAATATCCACGTGATCTCACAGGTAGCTTGAGCCATCACCCTGTACTCTACTTATGCACTGGATCTGGAAACAATAATTTGTATCCAAGAAACAAGGTTTCCTCCAACCATCATAACATATCATGTGGTGGAGCGTCGATCCTCTGGAGAACTTGCATAATCACCGTTAGCATATGCAACTACATCGGTATACCCATTTGCCCCATAAGAGGCCACACCCTGGTGACTCCTTCAAGTATCGTAGAATCTGGAGAACATCCTGCTAGTGACTATAACAAGGTTGATCCATGTGTTGGCTAGCTCTGCTTACTGCATAAGAAATGTCAGGTCTGATGACATTAAGGTAAAGAAGTTTTCCAACCATATTTCTATATCGAGTAACATCTTCAAAGATAGGATCAGAGGAACTGAAGTGTTTCTTTGGATCTGTAGGAATGCTAGGAGGCTTGCATTCAAGAAATCTGGCTTCAGTAAGAGTGTCCAAACAATATTTCCTCCATGAGAGATGAATTCCATCTGTAGTGCTATGTACCTCTATGCCCAAGAAGTAGCATAGTGGATCAAGATCCTTGGTAGCGAACACCTTTTGGAGGAAGGCTTTGGTCTCTAGCACCCCTTTATCATCATCACATGTGACAACTATATCATCCACATAGACTGCAAGTATAACAGTACCAGTTGTTCGTCCTCTGACGAACACTGAATAGTCAGAGGTTGTTCTCTGGAAGCCAAGAGTGTCGATTTCTATAGTAAGTTTGTCAAACCATGCCCTTGGGCTCTACTTCAGACCATATATTGCCCTGTGAAGATGACATACACACTCCCCCTCGACTTCATAATCTGGAGGTTGCATCATGTACACCTCCTCCTCGAGGTCGCCATATAGAAAAGCATTTTTCACATCTAATTGAAAGATAGGCCAATTTTTGTTGACTGCCACTAAAAGTATAGTCCTTATTGATCCCATTCGTGCAACTGGTGAGAATGTCTCAAAGTAATCCACTTCATATGTTTGTGTAAAGCCTTTGGCTACAAGGTGAGCTTTCAATGTGTCAATAGACCTGTCTGGTGACTGCTTGGTCATAAAGACCCATCTGCACGCCACAGGTCTAGTCCCCTAAGGACAATGTACAAGATCCTATGTCCCCCTGGAAATAAGGGCCTCCATCTCTTTATTCATGGTCTGAAACCATCCTGAATTTTATAAAGCATTATGGTGGTCTTTTGGAATAGAAATATTCATGAGAGCATTTGTATATTGTTTGTCAGTGGAAGATAAACTAGCAGTAGAAGTGAAATGAGACATGGGATGAGAAGTACATTGCCTTTTAGTTCTGCGTAGAGCAATTGGAAGCTCTTGAGGATCATCCGGGACAGCAGTGGAGGGAATACTCGTAGAAGGTATATCATCCTGCAACAAAGAAACAAGAAAAGGGACATCCGGTGTTGGAGATATGTGTCTGTGCTTATAGACAATGGGTGCAGGTGGGAGGTCCCGAGGAACACCTGTAATAGATTAAGTGAAGAAACTAGTCTGTTCAAAAAAGGTGACATCGGCAGAGATGTAATAGTGATGTCAGTGGGATCATAAAACATGTAACCTTTTTTAGTGCGAGAATAACCTAGGAAGACACATGTGATTGCACAAGGAGAAAGTTTGTTTTTAGTGTGAAATTTATGAAAAGGACACACACATCCAAGAATTCTCAATGGAAGAGGAAACTGCGACTCGGTTGGATAAAGTAGGGAGAAGGGGGTGGATCCAATTAGGGATGGAGAAGGAACTCTGTTTATAAGATGGACGATACTCAGAACGTTTCATTTGAGTAAGGAGAGAGCAGGCAATATTTAGAAGGTGTATGAGCTTTCTCTCTGCTATTCCGTTTTGTTGGGACGTATATGGGCATGAGGTTTGATGAATGGTGCCTTGAGAAGCAAAGAAGTTTGATAGATCATGTTGGATAAATTCCAATGGATTATCAATGCATTATCAAAAAGGAAAATTTTTATACTAGATGAGAAAATATTTCTGGCATAATGAAAGAAATTTTTTAACAATATTATTTATTTCCAAATGCTCTTTTAATAGATAGAACATCACGACCTACTGTAATAATCAACAAAAACAACAAAATACTTATGTCCACTCAAAGTACAGACTGGACAAGGCCCCCAAATATCACAATGGACAAGAGAGAAAGGAACGTCGCAACGAGGCTCAGTACGAGCAGGGAATGACGCTCGATGATGTTTCCCGAACTAGCACGCTTCGTACTGAAAAGGCTTGAGCATAAAGAGTTCAAGGAACATTAAGTAGAGGGCTTTAGCGGATGGATGACCGAGACAGAGGTGCCAGAGGAGAGGATAAGTGGAGACAGACGAAGCGTCAGCAAAACCAGAGTCAGACATGCCGCCCATCAAAAATCTGTCTCATCCGGATGTCCTGAAAATAACAACAAGATTCATCAAATATGACTCAACAGTTAAGCTCAGTGCACAGATTGTGAACAAATAATAGACTAAGAGGAAAATTAGGAGCGCAGTGAACTCCATTAAGCTGAAGATTAGAGGAAAGCTCCATAATGCCCACAACAGTAATAGGTGAATAAGCTCCATTGGCAACACAAATAGTCTTTACAAAGGAAGATGGTCGTGAAGATGTGAGAAGACTACCTTCTCCTGTTAGATGAGTCGAGGCACCAGAGTCAATGATCCGTGCAGGATTTGAAGTAGAGGCAGAGCTGGCAATTGTGCCTGATGCAGTGGCCAGACTAACAGTAGGAGCAGAAGTAATAGTGTCACTGGCAGAGTTATGCAGCAGTTGTCGAAGACGAGCATACTCAGATGCAGTAAAAGAAATGTGACTGTCACCAAAAGGTTGATCATGAGAAGTGTCTGCAGTATCAGAGGTGACGTCACAAGAGACTATCTCATAAGCATCGTTGACATTCCAAACTTTGCCCAACAATGTTCTGACAGATGATTCCAACGTCCACAATGTTTGCATGTTGGATAACGAGCAGTAGTAGGATCACGTCCATGTCCACGTCCTGAGTCATGTCCTCGTCCAAAATCATGACCACGTCCCCCTTGATAGTTTCGTCGTCCTCTAGCAAGGTGTGACGTAGTCTGAGCAGATAAAGGGGGTGAGGGAGACTCAAGTTCCTGTAGTCGACTAAAGATGGTCTAAGTGTAGGTAGATCCGCAGCAGTCAGAAATTGGTCCTTCACTGGCTTGTATCGTGGATGTAATCCGGATAGGAAGTGATACACTTGCCACTCTACGCGTTCCCATGTCTGTTTGTTACAACAAGCAGGCAGAAAGATAAGGAGCTCCTCAAACAAGCATGTGAGGAGTTGGTAGTACTTAATCAATGATGTATCCCATTGATTCGCAGACCAAATACATGTGTAGATGTCTAAGAGTCTGGATTTGGTTGTCTTTTGAGAGTATGTATTCTCAAGGCTCTCCCACATTGCCTTCGTCATTTCTTTGTATAGTAGATTAGACGTTATATTTGGATTGACGTTGTTTGTCATCCATGTAATGACCCGGCAGTTGTCCACATACCAGACATCGTAATCCTTGTCTGTTTCCTTGGGTGGATCCTTTGTAAGAATGCAGTTCTTCCAATGACCACAAATAAATACCTTGAATGAGAGAGACCATAATACATAGTTCTCAGAGCCCTTCAGTTTGATAGGTGTGCCTCATACCAACATAGAAGAGGTAAGGTATAGGGGCTTTGGCTCTGTAGATGTCATGGTGGACGCAGCGATCAAGAAAAAGTGACCTAGATAGATTGTGAAGTCTTACTCAAACATTTTTGGAGATCTAGCGGTACATTAGAGAACATAGAGGCTTCAGGGCGTGTCGCTGGGACAATTGGACGGCAGTTCCGCAATTAGCAGAACCCTAGGTTGTTGGGTAGCTTCCTGGCAGGGGCGCAGGGAGTGCTTGGTGTGTCCCGAAAGGGGGTAGCGGTGCCCAGGGAGGGCTAGGAGATGCTGCAGAAGGGCTAGCAATGGGTGATGGAGCCCTAGATGAGAGGGGTCGTGCTCAGGGAGATATGCGGTAGCCACCGAGTGCTTTGAGTGGCATTGGGTGCAAGCGGCCCCGAGTGGCGTATCGCGAAGGAGCAGGCGTTCAGACGAAGGTGCATAAGGGGCTTGTAGAGGTTTGGAGCGCTTGACGGCTTGGAGCGTGAGGCGCACGAGAGGCATTGGTGCAGGGAAGCACCTGGAGGTGCTGATGCGCGGGAGCACTTAGAGGCGTTGGAGGAGGCGTGGGAAAGCGCTTGGAGCGTCGAACCGACATTGTTGGGCTGCCTCTCGTGCTCTTGGGGCCGGAGGTGGCGGTAGGGGAATTAGGTCAGAACATCGGTCTAGGACCGCTGCTCTGATACCATGTGGAAGGAAAAGAAAGAGCGGAATAACTTGTCTTATTCCAGAGATCTAGGGGTCCTTATATATGATGAAACCCCTAAAGAGCTCAAAATCGAGAAAATACACAAGTGCCCCTGACGGGGTTACAATGAATAACAAAGAATTGTAGGCTATATTACTAACAATGACCACTCAAATAGACAAACAGAATCGTGTGGTATCATTTGGTATTCTATGTAGAAAAATTTGAATAAGCTTCCTACAATCATACAAGCTAAAGGTCGTATCTCCATAGGTGTCTTCCATGACTCCAATCTAACAATCAAAGGAAGAGAATGTACACAAACCCAAGATCAACTCCCCACGAAGTCCGACATCGCCAAGGCCGCGCAGCACAAGGATGTTGGATAACCTTCGGTAGCCATCACACAAAGTAAAGATCTACCAGTTCGAGTGCGAGTTGGATTCTCTAGAAAGTGATCCCCAAACCCTTCTCCCATATACTTTGTAGATGATGAGCACTTCCGGAGAAGAGAGACGAATAGGGCTAGGGTCTCTTATATAGAGAGAAAACTCTGAAGAGTGCAAGAGAACAAATACAAAAATACCCTTGAAGGGTTACGAACATAAATGTAAATATGATAACTCTAACACTCCCCCTCACGTTGGAGCATATTTGGCGATCATGTCCAACTTGGATAATAAGTGCATGAGGTGCTTCCTTGGAAGAGCCTTTGTGAGGATGTCAATGTCCACAAGTTGAAGTTCAGTGGAGAAGTGTGGAGTGTTGATTCGTCTACCTCGTATTGCATCACGAATGAAATGGCAATCAACTTCAATGTGTTTTGTCCGCTCATGGAAAACTGGATTGGTGGCGATGTACGTGACATGTCACAGTATAAAGGTACAGGGGTGGTGGCAGACATGCCAAGTTCTGTTAGGAAAGAGACAAGCCATGTGATCTCACAGGTGACCTCAGCCATTGCCATATATTTTGTTTCCGCACTGGATCTAGAGACCACTATCTTCTTTTTGCTTCGCCATGTGACAAGGCTATCCCCAACAAACATGATGTATCTTATAGGGGATCGAGAGTCCTCAAGAGAGCTAGCATAGTTAGAATATGTTAGGGTGGAGATATTAGTATGCACATTCACTCCACAGAAGAATCCACGTCCGAAGATTCCATCAAATATCGAAGGATCAAAAGAACATACTGCCAGTGACTGTAAAGAGGCTTCTCCATATGTTGGTTGGCTCTGCTCACACCATATGATATATCTGGCCTAGTAACAACGAGATAGAGTAATTTTCCAACTAAGCTTGTGTACTTCCTTTGTGAAAGATGGAGCCCCTCTGTAGTATGTATTACCTCGATCCCAAGAAAATAACAAATTGGCCGAGGTCTTTCATGACAAAGACCTTTTGGAGAAAGGTCTTGGCCTCCTGAGTATTGTTTACATCATCTCCTGTGACAACCATATCATCAATATAGATAGCAAGAATGATCGTGCCAGTAGACCATCGTCTAACAAAGATAGAGCAGTCAGATGTTGTCCTCTGAAAACCAAGCGTGTTAATCCCCATAGTGAGCCCGTCAAACCATGCCCTAGGGCTCTTATCATGCGATAAATGGCCTTGCGTAGTTGATATACAAGCTCCCCCTTGAATACATACCTCGGTGGTTACATCATGTTGACATCCTCCTCAAGAACACAAAAAATAAAGGCGTTCTTCACATCAAAGTTGATAAATAGGCCAAGCCTTGTTGACAACAATAGAGAAAATGGTACGTAATGACCCCATTCTGGTAACGGACAAGAAGATCTCAAAATAATCAAGCCCAAAGGTTTGTGTGAAACCATTGGCAACAAGTTTGGCTTTCAACCTGTCAATAAAACCATCAGGCGACTATTTGGTCATAAAGATCCAACGACAAGCCACAGGGCGAACTCCTGGGGGGCACGGTACAAAATCCCCCATGGTCCAGGAGGTAAGTGCATCCATCTTCTCGTCCATGGCATGTCGCCAACTATGATCCAGCATTGCACTGAAATGATCTCTTGGAACAGAAATAGCATCAGAGCATTTGCAAATCTCATGTCACAACTGGATAAACCATCCATAGAAGTAAAATGTGATATGGGATGATACGTACATTGCTTTTTTGCTTCCATAGAGCTATAGGAAGCTCCTCAGGTACATCTAGGACAATTGTGGTAGAAGCACTCAAAGTGGTCATATCATCATGCATAAAAGAGACATGCAAAGGAATATAGAGATATACTGGCGAGTATAGACGATTGATGAACGGAGGTCCAGAGGAATGTCACTCACAGTTTGTGTGAAATAACTTGTTTACACAAAGAAGGTGACATCAACAGACATAGTATCGACACCCAATAGGATAATAGCAACAATAGCCATTCTGGGTACAAGAATACCCAAGAAAGATGCATTTGATGGCACGAGAGAACAATTTGTCATATGCATGAAAGTTATGAACAAAGGCAATCCAACCAAAAATTCGCAAAGGTATGGAAAAAAGAAGACTCGGTAGGGTAAAGTAAGGAAAATAGAGTTTTCCTCAAAGAACTGATGAAGGAACACAGTTGATGAGGTAAATTGCAATAAAGATAGCATCCCCCCAATAACATTTAGGAATACTCATTTGACTACGAAAAGATCTCGCAACATTTAGCAAGTGTCAGAATTTCCTCTTAACTATACCATTCTGTTGTAAGGTATATGGACATGATAATTGGTGAACAGTTCCCTGCGACGTAAAGAAAGAGGTCAAGTCTTGTTGAATTAACTCAAGAGCATTGTCAGTACGGATAATCTTAACAATGCTAGAAAAGAAAGTTTTAACATATTGAAAGAAATTCCTGACAATTAGATTAATCTCCGAACGTTCCTTTATTAAATATACCCAAGAAGATCGACTATAATCATCAATGAAAACTATAAAATAGCAATGACCACTTAATGTGCGGATCGGACAAGTCCCCAAACAACACAGTGAATAAGATGAAAACAACAGTACTATGAGACTCAGTACGAACATGAAACGGAGCTCGATGGTATTTCTCGGACTCACACGCCTCGCACTGAAAGGGCTTCAGAGCAAAGAGTTCAGGAAACATGATGGAGATGGCCTTGGTCGAAGTCCAAGGAGAAGATGCCATAAGAGTGGGTCTTCGGAGATGGATGCAGCACCAACAAAATTGGAGTTAGAACGTATGTCAAGATAATATAGACCGTTCTTCTCATGACCCCCACCAAAAATCCGCCTCGTCCAAATGTCTTGAAAATAACAAGACTCATCAAATATCACACAGCAATGAAGCTCAACACAAAGCTTGTGAACTGACAGCAAGCTAAGAGGAAAAGCAAGAGCACATCGAACCCCAGAAAGTCATAACATGGAAGAGAATTCCATAGTTTCGAACGTAGTAATCGGTCATTCAGTCCCCATTAATGACTCAAACTGACTTCACGGAGGTAGATGGTACGGAGGAGGTGAGCAGATTATCTTCTCCAGTGAAATGAGTAGATGCAACAAAATCAATAATCCACGCTGGAGAGGGAGTGACAGCAGACTTGGCTATTTTACCTGAAGGAGTAGCCAAAAGCAGCAGTGATAGTGCTACTAGTGGTAGTAGGCCATGGAGTCTGAAGGATCTGTACCAGGAAGGAGTAATCTACATCATTAAGATAAACAGTCTTGCCACTGGAGATTGTTGTAGGCGATGCATCTTCCACATCATAGGCATCCTCATAGGCATTATTGGCATGATAAGAAGGTACGTCAAACTTCTGTCAGCATCGTTTAGTCAGATGGTTCCACCTACCACAGTGAGTGCATGAGGCAGTAGAGTCTCGCCCACAGCGAAAGACACATCCTCGTACATATTCTCGTCTATGGCTATGACTTGGATCACGAATGCATCCTCCTCGTAAGTCGTATCTGCCTCCTCACCCACATGAGCCGATGTGTGCAAAGTTCGTTGTTGAAGGTAAGACAGGAGGTCGAGCAGCAGATGTCTCGAGTTCCTCAAAGTGGCAAAAGATGACCTTCAACATGGGCAGTCTATCAGATATAAGAAATTGCTCCTTCACTGCAAGGTATCTAGAAGGTAAGCCACAGAAAGCGATATACCTCCCAGTCAGAACGCTCGTGGGAGGAGCCATAATATTCGTGGCCAAGGGCTTTGTCTCGGTAGAAGAAGGCACCATGGTAGTCAAAAATAAAAAGAAGATCATGTGATCAACTAAGGATGCATGTAAGGGCTAGAAAATGCCCCAGAACTCATGTTTTCCCTTGAAGAAGGGCTAAAAAACCTCAACGGACAGCAAATCTGGAGTCCTAACAGTGGTCCGGATGAGTTTTGGATATCCAAAGAGACCTACGTTACCAGTGGAGAGTAGATGTGAGGCTAATGACCTTCGTAGGAGGTCCTGGAAGCGCAGGGTAGCGCTAGTGGGAGGGTTGTAGGCCCCATGGTGATGCTACCAGAAAAGTTTTAGTGATCTTGGAAACCCTTCGTGAAGCTTTCTCCCTAAGATAAGTTTTCTAAAACCTTCTCCTTGAAGCTTGATTGCTCAACTGAAGAATCCACCATCTAGTTCTACTCATCTTGGAAACCCTCCTTTTCTTTACTAGCCTTTTATTTGCACATCCATGACTAACAAGCGATGTCGGGTAGTCATGCTCTCTCCTAGGATTACTTCGCAGTCTTTGCAACACAATCGATCTCTTTTCTCAATGCAAAGTAGTCTATCTGTGTTCTATTAGAGCCACTCTTATAAGTAATTAAATGTTCCTCCCTCTTCTTGAAGAAAGTATTTGCAATGAAAAGATCATAAGCTTATACAAAATCCAGAAGGACTTTTCCGTCTTCATTTCTATCCCCAAAGCCATGTCCTCCATGAACACTAACATACCCTGAAGCATCCTTTCCCACATGTCCATAAAGATCTCCACTCAGGAAAATCATCTCTCTTTTGTGGGATTCCTTGCAAATTCTTACCCAGATTCTCCCAAGAAGCTTGTTTAATACTTTCATCTAAACCAATTTTCGGTGCATAAACTGAGATGATATTCAAACATTCTTCTTCAAGCACCAATTTTAGCAAAATAATATGATCCACGAATCTTTGCAGCTCAACCACACAATCCTTCAAATCCTTATGAATAATGTGAAAACCCCGAATACCGAACATGGACTAAAATGCAAATCTTGACTGAGACTGGACTTATTTGCAAAATCTTTACTTGTCTAGTAACCAAAAAATACGAGTAAGGAGTCCATTGCATAGGGCTCGTCGATAGCTTTCCAATGAGTCCAATAACAGTAAAATCCGACTTCGGGAGCCCGAGTTATGGTCATTTTAGCGAGGAGGGGTCCGGGTCCTATTTGGATCCGAACCCGGATCCGAATCCGGTTTTTACCCTTAAACCCCAACCCTCCCACGTACAAAACGTCCCAACTCTCTTCCTATTCGACCAGCCCTCCCTCCTCCCTTTTTCCCTCACCGGAGCTCGTCGGAGTGCTTTGAATCGACGACGCGAAGCCGTTCTCGCGTAGAGAAGGTACGATATCTCCTCCTTGATGCAGTTTCCATGTGATTTTGATCCTGTATGTTTGACTATTCATAGAGCTGGTGGATTCTTGTACCATTATCTTTCCTCTTTATCTTCGCAAGATACCTCTATTTGGTAAAATCTGAACCTCCAATAGCTAAGGCAGTCAACTGAGGTTTTAATTTTGAAGGTGTTGGTTGTGCTTATCTGATCGTGTGGCACAAGTAATGGTTTCAGTACCCCTTACTGAAAATATCACACCACTGTTGTGACCTAACTGGGAATCTAAAGAGGAGTTGGGGATGGAGCCTTCATTGGGTTACTCTTATCTTTGTAGGCAAAGTTGGAGGATTTATTGCTTAAGTTCCTGAGTTCACAATACCTGCTCTCCCTTGCTTTATGTAGGCAGTGCTTGCAGCTCTTGGTATGTCTAATCTCCAATACAGTGAGGCTGGTAGCTCAAGAAATGTCAGCATAGTTGGGCCTTCCATGTTTGTCTCCCTATCCGTCTTGGCCTACTCCATAGCATTACGAGAAGTAATTCAAATGCAAATTCTTTCGCTCGCTGTTAGCCGAATATAATGGAATCTCATACACCATTCCACATCAAATATAACGGGACATTTCCTATGCAAATTAGGGGCCATTTGTAGTTAAGAAATGGGCGATGTATACTGTTATTCTACAGGTAATTGTAGACCACTGAATGTGATGGGATTTTATGGTCCCAGTGCAACCACCTTTGCATAAATCTGAAGTCCATTTGTGGGAGTTTAAGCAAGAAGAACCATTATTGCACTTTTAGTGACGTTATTCCTTGTGTGAATGGGTGCTAGTTCCTTCCTTTGCATTTTATTCCCATATACATTGATCATTTTCTAAGGAGGAACATTATGGGTCATCCTCTCTTGGTAATGCCTTTTTAGATCATCTACTGCTACCAGAGCTTCATTACAATGGATACTTCTCCAAAGCAAGGAAGAACTTTGTTCAAGTTCTCAATAGGGTGCACATTTTTATTGTAATATAACCTAGCCTAAAACCCCATTTGGAAGTATGATAAATTAGATTTGTGGCCTCAATCTCAAATACGGAATCCAGGTACACTACTGTTTGTATGATATTCCTATCAGAGCATAAACTTAGGGTGCACGTGTCTTATGTTACAACCATGGATATACTTCTCTTCTGTTCAAACGTATGACCATTAGTATACGGTTAGATTTTTGTTGTTGTTTGGTACTTTTCTCCCGAGTTGGCCACATGTTCTTTTTTCACCACACGTGGATTTCATTTGAGATAAGAATATCCACAGGCAGTCTCAAATGAAATTTGTGTTAATGAATTGAAATTATGAAATCAAAAATCATATTTTCGTTAGTTCAAGGAAAATTGGTTTTTAACAGGTCACTTATCTAATCTTTTGAAATGTTGATCGATGTAAAAATTATGTATATTGTAGAGGTTTACGTTATGTTATGATGTACCGTTACATATTTCTTATTTACCTCATGTACGCCTATGTAATTTACCCAAGGGTTTTCCCTCTATATAAGAGACCCTAGGGCTCTATAGAATAATACAACTGAGTATTTTTGACTCTGACATGGTATCAGAGCCAAAACCCTAATCTAGGGTTTTTCTTTCCACCGCCCACCTCCTCTCTTCAAGCCGCCGCCGCCAGCCGGGAACCCCTCCCGACTCTCCTCCCCCTCTCCCGTCGTCGCCCAAAGCAGAGGCCCCTGCCGCCGCCGCCGCCTTCTTCTCCAGCCGAGGCCCCCGCTGTCGCCGCCTTCTTCTCCAGCCACGGCCCTCTCCCACCGCCGCCGAGGCCTCCCTCTCCCACCGGGGCTGACGTAGCCCTCCCTCGGGCGCCTCTTTCTCGTCGGTCGGCACTTCTTCATCTATGGGTTCAAGTGCATAAAGTCTAGATATGCACTTGAATCCAATCTCGTTTTTGTAGACAAATGTTCCTTTGTCTATCATCCCAAGGTCTTCTTCTCCAGCAACATGTCAGACCAAAAGGTTGATATGCCCTCCATAGGTGCCTTTAAAGGTTCGACACCAATAGTCAAAATGGACGGGACGAATTACGAACTCTGGGCTATGCAGTTCCTTAGTCTTATGAAGTCATGTGGTAAGAAGCACATTCTTACCGAAGATGAGCCAGCAGAGAAGACGGGGATATATGCCTCATGGGAGGTTGATGATGCGTATGCCAAGGTCTGGCTGTCAGGGACGCTTTCGATGGAGATTGCCAATGACGTCCTTCATCAACCCACCGCCAAGGCGATGTGTGATATTCTGGCTACGACATATTCTCAAGTGCGGAACGAGACTAAGATGCTGCAGTTGCAGCATGATATTTTTACCATGAAGCAAAATGGACAGCCTCTTCACTCTCTGTACACGTCCCTACGAGGGATGTTCGAGAAATTATATAGCATCATCCCGCTCACAGCCACCCCAGAGCAGCAGAAGATGTTTCGCAATTCCACTATGGTAGGCGTATTACTTGCTCCCCTCGATCCGGAGTACGAGGCGGCCCGCTCTCAGATCCTCGCCGACGCCACTATTCCTCCGATGGAGGAAGTCTACAGGAGGCCCAGTCGTATCTCTGTTTCCTCTAGCGCAGCTACTCTACCTCCTTCAGCAATGGCGGTTTCCAAAGGACGAGGTAGTTCGTCTTCATTTCATGGCCGTGGAGGTAGCGCACGTGGCCAAGGAGGTCGTATGCGTTCGACGTGCTCCTTCTGTCGTCGCACTGGTCATTCCGAGGATACATGTTATTCCAAGCATGGATTTCTTCCTTCGGCACGTGTAGCTGATCATGTTCAGGCTCTGTCAGCATCTACTCCAGATCACAGGTTCGAGGAGCTTGTGACACGGCTTCGCGACATTATGCCACAGTCATCGTCAGAGGTTGCTAATACATCTGACGTTGTGGCTTCTGCGTCAGCTAGTACCTCTGCCACTGCCAGTACCTCAGGTAGTAATTCTGCCTTTCGTCATAACCACGATCTATCAGGTTGGATTGTCGACTCTGGAGCCACCCATCATCTCTGTCGTGACAGATATATACTGCAGTCCTACAGGGATATTCAGTCTGGTTGTTCCATGCTCATAGCTGATGGCACTCATTCCCCTATTATGGGTCAAGGGGAGACCTCCTTATTACCCTCCACGCACTTACAGAATGTTTTACATGCACCTGAGTTCTCCGTGAATTTATTATCAATTAGTCATATTACAAAAGATTTGCATTGTCATGCTATATTTGACCCATCTTCTGTCATTTTTCAGAACATACTAACGGGTTGGGTGATTGGTTGTGGTTCTGAGCATAATGGCCTCTATCGTCTTGTACGGAATTCCTATGTTGGCGTCTCTCTTCACTCTCAGGGATCTGTTTCTCTATATACATGGCATCTTTGCTTTGGTCACCTTCCGCTCCAAAAGATGTGTCACCTCCTGCCACAGATCTCTCCGAATTCTTCATTTCGTTGTGAAGCTTGTCAGTTAGGGAAGCACCATCGGTCTAGCTTCCCTAGTCGTCAGAGTCGGAGCAGTAGCTCCCCGTTTGAGTTATTTCATATAGATATTTGGGGTCCTAGTCGTGTCCCTGATCATCAGGGACACAGGGTTTATCTCGTTGTCGTTGATGATTTGTCTCGTGTCTCTTGGACTTTTCTTCTTAAAAATAAATCTGAAGCAGGAAGTGTTATCAAAAATCTTATCAATGAAGTGCAGAATGCTTTTTCTTCTACTGTTAAATATGTGCGCACGGATAATGCATTGGAATTCTGCACTCGTTCTCTTGCTCAGTTTCTTTCCTCTAAGGGCATTATTCACCAAACTACCTGTTCTTACACATCTCAACAAAATGGTGTAGCGGAGAGGAAACATCGGTACTTTCTTGATATTGCTCGTACATTACTTATTCAAAGTTGTGCAATATTAGCTTTTTGGGGAGATGTTATACTTACAACATGCTATCTGGTTAATCGTATGCCTTCTTCCGTTCTTGGGGAAAAAGCTCCAATCTCTGTTCTCTTTCCTGATAAGGACTTGTTTTCACTTACCCCTCATGTCTTTGGAACAGCCGCCTTTGTTCACCGCTTATCTCCAGGACTTGACAAGCTCTCTCCTAGAGTTGTTAAGTGTGTATTTGTAGGTTACTCTCGGACACAAAAAGGATATCGTTGCTATGACCCTAGTAACGACAAGTACTATGTTAGTGCTGACGTTACATTTTTTGAGCCAGTTATGTACTTCTCCCCTGCATGTGACAGGTTGGTTTCCTCCACATCTCCGGAGGATAATGTCTATGTTCCTCTACCTCCAGGTCTGGGTCAATCTGATTCCACTACACCTCCGCCACCGCCACCGCCACCACCTCCATATCATCCCATTCCACCATTCCCTAAGTTCTACACAAGGCGGTCAGGGCCTGCTCAAGCTACACGTCAACCATCCATCACGCCTCAGGTATGCTCCGATGTTATCACTAATGATGGGTTAGATAATGTACCGGTGCAGGAATCTTTGCTACAGGGGGAGGATCCGCCAGTCAGTACAGTGGATAATGATCTTGATCGTCCTGTTGCACATAGGAAGCAGAAGGGGCAATGTGCGTCATATCCTCTTGCGTCTTAGGTGTCTCTTCATCGTCTTACTGGTGATTTCCAGAGGTTTGCAGCAGTTGTCTCGACGGTTGAGATCCCACGGACTTATCAAGAGGCCATGAAGATTGATTGCTGGCGTTTAGCTATGGAGGAGGAGATGTGTGCTTTACAGTCTCGAGGGACTTGGTCCCTAGTTCCTATTCCTCCTGGTGCTTCTGTGGTTAGTAGCAAGTGGGTGTTCACAGTTAAATATCATGCAGATGGCCGTCTAGATCGGTACAAGGCCAGACTTGTTGCACGGGGCTTCACCCAAACCTATGGGGTCGACTATTTGGATACATTTTCACCAGTGGCTCGATACTCGACGCTTCGCATTCTACTATCTGTTGCTGTGGTACGTGATTAGCCCATTTTCCAACTTGTTGTCAAGAATGCATTCTTGTATGGTGATCTACAGGAGGAAGTCTACATGCAGCTGCCACCGGGGTTTACTGCTGAGGGGGAGACTTACATGGTGTGTAGACTTCATAAGGCAATCTATGGCCTTAAACAAAGTCCAAGGGAAAGGTTCCAGAAGCTTTCCTAGCTGACTGAACGACAGGGGTTCAAAGATCAAATGCCGACCACTCGTTGTTTATCCAGAAGACTCCCAGAGGTACAATTGTCGTCATGGTATATGTTGATTATATTCTGGTTACAGGAGATGATGCTCAGGGAATCGAGATGACTAAATCTCTTTTGGGAAGTCAGTTTATTATGAAGGATCTAGGTACAATACGATATTTTCTGGGGATAGAGTTTGCGAGAAATGCACAAGGAATGGTGATGACCCAAAGAAAATATGTTACAGACTTGCTAGTTGAAATAGGAATGGTCGGATGCAGACCGTCGAGTACTCCAATGGACCCGAGTATGAAACTATACGACAATGATACTGAAGAGGTGGACAAAAAAAGATACAGAGAGATGATGGGTAAGCTCCTATACATCACCATAACTCGACCGGATATTGCTTCTGCAGTAAATCGGGTGAGTCAATTTATGGAGCAACCTAGGCAAGTCCATAAGGAAGCCCTGTATATGATATTGAGATACCTAAAGTCTTCCACAGGCACAAGTTTGTTATTTAGAAAGGACACAGATCTGTCCATTTCCGCTTGTGCAGACGCAAACTATGCAGGGTGCCCAAAGGATCGTAAGTCTACTGCAGGATTTGCAATCTTTATAGGAAGCTCTTTGGTTTCTTGGAAAAACAAGAAACAAACTGTTGTGGCAAGATTCAGTGTTGAATCCAAATATAGAGCCATGGCACAAGCAAGCACAGAAATGATGTGGGTTCGAGCAGTTTTGGAAGATTTGAATGTAAATGTCTCTTTACCCATGCAGCTTCAATGTGACAACCAGGCAGCATTGTTCATTGCCAATAATCCAGCTTTTCATGAAAGAACAAAGCACATCAAGGTAGATTGTCACTACACTAGAGACATGATCCAAAAGAGCTTGATTTCCACTTCACACATCAATTCAGAGGACCAGAATGCTGATATATTTACCAAGCCATAGCTCAGAGGACCTTTCCAGAGATGTTCTTCCAAGCTGAGCATGATTGATATCTATGCTCCATCTTGAGGGGGACTGTAGAGGTTTACGTTATGTTATGATGTACCGTTACGTATTTCTTATTTACCTCATGTACGTCTATGTAATTTACCCAAGGGTTCTCTCTATATAAGAGACCCTAGGGTTCTATGGAATAATACAACTGAGTATTTTTGACTCTGACATATATGGTTTAAATTAGGATGGATACCTCAGGCTTGACACTGCACTTCTCTTACATATCTTGAGAAGTCCCTTATCGTATTAAATGATTATGTCAAACTATCGCTAACATGAATTTTATATGAAATGTTTATATTTCTAATGAAGGGATATTATCGTGTTCGGGTAGTGGAGTAGTTGCCACTAAGGGAGGGGCATGTACCCCTGTAGCCCCGAGGTGATAATCTTGGGGAACATGTTACTTGGCACACCGAGGTGATAATCTGACGGTGTTGGCCTCGGCACTTGCGTGCTTTAGCCCGGTGTTCGTGCGCGGGCCAAATAGTCATGGTTGGTTTACTAGTTTTTTGCTTGTCACTTAGAGTTAACATTCGTATACGAGCTAATGTAGGCCACATTGGTTGGCATTACGAGTGGGAGCACTAAGAGGGGAGTTGTGGGAAATGTGGTTAATGAAGTGGGGAATGTGATATCAGTCTCCTGTGCATAGGGAGGATTGGGCTAGTTGAGAAGATTCGCAGGTTGGAATATAGATTTTTGAATCGGAAGTATCAATTGTGAAGTGGAGCTAAGTGGACGTGTTGGGAACTTAGTTAGGATGCCTTGTACCCCACCGCGTGCCTACAGAAGCACCCCAACCCGAAGGTATTCTTTTTGTCTTAGATTCATAGTGTGAGGTCTCACCCAGACCAAGACTACAGACTATCCACGAAGCTTGGTTACTCATATCCATATCTAATAATCATAATAAAAATGTGATTCTTGTGAGATCAAGTTACCTGGTTTCTTTCTCTTTTGCACACATTTAAATTATATCCTTCTTGTTGTTATATAATTTTGATTAATTCGTATTAGGCAACTTTGCTCATAACGCACCTACGTGTGAATCCGCATGTCATCAGCAGTGAGTAGCTTGGAGTCACCTTTTTGTGCAGCTTCACGACACTTTTTGTGGTACAATTGTTGGTAGTTTTACTCTCAATCTTTACTTTTAGCATTTTTGTTGAGAGACATGGTATGTAATATATATGTTGGGACACATCTTTATTTATGCTTACATGCATTTGTTGTGGACATGGATGTACATTGCAAATATAATGGATGGAAATGGAATGTAATGGAAATTGGTGTATGGAATGAATGAATGGAAATACAGGTTGAATGAGAAGCAAAAATTTTAAATTCCAATATGTTGTGTCATTTCTCTTGTTTATGTGTATGTTAGTATTCGAATATGGAATGTGTGCGCGTGGATTTGGCTTGTTGAGTACATGGATCCTGTGGGCGTCACAGCTTGGTATCAAAGAAGTGGTACTCCATTCCATTCCACACATATCATTCCTTATTGGTGTTCGAGTGTTCGAATACTGGATAGTGTGAAGGTCCTCTGACCCAACATGAGTCTACAGGAGAACAACAAGATTGCATCTATGTCCACATGTCTCTCATAATGTCTCTCTTAAGAAAAATAAGTATTAATGCCTTGGTCCTTTTTGCAGAACCATGCCACCTCGCGTTGGTCCAGATGTGGCACAGCAGTTGGCTCTCCTTGTACAGGCGGTACAGGGGATCCAGCAGCGCCAAGAGGCGATGGAGCAGCGGCTCCAGCGATAGGATGACCCTTCCTACCTTCCTTCTCACGACGGGGAGGAGAGTGTCAACTTGTCGTTTTCCTGGAGCATGAGCAACCAGAAGATGTGGATGCTTTGCAGAAGCATCAGAGCACGTACGTCGCATACCAACGGGCGGCGGTACCATAGTTCCTTGGTACCACCACCCCTGACGACGCTGAGCTATGGATGTCACAGGTTGCCATAGTTTTGAAAATGATACGTGCAGTCGAAGACACATGGGTGTCATTTGCAAAGTACTCATTGGTTGGATATGCAGAGCGGTGGTGGAATGCCACCAAGGAGCACTTGACGGGACCCATCATGTGAGAGACCTTCTTTGATGAGTTCCGTGCAGAGTTCTACCCAGACCATTGGGTGGAAGATAAGAGGAAGAAGTTTGCTGAGTTGAAACAAGGGTCGATGACGGCCCAAGAGTACCTGATCCGATACACAGAGCTCTCTCGCCATTCCCCCGCTATGACAGCCAACCCCCAGGAGAACTTGCAGAAGTTTATCCGGGAAATGCACGAAGAGGTACAAGAGCGGCTATCTACCTTGGACCTCACCTCCATTAAGGAAGCCACGGAGAAAGCAACAAGGTGGGAGGTGACACAGCGCCACTTGCAGAGGAGTCAGTCACGGTTGCCTCTACCTCAACGTGGTAGGATTGTGCGGTGGGACTTTTCTCAGTCCCGTAGAGATCGTCGCCACCACCCGACAGTGATAGTATCACCTGTCAGGCGATTCACGCCTACCTTGGGACAGGCCTTAACAGGACGCAGTTCAGTTTCTTCTCGCCACCCTACGCAGAGACAGAGTCGTGGACTTGGGGGCGACAGTTCCGCTTCTGGTGGGAGTTTGTCACAGGCAGACAGTCGCACTTGTTACCTTTGTAGACAGCCAAGCCATTTCAAGGCCCAATGCCCTTTGCGTGCCAATAGCTCAGGCGCGCAACAGCAGCAGAGTGGAAGAGCAGCTAGGTCTTCCAACCAGTTTCAGAGATTAGGATTCCGTCGAGGTGGTCGTCACTTCCAGCGAGCCCCCCAGCAGACGGTCAGTGCTGCAGGATCTAGCGCCCCGCCACGAGGGCAGCTGAATGCAGTGACACAAGAGCAGGCCCATGCTTCTGGATCGGTCATCAGAGGTATGATTTCAGCCCATGGGATTTCTTTACATGCATTGTTTGATTCAGGGGCCACACATTCCTTCCTTGCACATCGTATGGTGCCCACATTGGGCAAGTCAGTGATGGAGGTTGCTTCCCCGTACTACAACAAGGGCCCATGAGGCCAATTGTTCATTATCTACCAGGCAGTGGATGATGTGGATGTGCAGATAGGTGGGCATGAAATGCCCGCATTCTTGCTATTGATAAAATTAGAGGATTTTGACATCATCCTGGGCATGAACTGGTTAGAGAGACACCATGCGTGCCTTGACTGTTTTGGGAAGATAGTGGTCTTCCACTTATCTGGAGTGATGTTGTTTCAGTTCGATGGACGCACATCGGATGGAGAGATTGAGTGTATATCTGCCTTGAGGGCACAACATTTTCTTATCCAGGGTTGTCTACGCTACCTTGCCTACGTAGTAGACTCAGCGGCACATGACCATATGATAGAGGATGTCAGAGTTGTACGTGAGTTCCCTGATGTATTTCTAGAAGATCTGCCTGGATTACTGACAATACGAGAGATAGAGTTTGAGATCACGCTATCACCAAAAACACAGCCCATCTCTATCCCTCCATACAGGTTGGCACCAGCTGAGCTCAACGAGCTCAAGGTGCAGTTGCAGGAGTTGTTGGAGAAGGGATTCATCCACCCTAGTACATCACCATGGGAAGCATTAGTCCTCTTCGTGAAGAAGAAGGATAGATCCCTAAGACTATGCATAGACTATAGGCAGTTGAACAAGAGAACGGTCAAGAACCGTTACCCACTTCCCAAGATAGATGATCTATTTGACCAGTTGCAAGGTGCAGCAGTGTTCTCTAATATTGACCTGCGATCGGGATATCATCAGTTGAGGATCAAGGAAGTCGATGTAATGAAGTCTGCATTCCGTACTAGATATGGCCGCAATGAGTTCTTGGTGATGCCGTTTGGGCTTACGAATGCACCTGCCGCATTCACAGATTTGATGAACCGGATTTTCCGTCTACATTTTGACAGATTTGTGATCGTGTTCATTGACGATGTTTAGTCTACTCTCATGATGAATACGAGCATAAGTCTTACCTTCGCACCGTACTAGAGGTGCTCCGGGAGCACCAGTTCTATACTAAATACAACAAGTGCGAGTTTTGACTTTCTGAGGTGGCATTTCTTGGCCATGTGGTGTCGGGGACGGGGGTGTCAGTTGATCCCGCCAAGGTAGAGGCAGTGGTGTCTTGGGAGCGGCCCAATATGGTTACAGAGATTCGCAGCTTCCTTAGCCTTGCCGGGTACTACAGGAGGTTTGTTAGAGGGTTCTCCCAGTTGGCTCTACCCCTCACCCAGTTGACGCAAAAGGATGTGCCATTTGTCTGAAGTGACAAATGTGAGTTGAGCTTTCGAACACTCAAAGAGAGATTTACTTCTGCACCCATCCTCACCCTTCCCTTTGGTACTTTGGACATCACCCTGTATACAGATGCTTCTAAGGAGGGATTGGGTGCAGTGTTGATGCAGCGTGGACAGGTTGTGGCGTACTCATCACGACAGTTGAAGAACCATGAACGCAACTACCCCATTCATGACTTGGCGGCCGTAGTCTTCGCATTAAAGATATGGCGTCACTATTTGTATGAGGTGACATTTGGGATTTTCACAAATCACAAGAGCCGGTGCAGATTTTGGACCACGCGGTCAAGAAGCTGAGGCGGAAGGAGATCCCTTTGGTCAAGGTCCGGTGGCGAAGTCAAGACGTCGAGGAAGCGACAAGGGAACCGGAGGCGGACATGAGGGAGAAATACCCATATATGTTCATAGGTATGTGTTGGGAGAAAAACTGAGATTAATTATTCAAGGAAACCCTAGGCTCTCTTATATAGGGAGAGACCTTAAGGGTAAAGTACAAAGTAGTCCAGAGAAAACAGAGAAATAACGAACAGGTACATAACATAATAATATCTATCTCTACACTCCCCCTCAAGGTGGAGCATAGATGTCTATCATGCTCAGCTTGGATGAACATCTCTGAAAAGGTCCTCTGAGCAACGGCTTGGTGAATACATCTGCAGTTTGATCCCCGGAGCTCACGTGAGTTGTAGATATCAACCCTCTCTGGATCAAGTCTCTAGTGTAAATGGCAGTCAACCTCTATATGCTTGGTTCTTTCATGAAAAGCTGGGTTGTTGGCAACGAACAAGGCTGCCTAATTGTCACACTGAAGCTGCATAGGTAGAGATACGGCTACATGTAAATCCTCTAGTACTGACCGAACCCACATCATTTCTGTGTTGACTTGCGCCATGGCCCTGTATTCGGATTCAGCATTGGACCTTGCCACAACAGTTTGTTTCTTGCTTTTCCAAGAAATCAGAGAGCTTCAACCAAACACTGCGAATCCTGAGGTTGATTTTCAATCCTTAGGGCATCCTGCATAATCGGCGTCTGCACATGCCGGGATAGACAAATCTGTGCCTTTTCGAAACAGCAGCCTGAACCTGGAGAAGACTTCAGATACCTCAGTATCATGTGTATAGCGTCCATATGAACTTGTCTTGTCTGCTCCACAAATTGACTCACCCTACTTACTGCAAAAGCAATATCAGGTCGAGTTATGATAATGTAAAGGAGCTTACCCACAATTTCTCTATATCGCCTCTTATCCACTTCAGCAGTATCATCATCATACAACTTCATGCTTGGATCCATGGGAATACTGGATGGTTTGCATTTCAGCCATGCCTGTTTCAATCAACAAATCTGTAATGTACTTCCGTTGGGTCATCACCAAACCATGTGCATTCCTGGCACATTCCAACCCCAGAAAATATCTTAGTGTTCCAAGATCCTTCGTAACGAACTGACGGCCTAGGAATGCTTTCGCCCTTTCTATGCCCTGAATATCATCTCCTGTAACCAGAATATCATCAACATAGACCATGATAACAACCGTACCTGCCACTGACTTTTGAACAAACAATGAGTGGTCTGCATTTGACCTCTTGAATCCATGTTGTTCAATAAGATTAGAGAGCTTCTGGAACCACGCTCTTGGACTCTGTTTGAGGCCATAAATTGCCTTTTGAAGTCTACACACCATATGCTTCTCCCCCTCGGCAGTAAACCCTGGTGGCTGCTGCATGTAGACTTCCTCATGCAGATCTCCATACAAGAAGGCATTCTTGACATCCAATTGAGATATACTCCAATCACGGACCACAGCCACAGATAAGAGAATGCGAAGGGTAGAATGTCGAGCCACTGGAGAGAAAGTGTCCATATAGTCCACGCCATAGGTTTGTGTAAAACCACGCGCGACCAAGCGTGCTTTGTACCGATCTAGACTACCATCTGCATTATATTTAACTATTAAGACCCACTTACAGCTTACAATAGATGCATCAGGAGGAGGAATAACCAAAGACCATGTGCCACGAGACCGCAATGCACGCTTCTCATCTTCCATAGCCAATCTCCAGCCATCAATCTTCAAAGCATCCTGGTAGGTCCGTGGTATATCAACGGAAGACAACGCTGCAGCAAATCTCTGAAAGTCTCCAGTGAGACGGTGAAACGACACATGTGAAGCAAAGGGATAGGAGGCACATATCCGCTTCTACTTTCGGATGGCAATAGGAATGTCACGATCATCTCCTGTTGTACTGGATGGTGTAGTTTCCTCCTACAATGAAGAATCCTGCACATGTACCATATCTGACCCGTCAGTGGTAATGCCATTTGAACATACCTGAAGCGTGATGGGTGGCTGACGTGTAGCTTGAGCAGGACCTGACCGACGCGTATAGAATTTTGGTAGAGGTGGTATGGGAGGTCGTGGAAGAGGTGGAGGAGGAGGTGGTGGTGGTGAAGATGACTTAGGGGTAGGAACAGGAGGAGACTCAGGTGAATTCCAAGTAGGAGGTGGAGGGACATAGACATCATCATTGGTAGTGGATGGAACCAGTCGGTCACCTGCAGGAGAAAAATACATAACAGACTCAAAGAATGCGACATCAGCACTAACGAAGTATTTCTTATTTATGGGATCATAACACCGATAGCCCTTCTGAGTCCGAGAATAACCGACAAAGACACACTTGACAGCTCTAGGAGAGAGTTTGTCAAGTCCAGAAGACAGAAGATGAACAAAAGCCACAGTACCAAAGACACGTGGAGTAAGTGAGAATAGTTCCTTGTCAGGCAAAATGATAGAGAGAGGTATTTTCTCACCAAGAACAGAAGATGGCATACGATTGACCAGATAGCACGCAGTAAGAACAGCATCCCCCGAGAAAGAAATAGGGGCACAACTCTGAATCAGTAGGGTTCGAGTAATGTCAAGGAGATGGCGATGCTTTCTTTCCGCCACTCCATTCTGTTGAGATGTGTACGCACAAGTGGTTTGGTGAATAATGCCCTTTGATGAAAGAAATTGAGACAGGGATCGTGTGCAAAATTCTAGGGCATTATCTGTACGAACATATTTGACAGTAGAAGAGAACACATTTTGCACTTCATTAGTCAAAATCTTGATCACATCTCCTGTTGGGAAAAACGAATGAGATATCTATTCCATGAACCCTAGGCTCTCTTATATAGGAGAGTAGCCTATGGGTAAATTACATAAAGCATACTAAGAGGAAAAACAAAATAAAGAAAGGTACAGATACTACTATTATTGTATACGTTAACACTCCCCCTCAAGATGGAGCATAGATATCAATCATGCTCAGCTTGGAAGCACACTTCTGAAATGGACCTCGTAGCAATGCCTTGGTGAATATGTCTGCAGTCTGGTTCTCTGAAGTAACATGAGATGTAGCAATGAATCCTTTCTGAATCATATCACGTATGAAGTGACAATCCACCTCAATATGCTTGGTCCGCTCATGGAATGTAGGATTGTTTGCAATAAACAAAGCAGCTTGATTATCACATTCCAAGTTCATAGGAAGTGCTACATCTAAACATAGATCTGTCAGCACCGCTTTCACCCACATCATCTCTGTAGTAGCCTGGGCCATAGCCCTATATTCAGATTCAGCACTAGATCTAGCTACCACAGTTTGTTTCTTGCTCCTCCATGAGACTAGGGCATCTCCAACATAGACAGCATACCCTGAGGTAGACTTCCTATCCTTGGGACATCCTGCATAGTCTGCATCTGCGCATGCTGAGATAGAAATCCCCTTTCCTTTCTTGAATAGCAGGCATGCACCTGGAGAAGATTTGAGATATCTAAGTATCATATGTATTGCATCCATATGCACCTGGCGTGGTTGCTCCATGAACTGGCTCACACGGCTCACTGCAAATAATATATCTGGCCTAGTGATCGTGACATATAACAGTTTGCCTACCAGTTCTCTATATCTTCTCCTGTCCACCTCCTCTGTGTTATCTTCATAAAGCTTCATGCTGGGGTCCATTGGTGTCGTAGCAGATCCACACTCGAGCATACTTGTTTCACTCAACAGGTCTGTAACAGATTTCCTTTGTGACATGACAAGTCCATAGGAATTTCTGGCAAATTCAAGCCCCAGAAAGTATCTAAGGACTCCAAGGTCCTTAGTGACAAACTCACTACCCAGCATTTCTTTCGCCTGCCTTATGCCCTGCTCATCATCTCCTGTAATCAAGATATCATCAACATAAACCATAATGACAATGATACCTCTCGCTGTTTTCTGTACAAACAAGGAATGATCAGCATTGGAGCGTTTGTATCCTTGTTTCTCAAAAAGATCCGAGAGCTTCTGAAACCATGCTCTGGGGCTCTGCTTAAGGCCATAGATAGCCTTATGCAGCCTGCATACCTTGGAGCACTCCCCCTCAACAGCAAAACCAGGTGGCTATTGCATATACACTTCTTCCTGCAAATCGCCATATAGAAATGCATTCTTCACGTCCAATTGATGGAGTGGCCAGTCTCGAGCAACGGCAACTGACAGCAAGATCCGCAGGGTGGAATGACGTGCCACAGGCGAGAATGTGTCAAGATAATCCACCCCATATGTTTGTGTGAAGCCACGTGCCACCAGACGTGCCTTGTACCTGTCAATCGAGCCATCTGCATTTTGCTTTACGGTGAACACCCATTTGCATCTCACTGGGTTCACATCTGGAGGTATAGAAATCAAAGTCCAAGTTCCTCTGGACTGAAGTGCGGCCATTTCTTCTTCCATTGCAAGCCGCCATCTACTATCCTGCAGAGCCTCATGATGATTCCATGGAATCTCTATGGCTGAAAGTGCCAAAGCAAACGTCCTGAAATCACCAGATAGCCGCTCAAAAGATACAGAAGCTGACAGCGGATATTTGACACAACTCCTCGACGACTTCCGTAAAGCGATTGGAATATCCAAATCAATTGTAGGCTCATCCGGCACCTGTAACACATCCTGCTCAGAAATGTCGTCAGATCCATCAACATAAATATTCTCATTACATACCATAGGCGAGCTAGTGGACGAGTCATGACCATGAGCAGATGGAGAAAGCCTGCGGGTATAGTGGTACGGGAACAGTGGGATAGGTTGTTGTGGTGGTGGTGGTGGTGGTGTTGATGATGATGGCATCTGAGGTGGTAGTGGTGTCATATATATGGCATCCGGTGGTATAGGTGGAAGCTGGTTGTCTCCAGATGCTGAAAAATACATAATAGATTCAAAAAATGTAACATCTGCACTGATCATATACCGCCGACGCAATGGATCAAAACACTTGTACCCCTTTTGAGTTCTGGAGTACCCCACAAAGACACACTTGACAGCCCTAGGAGAGAGCTTGTCAGTACCAGGCGACAACTGATGAACAAATGCGACTGACCCAAACACACGAGGAGTAAGAGCGAACAAATCCCTGTCTGGATAAATGAGTGAAAAAGGAATCTGTTCATTCAAGACAGACGAGGGCATACGGTTGATTAAGTAACATGCAGTAAGAACTGCATCACCCCAGTAGGAGTAGGGAGCATGACTCTGTATAAGAAGAGATCTTGTGACATCAAGAAGGTGACGGTGTTTTCTCTAAGCAATCCCATTCTGTTGGGATGTATGAGCACAAGAGGTTTGGTGAATAATCCCTTTTGAGGAGTAGTAATTGGCCAAAGTGTAGGTGCATAACTCTAAAGCATTATCACTTCGCACAAGTTTGACAAATACAAGGCACGTCTGGTGGCACGTGGCTTCACACAAACATATGGGGTGGATTATCTTGACACATTCTCGCCTGTGGCACGTCATTCCACCCTGCGGATCTTGTTGTCAGTTGCCGTTGCTCGAGACTGGCCACTCCATCAATTGGACGTGAAGAATGCATTTCTATATGGCGATTTGCAGGAAGAAGTGTATATGCAACAGCCACCTGGTTTTGTTGTTGATGGGGAGTGCTCCAAGGTATGCAGGCTGCATAAGGCTATCTATGGCCTTAAGCAGAGCCCCAGAGCATGGTTCAGAAGCTCTCGGATCTTTTTGAGAAACAAGGATACAAACGCTCCAATGCTGATCATTCCTTGTTTGTACAGAAAACAGTGAGAGGTATTATTGTCATTATGGTTTATGTTGATGATATCTTGATTACAGGAGATGATGAGCAGGGCATAAGGCAGGCGAAAGAAATGCTGGGTAGTGAGTTTGTCACTAAGGACCTTGGAGTCCTTAGATACTTTCTGGGGCTTGAATTTGCCAGAAATTCCTATGGACTTGTCATGTCACAAAGGAAAAATGTTACAGACCTGTTGAGTGAAACAGGTATGCTCGAGTGTCGACCTGCTACGACACCAATGGACCCCAGCATGAAGCTTTATGAAGATAACACAGAGGAGGTGGACAAGAGAAGATATAGAGAACTGGTAGGCAAACTGTTATATGTCACGATCACTAGGCCAGATATATTATTTGCAGTGAGCCGTGTGAGCCAGTTCATGTTGGGGTGGGTTAGGGCTAGGGTTTCGAGAACTCCGGTCTAGGACCGTCGCTCTGATACCATGTTGGGAAAAACGAATGAGATATCTATTCCATGAACCCTAGGCTCTCCTATATAGGAGAGTAGCCTATGGGTAAATTACATAAAGCATACTAAGAGGAAAAACAAAATAAAGAAAGGTACAGATACTACTATTATTGTATACGTTAACATCTCCTGCTTCAGATTTATTCTTTAAAAGAAAGACCCAAGATACACGAGAGAAATCATCCACCATCACTAGATAAAATATGTGCCCCTGATGATCGGGTACACGACTCGGACCCCATATATCTATATGAAACAACTCGAATGGGGAGCTACTGCTCCGACTCTGACGACTAGGAAAGCTCGACCGATGATGCTTTCCCAACTGACATGCTTCACAGCGAAAGGACGAACTAGGAGACATCTGAGGTAGAAGATGGCGCATTTTCTGGAGCGGGAGGTGACCAAAACGTAGATGCCAGATATACGGAGAAACTGGTCCGGACGAATGAGAAGAGACGCCAGCATAAGAATTCCGAACCAACCGATATAGACCAGTCTGCTCAGAGCCACAGCCAATCACCCTGCCCGTTAGTATGCCCTGAAAAATAAGAGAAGTCGGGTCAAATATAGCACGACAATGCAAATCCTTCGTAATCTGACTAATAGATAACAGATTCATCGAGAACTCAAGAGCATGTAGGACATTCTGTGGATGCATAATAGAGGATAAGAAGACCTCCCCCTGTCCAACAAGGGGGGAATGAGTACCATCTGCGATCTGCACTGAGCGGTCGTGAGGAATGTCCTTGTAGGACTCAAGTCTATCTCGATCCCGGTAGAGATGATATGTGGCACCCGAATCTATAATCCAATCAAAGATATCATGAGATGGTGTAAATGCAGTAGATCTACCTGAGGTACTAGCAGCAGCAGATGAACTGGCGGAGGCTGTAGCTGCAACATCTGAAGGTCCACCATAAGAATCACCAGATGATTGTGGCATAATATCGCGGAGACGTGCTACAAGTTCCTCAAAACGGTTGTGTGCAGTAGATGCCAACTGGGACTGAGAGTGCTCTGCAACACGTGCCGATGCTGGGAACCCATGCTTAGAATAGCATGTCTCCTCCGAGTGTCCTGTGCGGTGACAATAGGTACAGGGCTGACTAAAGCGAGAACCCCTTCCCTGGGGTCCATGTCCACGTCCACGACTAGAAGACGGGCCACCTCTCCCACGCGAAACTACCATCACCGATGGGGATGGAGTAGAAGGACTGGAAGAAACTGTAATGCGATTGAGTCTCCTGTAAACATCCTCCACTCGAGGGATAACTGCATCAGCTAGGACCTGAGAACGGGCGGCATCATATTCAGGATCAAGGGCCGCAAGTAGGATGCCCACCATGGTGGCATTCCGAAATGTCTTCTGTTGTTCAGGAGTCGCTGTGAGTGGGATAGTATAGTATAACTTCTCAAACATCCCCCTCAGGGATGTGCATAAGGAGTGAAGAGGCTTGTCGTTCTGCTTCATCGTGAATATGTCATGCTGAAGTTGTAACATCTTGGTCTCATTTGACACTTGTGAATATGTATCAGCTAGGATATCCCACATCGCCTTGGCAGTAGGCTGATGGAGTACATCGTTGGCAATCTCCATCGTCAATGTACCTGACAACCAGACCTTCGCATAAGAGTCATGAGCCTCCCACGAGGCATATATCCCTGTCTTCTCTGCTGGCTCATCCTTGGTAAGAATGTGCTTCTTACCATTCGACTTCATGAGCCTCATGAACTGCATCGCCCAGAGCTCATAATTCGACCCGTCCATCTTGACTATTGGCGCAGGACCCTTGAATGTGCCTATGGAGGGCATATCAACCTTCGATTATGACATATTACCGCTGGAGAAGAACTAGGGTTTGTAGACAATGTGATAGATGTCTACACAAACTACATATGATTCGAGTGCGTATGTAGACGTTACGCACTCAAATCCATTTATCCGGAGGACGAGATGAGTACGGACACGTCGGGGATCGCCGAGGATCGGCTAAGGCACGTCGAATGATCGGCTAGGGCCACCGAGGGGTGATGGCGGCGGGACTAGGGGGCCACCGGGAGAGGGGTAGCGGCATTACTTGGAGCCGCCATGGTGGTTGGTGGGGCTGGGCACTTGGCGAAGCCGCCGGGGTGGTTCTGGAACCACCGAGAGGTTGGCGGGGATCCGGGTCGGCGGCGGCGGGATAAGCAAGGAGAGAGGGCGGCGGGTGGGGAGAGGGAGCCTTAGGGCTTGGGCTCTGATACCATGTTGGGAGAAAAACTGAGATTAATTATTCAAGGAAACCCTAGGCTCTCTTATATAGGGAGAGACCTTAAGGGTAAAGTACAAAGTAGTCCAGAGAAACAGAGAAATAACGAACAGGTACATAACATAATAATATCTATCTCTACAGTATGGAATTGAAACCATAGTCAAGTTCCCTTTTAGATTTTTATGGGTTTCGCTCTCTTTAAGATGTTTATGCGCTCATTTCTCCGGAAGACTTGGATATAATGGGGTTCAGGTGTTAAAATCGATTAGAGTCATCCTAAGTCTCGAGGACAAGACTTCCTTTGAGATTTTTATGATGTGAAAATCCTGAATACCGAACATGGACTAAAATGCAAATCTTGACTGAGACTAGACTTAATTGCAAAATCTGTACTTATCCAGTGACCAAAAATTGGTGTAAGGAGTCCATTGCATAGGGCTCGTCGATAGCTTTCCAACGAGTCCAAGAACGCTAAAATCCGACTTCAGGAGCCTGAGTTATGGTCATTTTAGCGAGGAGGGGTCCGGGTCCTATTCGGATCCGAATCCGGGTTTTACCCTTAAACCCCAACCCTCCACTCGTCCAAAACGCCCCAACTCTCTTCCCATTCGACCAGCCCTCCGTCCTCCCCTTTTCCCTCACTGGAGCTCGTCGGAGTGCTTTGAATCGGCGGCCCGAAGCCGTGCTCGCGTAGAGAAGGTACGACCCTCCTCCTTGATGCGGTTTCCATGTGATTTTGATCCTGTATGTTTGACTATCCATAGAGTCGGTGAATTCTTGTGTCATTATCTTTCCTCTTTATCTTCGCAAGATATTTCTATTTAGTAAAATCAGGACCTCCAATAGCTAGACCAGTCAACTGAGGTTTTAATTTCGAAGGTGTTGGCTGTGTTTATCTGATCGTGTGGCATAAGTAATGGTTTCAGTACCCCTTACTGGAAATATACACACCACTGTTGTGACCTAACTGGGAAGCTAAAGAGGAGTTGGGGCTGAAGCCTTTATTGGGTTACTCTTATCTTTTGTAGGCAAAGTTGGAGGATTTATTGCTTCAGTTCCTGAGTTCACGATACCTGCTCTCCCTTGCTTTATGTGGGCAGTGCAGGCTGCTCTTGGTACGTTTAATCTCCAATACAGTAAGGCTGGTTGCTCAAGAAATGTCAGCCAGTGTTCACGAAAGCGGCCCGTGCGGTCGCATATGCGTATGCGGTGCCCTCAGCGCACCGCTTTCCTGAAGCCCCCCATTATGCGCCCGTTGCGCTTATGCGGGCCGCATATGCGGTTTGTGCGGCCGCATATGCGGTCTGTGCGGCTGCATACCCATTATTTTTTATTTTTTTATTTTTTAATTTGTTCCATGTTTTGTTGTGTTATTTATGCCATGTTTTCCTTACTTTTGCATGTATGCCAACCAAACATTCCGTGACTATTTAAATCCATCGTTAAAGTAGTTGTACCGCGAGATTGAAGTAAACACGTAAGGAAGAAAAAGAATAATATACTAATAATTTAGCAACTAATTTAGTCAACTATTAGTTATTATGAATGCAATATATTATATGTAAAATTTGGTACTTTTGATGGAGGATCAATTATAAATATAACAATAGAGATAAATGACATTATATTCAACAATAGAGGCATTTTGTGCACTAACTTTTTTATTTTGTTGATTGTTATCAATTATTTTGTGAGCTAACCTTTCTAGTGAAGTAATGATATTTAATTGATAGAGATTGTTTTGAACTCTATATGAAAGTTATTTTTCTTAGATCTTCTGTTGGACCACAATTATACATAAGTTTGGTTCTGTTATAGTCACTTTGGTATATATTTATTTATTTTTAAATAAAAAATTAGGAAACCGCATAGAACCGCATATACCCCGCATATGCCCCCGCATATCGCTTAAGCGCTATTCACTGACCTGTCCGAACGCATACGCGTACCGCTTTCCTGAACCTTGATGTCAGCATAGTTGGGCCTTCCATGTTTGTCTCCCTATACATCCTGGCCTACTCCTTAGCATTATGGGAAGGATTCCAAATACAAATTTTTTTGCCTCCTGTTAATTCCAGTTGTATATAGTGGAATCTCATACACCATTCCACATCAAATATAATGGGACGTTTTCTATGCAAATTAGGGGCCATTTTTAGTTAACAAATGGGCGGTATATACTGTTATTCTACAGGTAATTGTAGACCACTGAATGTGATGGGATTTTATGGTCCCAGTGCAACCACCTTTACATAAATCTGAAGTCCATTTGTGGGAGTGTAAGCAAGAAGAACCATTATTGCACTTTTAGTGACGTTATTCCTTGTGTGAATGGGTGCTAGTTCCTTCCTTTGCATTTTATTCCCATATACATTGATCATTTTCTAAGGAGGAACATTATGGGTCATCCTCTCTTGGTAAAGCCTTTTTAGATCATCTACTACTACCAGAGCTTCATTACAATGGATACTTTTCCAAAGCAAGGAAGACCTTTGTTCAAGTTCTCAATAGGTTGTACATTTTTATTGTAATACGACCTAGCCTAAAACCCCATTTGGAAGTATGATAAATTAGATTTGCACCTCAATCTCAAATATGGAATCCAGGTACACTATTGTGTGTATGATATTCCTATCAGAGCAATAAACAAACTTAGGGTGCACGTATCTTATCTTACAACCATGGATATATTTCTCTTTTGTTCAAACGTATGACCATTAGTATATAGCTAGATTTTTGCTATATAAAAAATTTGGTGCTCTTCTCCAGAGTTGGCCGTATGTTCTTTTTTCACCACATGTGGATTCCATTTGAGATAAGAATATCCACGGGCAGTCTCAAACGAAATTTGTGTCAACGAATTGAAATTATGAAATCAAGAATCATATTTTCGTTAGTTCAAGGAAAAGTTGTTGTTAACAGGTCACTTATCTAATCTTTTGAAATATTGATCGATGTAAAAATTATGTATATGGTTTAAATTAGGATGGATACCTCAAGCTTGACACTGCAGTTCTCTTACATATCTTGAGAAGTCCCTTATCGTATTAAATGATTATGTCAAACTTTCAAATCTTTTTATGGGTCGCTAGCACGAATTTTATATGAAATGTTTATATTTCTAATGAAGGGATATTATGGTGTTCGGGTAGTGGAGTAGTTGTCACCAAGGGAGGGGCATGCACCCTTGGAGACCCGGGTAGAAGCCTAGATGATCACGATCCCAACTGCTATTGTAGCTGCGATGGTTGTGAGACATGTTACTTGGCACACCGAGGAGCTAATATGACGGTGTTGGCCTCGGCACTTGCGTGCTTTAGCCCGGTGCTCGTGCGCGGGCCAAGTAGTCATGGTTGGTTTACTAGTGTTTCGCATGTCACTTAGAGTTAACACTCGTGCACGGGCCAATGTAGGCCACATTGGTTGGTATTCCGAGTGGGAGCACTAAGACGGGAGTTACGGGAAATGTGGTTAAGGAAGTGGGGAATGTGATATCAGTCTCCTGTGCATAAGGAGGATTGGGCTAGTCGAGAAGATTCGCGGGTTGGAATATAGATTTTTGAATCGGAAGTATCAATTGTGAAGTGGAGCTAAGTGGACGTGTTGGGAACTTAGTTAGGATGCACTGTACCCCACCGTGTACCTACAGAGGCACCCCAACCCGAAGGTATTCTTTTTGCCTTAGAGTAATAGTGTGAGGTCTCACCCAGACCAAGACCACAGACTATCCACGAAGCTTGGTTACTCATATCCATATCTAATAATCATAATAAAAATGTGATTCTTGTGAGATCAAGTTACCTAGTTTCTTTCTCTTTTGCACACATTTAAATTATATCCTTCTTGTTGTTTTATAGTTTTGATTAATACGTATTAGGCAAGTTTGCTCATAACGCACCTACGTGTGAATCCGCAGGTCCTCAGCAGTGAGTAGCTTGGAGTCACCTTTGTGTGCAGCTTCACGACACTTTTTGTGGTATAGTTGTTGGTAGTTTTACTCTCCTTCTTTACTTGTAGCATTTTTGTTGAGAGATATGGCATGTAATATATATATATATATTGGGACACATCTTTATTTATGCTTACATGCATTTTTTGTGGCCATGGATGTACATTGCAAATATAATGGATGGAAATGGAAATGGAATGTAATGGAAATTGGTGTATGGAATGAATGAATGGAAATACAGGTTGAATGAGAAGCAAAAATTTTAAATTCCAATGTGTTGTGTCATTTCTCATGTTTATGTGTATGTTAGTATTCGAATGTGGAATGTGTGTGAGTGGATTTGGCTTGTTGAGTACCCGGACCCTATGGGTGTCACAGATAATCATTCCAACACCGTTTCTACCCTTATCTTTACCTGAATATCAAAATTTAAAGCATGTCTTCTCCATCTCCCTTGCTTTTTCTCCAACCTATTTTGTCTCTTATAGACATTATATCCGAATCCTCCTTTCCATCGAATCAACTATCTCCATCGATTTGCCAGTCATAGTGCCAATATTCCAACTACGTATCCGCAACTTCCGTTGAAACCTCTTTTCGACTAACTTCTTTATGTGCATGCGTCCATCATGTGAGAACCCTTGCAAATTTTGGGCAACATCCCGACGGCGATGCAGCGGAACTAGCTTATTTACTCTCGCATGTGTTCCTCATGCGAGAACCCTTGCAAATTTTAAACTACATCCAGGCAGCGATGTAGTAGCCCTTGTCAACTTCTCATTACATTCGGGCGATGCAATGTGTCGCAAGTAGAGAACGCCCAAATGAAATCTAGATGTTTGCTTAAATCCATAATTAAAAGTTCCAAACGAATTTGAGATAAATTCCTAAATAATTTATCCTAACGGTTTCGATACAAATTTCTAAATAGTGTTCTTAAAAGAACACTACTTAGGAATTTATCTCTTATGCGTTGGTTGTCGACAACCTAAAGTCCAACCCTCCTCAATTTGCGATAAGAGAATCAAACTTCAAATCGTAAGTAGAATAACAGGCACAGCTTCATTCCATCTCACTAAAGAAAGCCAGTCTCTGCCCCTACTAAGAAGGGCTTCAATGCCCACACGAGGCAAATCACAATCCACCTAGATAAATTTTGTGAAAATCACTTGGATAGAACAGGGAAGGGAGGCACTCATCAGGCTAAACTTAATAAACGAGGGAAATTCCTAAGTAGTGCCTTGAATTACTTAAATCCCTAGATATTACGATATTTCTTTTATCTGGATGCTACAGTAGTGTTTCATGTTGAACATGCGACACTATCTATTTTTTTTACCCAAGTACTGCAGGGGAAACGCATCTTCGATATGCTACTTCAGTTTTGCACATCTAAAATGTGATATCTTTTAAGACCCCTGTTAAACCCAACTTCGTCCTGCAAACCCTCACGCACCTCCTTCAACCCCATCGCCTCCTGCGGCCCCATCGCCCCTTCGACTATCTGCTCAGTCGCCACTTCCTCCCTCTTCGCCCCTCTTCCTCCAGCTACACCGCTTCCTCTTCCCGCTCCACAAACTCCTACAAGGTCCTCCTCTACCTCCTCATGTGTCGTCGCCACCCCTCCCATGTCCTCTATTATATCTCCAAAACTTTGGTAAAATCTCTGCTTTTTTATGTTAGGTTTATGATATATAATACATGTATTTCTCTTCATTTCATGATCATATAATATTGAGTTGTTCACGCTGTGTTTGGGCAGGTGATAAAAGTCATCTATTAATTTCATCATTAAGTACTTGCCATAATACTTCTTATAACATTCCAATTGCATGCATCATTGTGGTTGAGTTATCGACGATGAGAATCACATGTACACCACATCCCTTTGGATGACTGCCTACAGCCTTCTGTAGCTCAGGAGGGATTTGGATGTATTTCAGAATTGGATTTATCACACTAGATTGGCATTTAATTATGGCTTTGGTGGAACAAGGGAGACTTGAGACACACATTTTCCACATAGTCAGTGGAGAGATGTTCATTATTTTGCAGGATGTCTCTTTCATATTAGGGTTATGGATCGATGGACCGGTGGTTATAGGAGAGACCACCCCTGGAGCAACGTGGGCTGACACATGCAAGCAGCTTCTCGGTGTCAGGCCCCTACCTTCTGAAATTGTTGGCAGTGGAGTTTTGGCGAACTGGTTATTCACATATTTTGCAGAATTGCCACTAGATGTTGAAGAGGTGGTCTTGCAGAGGCATGCATGAGCATACATTTTACAATTATTGGGTGGTGTTTTATTTACGGACAAGTCAGGGTTGTTGGAAGAATAAGAGTTGTTGTTTATTCCAGAGAGCCATAGGCACACTATTCGACCCATCATTGGTAGTAACATATGAACATACCTGGGGCGTGCTGGATGATTGACGTGGAGCATGAACAGGACCAGATCAACGGGTATAAAATTTTGGTAGTGGCGAAACAAGCGTTTTTGGTGGAGGTGGTGGTGGTGGAGGAGCTAACGCAATGTGAGGAACCAGATTGGACAATGGAGGACTCACCGTAGGAGGAGGGACATAGACTTCATCAGTAGATGTGTTAGAGACCAATATGTCACTTGCAGGTGAAAAATACATAACATACTCGAAGAAAGTGACATCAACACTGACAAAGTATTTCCTATGAATTGGACCATAGCAACGATATCCCTTCTGCGTCCGAGAATAGTCCACAAAGACACATTTGACATCTCTAGGTAAGAGCTTGTCACGACCTGGGGATAGATAATGAACAAATGCAACAACTCCAAAAAAACGAGGGGTGAGTGAGAATAATTCCTTATCTGGAAAAACAACAGACAGAGGAATTTTCTCACCAAGAACCATGGACGGCATACGATTTACCAAGTAGCAGGCTGTAAGAACGGCATCTCCCCAAAAAGAGATAGAAGCACAACTCTGGATAAGTAGAGTTCGAGTAATGTCAAGAATGTGACGATGCTTTCTCTCAGCAATTCCATTCTGTTGGGAGGTGTAGGCACATGTAGTTTGGTGTATAATGCCTTTTGACCAAAGATATTGTGAGAGAGACCGGGTACAAAATTCCAACGCGTTATCAGTACGAACATATTTCACATTGGATTAAAAAACATTGTTCACTTGATTGATAAGATTTTAATAACATCACCAGCTTCAGATTTATTCTTTAACAGGAAAACCCGCGACAGACGAGAGAAATCATCAACCACGACAAGATAAAACATGTGCCCCTGGTGATCAGGGACACGACTAGGACCCCAAATATCAATATGAAGTAACTCAAAAGGGGAGCCACTGCTCCGACTCTGACGACGTGGGAAGCTAGCTCTATGATGCTTCCCTAACTGACAAGCTTCACACCGAAAGGACGTACTTGGAGATATCTGAGGCAAAAGGTGATGCATTTTCTGTAGAGGGAGGTGACCAAAGCGTAGATGCCATGTATATGGAGAGACAGATCCAACAGCATGAGAAGAGACTCTAGCATATGAACTCCTGTTCAGACGATAAAGACCATCCTGCTCAAAACCACATCCAATCACCCTGCCCGTTAGAATGTCCTGAAATATAAGAGAAGATGGGTCAAATATAGCGCGACGATGCAAATCTTTTGTAATCTGACTAATAGAGAGTAAATTCATCGAAAATTCCGGGGCATGTAAGACATTCTTGAGACGCATGGAAGAGGATAACAAGATCTCCGCTTGTCCAACAATGGGGGAATGAGTCCCATTGGCAATGATCACCGACCTCCCTGGAGGAATCTCTCTGTATGAGATAAGTCTATCTCTGTCTTGACATAGATGGTGCGTGGCACCAGAGTCCATGATCCAATCGGAGATGTCTGAACTAGAACATATGGTAAAGGCACAGGCAGTACCTGAGGTACTATCCGTGGCAAAAGTACTGGCAGAAGCAGACGCAGTTATATCGGAAGGGCCTCCCGAAGAATCTGTAGAAGCAGGTGGCATAATATCCCATAACCGAGCGACAAGTTCTTCAAACCTCTGATCCGAAGTAGAAGATGATGGAGATGCAACATGTTCTGCCACCCGGGCTGATGCTGGAAAGCCATGCTTCGAGTAGCATGTATCCTCCGAGTGACCTGGACGGTGACAAAAACTGCAAGGTGGACGGGACCGACCACCACGGCCTCCAGTTCCACGACCACGGCCACGAAATGAAGAAGAGGAACCACCTCTCCCTTTGGAAGCAGCCATCGCAGAGGGTGGTAGTGTAGATGTGCTGGATGGAACAGAGATGCGGCTAAGCCTCCGGTAGACCTCCTCCATTGGAGGAATGGTAGCATCTGCCAGTATCTGTGATCTGGCCGCATCATATTCAAGATCAAGAGCCACAAAAAGGACTCCTACCATGGTAGCATTATGAAATGTCTTTTGTTGCTCTGGTGTAGCCCTCAGAGGGATAGTGCTGTAGAGTTTCTCAAACATCCTCCTAAGGGATGTATACAAGGAATGAAGCGGTCGTCCATTCTGCTTCATGGTGAATATGGTGTGCTGTAGTTGAAGCATCAAGGTTTCATTCCGGACCTGGGAATATGTCGTCGCAAGAATATCCCACATCGCTTTAGCGGTGGGCTGATGGAGGACATCATTGGCAAACTCCATCGACAACGTGCCTGACAGCCAGACTTTGGCATATGAGTCATCAGCCTCCCAAGAGGCACAAATCCATATCTTCTCTGTTGGCTCATCCTCGGTAAGAATGTGCTTCTTACCGTTTGACTTCATGAGACTCATGAACTACATCGCCCAGAGCTCATAGTTCGTACCGTTTGACTTCATGAGACTCATGAACTACATCACCCAGAGCTCATAGTTCGTACCGTTTGACTTCATGAGACTCATGAACTACATCGCCCAGAGCTCATAGTTCGACCCGTCCATCTTCACTATTGGCGCGAGACCTTTGAACGCACCTATGGAGGGCATATCAACCTTGGATTCTGACATATCATCGCAGGAGAAGAACTAGGGTTTGTAGACAGAGTGGCAGATGCCTACACAAACTGCATAGGATTCGCGTGCGTATGTAGGCGTTACGCACCCAAACCCATAGATATGGCGAAGGAGGCGGCTAGTACCACGCCGGCAAGGGGTGTACCGATGCCGGTTAGAACAAAGTCGACAAGAGGCGGGGCCGGCTAGGGCAAGGCCGGCAGGGGGCGGGTGCCGGGACCGGGTAGGTGCCGGCTAGGGCACGGTTCGAAGGCCCGGGGCGGAGATGGAGACCTGGGGATGGAGACGGGGGGCCTAGGCGGAGGCGGGGGGCCTAGGCGGAGGCGGAGGCGGAGGCGGGGAAGCCGAGGTGGCGGCGGGAAGAGAGGGGGGAGGGAGGCGGCGGGTGGAAGAGAGAGAGAAAGAGAGAGGAAACCTAGGGTTTAGGCTCTGATACCATGTTGGAAGAATAAGAGTTGTTGTTTATTCCATAGAGCCCTAGGGTCTCTTATATAGAGAAAATCCATGGGTAAATTACATAAGACGGAACGTAGAAGAATAAAAAGAACATACAATACACAGACTACATAATTCTTTCGACAAGGGTCATTGATTTCTCTGATTACACGTCCACATATGCATAAGCAACAGTACTCTGGGATGCTGAGCTAGGGATCCGCAGTACATGCATTTCTATACAGACATCTTTGTTTAGCAGCAGATATGATGACCAAAGATATTGGAGGCTCGGTCATATTGCTTCAGTTGTGGGTATGGGATCATTTTCCACACATTACTCTTTTTATTAGGGAAACAAAGCAGTGGCACGACCATCCGTTAGGAATTCGTTGGGTTGCAGCGTTCGCGCATCATCAACATCCAATCCATGTCGTGAAACCATACCGCGACGCTTTCGACATGCAATCATCAGAGCAGATAAATAAGCAGCAACACATTCCTCCAATTTTCTGCAAAAAATAGACATTAAATTATATATCAATTTTTTTGTGCAGGTGTTGTAGACGCCATATAATGATAAAATACTTGTATATCTACCTGTCTATTATCTCGAGGGACAAAACATTGGGTGCACATACGTGAGTGGGATGATCGAGTAGATAGATTTGTTGCCCTCGACCAATCCAATGAGAACAGTGCGACTTCAGACTATATGGATGGGTACAAAATGATTACGAGAAGATTTGTAGGTTGGTTAGGGGCTACTTTGGCAAGCAACATAAGAAAACTCACCAAATATATTGTAAGTTTTACCATGACTTTTTTGTAAGATTAACCACTGTGTATTATTTTTTTGATGCAGATGTCCAGGTAGGATCGCATATACTATACCGGACATCAGGAGTGTCGGGAGATTGTAGTCCAAGCAAAGGCTGAAATGAAGCAATGGTTGGCATTCCAATTTGCAAACACGCTCACGATACACGAGGAGCATGCTGACCAGGCTCAAGCAGAGGCTAAACGAGGAAGGGTTAGAGGGAGAGGAAGAGACAGGGGTAGAGCGCATGAACCATCCGCCATACCAGAGGACAAGGAGGAAGACGCGAGGGCAGATGCAATTGTTCCATCCCCGGAATTAGAGAGCCAGTTCGTCACACCTGTTGTCGAGTGACCAAGTGAAGACATGCCAACACCGCAGCCACCAATGAGGCCGGGCGTGGACGTTAGGGATACTCAACCCATTTACTGTGCTCTGACACTGCCACCAATGCCAACATTTGAGTACGACGGTGCAGGACCCTCCCAAATAACGATGATAGATTAGGGTAGTCGGTTAGTACCCTTTGATCCAAATGATACGAGGACATATCAACGGAGAAGAAGGCGATAATTTGTAAAATTCTAAGTTATTCTAAATATGATGTCGTTCATGGAAACACATTTTGTAAAATTCTAAGTTAATGGAATTTTTATATTTTTGAATGTTTGGATCAATTATGTGAATGCTTGTGTGCATTTTCTTTATACCAATATCAATGTGGATAATTTGATATATTATGAACCTTTGCATTTAATTTATTCCAAATTCAATGTGGAAATCAAGATCAATTATGAATGAATGGCTATATTCTCCAAAATTCTCTAAAAATGTTGCCTATTCAGAAAGTTCCTTTAATATCGCAAACTCAACATGCGAGATAGGAGAAGATTCCAGGAAATTTTGCAAATCCAGGGTGTTTCTCCAATGTCGCATTCTCAACATGCAACATAGGAGAAACTCCTTGGAATTGCATCATTTCCAGGAAGTTCTCACTATACCACATATTAGGAATGCGATATTAAATGAAAGTATCTCGAATAACACATCCATGAGTTTTTAGGGATAGCGCATATCGAAGATGCATTTCCCCAGTAGTACAAGTGTAAAAAAACATTAGATGGTGTCGCATGTTCAACATGTGACACCACCGTCACATCCAAAGAAAAAAGTATGCCATAGTACCTAAGGATTTAAGTAAATCTGAGGTACTGCTTAGGAATTTCCCTCTTAATAAGCTAGAAGCTCTGCAAGGCCTTACGAGTACAAGTGAAAGATGCGTAAAAAATCAATAATAGTAGCAATACTATACAAGTACTCACCATTCTAGTACAAAAAGAAAGCCATGGAAACTGGAATTCACACATATTGTAACAGGTTTTCTTGTTAAAAAAGTATGTAGTAGTCTAAATAAGGATCATCTGTAGTTTAAAAAGTAAATGTCTTTGTTGATGCAAAGAGTTGTACTATATTCTAAGGAACCCAAGGCTCTCTTATATAGAGACAGCCCATGGGTAAATTACATAAGATGGAACAGAGAAAATACAAATACCATAAAAGATACACCGACTACATAAATATTTCTACACTCCCCCTCAAGATGGAGCATAGATATCAATCATGCTCAGCTTGGAAGTACACTTCTGAAATGGTCCGTTGAGCAATGCTTGGTAAAGATGTCGGCAGTCTGCTCCCCTGAACTAACATGCGAAGTAGAAATCAAGCCCTTTTGGATCATATCTCTAGTGTAGTGGCAATCTACTTCAATATGTTTAGTTCTTTCATGAAAGGCAGGATTATTGGCAATGAACAATGCGGCTTGATTATCACACTGTAACTGCATGGATAGAGGTACATCTATATGCAAGTCTTATAGTACAGCTCGAACCCACATCATCTCCGTACTTGCTTGTGCCATGACCCTATATTCAGATTCAACACTCGATCTAGCTACAATTGTATGTTTCTTACTTTTCCAAGAAACTAGAGAGCTACCCATAAACACTGCAAAGCCCAAAGTAGACTTCCGATCCTTAGGGCATCATGCATAATCAGCATCCGTACATGCCAAGATAGATAAATTGTTTCCTTTCTAAACAATAATCATGTGCCTGGAGACGACTTTAGATACCTGAGTATCATATATATGACATCCATATGTACCTGTCTCGGTTGTTCCAAGAATTGACTTACCCGACTGACTGCAAAGGAAATATCAGGTCGAGTTATAGTGTTGTAAAGAAGCTTATCCACCATTTCTCTATACCTTCTCCTGTCAACTTCCTATGTATCATTATCATATAATTTCATGTTGGGGTTCATAGGAGTAGTTGAGGGTCTACACCCCCAACCATGCACGTCTCGATAAGCATATCTGTAATATATTTCCTTTTGGTCATCACAAGACCTTGTGCATTCCTGGAAACTCCAACCTCAGAAAGTATCGTAGAGTACCAAGATCCTTCGTAACAAACTGACAGCCCAAAAATACTTTTTCCATCTTTACCCTCTGAGTATCATCTCCTGTAACCAAAATATCATCAACATACACCATGATGACAACCGTACCTCTAGGAGTCTTCTAAATGAACAACGAGTGATCCGTATTTGATCTCTTAAATCCTTGTTAATCAATTAGATGGAAAAGCTTCTGAAACCACGCCCTTGGACTATGTTTAAGGCTATATATTATCTTATGAAGTCTACACACCATATGATTCTCCCCCTCAGCAGCGAACCCCGGAGGTTGTTGCATGTAGACTTCTTCTTACAGATCGCCATACAAGAATGCATTCTTAACATCAAGTTAAAACAAGGACCAATCACGTACGACAGCAACTAACAGAAGAATACGAAGAGTGGAATGACAGGCAACTGGAGAGAAGGTATCCATATAATGCATGCCATATGTCTGAGTAAAACCCCGCGCCACTAGCCTTGCCTTGTAACGATCAAGGCTACCATATGTATGATACTTGACAGTGAATACCCATTTGCAGCTAATGACAGATGCTCCTGAGGGAGCGGGAAGCTCCATGTACCCCGTGATTGTAGAGCAACCATTTCCTCCTCCATGGCAGAATGCCAGCAATCAATTTTCAAGGCATCCTGATAAGTCTGTGGTATCTCCACAGAAGACAAAGCCACTGCAAACCTTTCAAAATTCCCTGTAAGGCGATGAAAGGAAATCTGGGAGGTAAGAGGATATGAAGAACAAGTGCATTTCTTCTACCTTATAGCATAGGAACATCCAGATCATCAACCACAGTACTCGTCGGTTCATATTCCCCCTGCAATGATGAACACCCTGCACATGCACACTATTCGACCCATCATTAGTAATAACATCTGGACATACCTGAGGCGTGCTAGATGATTGACGTGCAGCATGAGCAGGACCCGACTGACGTGTATAATATATTGGTAATGGCGAGACAAGTGGTTTTAGTGGTGATGGCGGTGGTGGTGGTGGTGGCGGTAGTGATGTTGGTGTGACCACATCAACTGGAATGGACATTGGTGGACTTAAAATAGGAAGAATATAGACCTCGTCATTAGATGTGGATGAGGCCAACCTGTCACCTGCAGAAGAAAAATACATAACAAACTCAAAGAATGTAACATCAGCACTGACAAAGTATTTCATGTTTACAGATCACAGCAACGGTATCCCTTCTGAATCCGAGAGTAACCCACAAAGACACATTTGACAGTTGTAGGCGAGAGCTTGTCAAGACCAAGAGACAACTGATGAACAAACGCAACAGCGCCAAAAACACGAGGAGTAAGCGTAAATAATTCCTTATCTGGAAAACAACAGAAAGGGGAATTTTCTCACCAAGTACCGAGGATGGCAAACGATTGACCAGATAACAAGCTGTAAGGGCGGCATCTCTCCAAAAAGAAATAGGAGCACAACTCTGGATTAGTAGGGTTCAAGTAACATCAAGAAGATGACGATGTTTTCTCTCAGCAACTTCATTTTGTTGAGAGGTGTACGCACATGTGGTTTGATAAATAATACCTCTTGATGAAAAATATTGTGAGAGAGAACGAGTGCAAAATTCCAAAGCACTATCAGTACGAACATATTTCACCTAGGAGGAAAAAACATTTTGCACTTCATTAATAAGATTTCTGACAACATCTCATGCTTCAAATTTATTCTTTAATAGAAAGACCCACGACAAATAAGAGAAATCATAAACAACTACAATATAAAACATGTGTCCCTGGTGATCAGGACACGACTTGGACCCCAAATATCGACATGAAGTAATTCAAAAGGGGAGCTACTGCTCTGACACTGACGACTAGGGAAGATAGCTCTATGGTGATTTCCCAACTGACAGGCTTCACACCGGAAAGATGAACTCGGAGAGATCTGAGGCAAGAGATGATGCATCTTCTGAAGGGGAAGGTAACCAAAGCATAGATGCCATGTATATGGAGAGACAGATCCAGCTACATGAGAGGAGACGCTAGCATATGAACTCCGGATCAGACGATAAAGACCATCTTGCTCAGCACCACAGCCAATCACCAAATCTGTTAGAATGTCCTAGAAGATGGGTAAAATATAGCGCGACAGTGCAAATCCTTTGTGATCTGACTAATAGAAAGTAAGTTCATCAAAAAACCAGGGGCACGTAAGACATTCTATAAATGCATGAAAGGCAACAAAGTAACCTACCCCTGTCCAATAAAGTGTGAATGAGTCCCATCAGCTATTACCACCGACCGCCCTGGTGGAATCTCCATGTATGACATAAGTCTGTCTCTGTCGCGGCAAAGATGATGTGTGGCACCCGAGTCCATGATCCAATCTGAGACATCAGAACTATAACATGATGTAAAAGCACAAGCACTACCTGAGATGCTAGCCGTGGTAGAAGTACTCGCAGAAGCTGACGCAGTAATATCCGAAGGGCCTCGAGGAGAATCTGTAGAAGCAGGAGGCATAATATCTCATAATCTCACAACAAGTTCCTCAAACCTCTAATCCGAAGTAGATGCTGATGGAGATGCAACATGTTCGGCTACTTGCGTCGAGGTTGGAAATCCATACTTAAGTAGCATGTATCCTCAGAATGGCATGTACGATGACAAAAAAGTGCATCGCTAACGAAAACGACAACCTTGACCACGAGGTCCACGGCTACGGAATGAAGAACCACCTCTCCCTCTGGAAGCAATCATCGCCGAGGGTGGTGGAGTAAAAGCACTGGATGAAACAGAGATACAGTTAAGCCTCCGATAAACTTCCTCCATAGGAGGAATGGTAGCATCGGCAAGTATCTGTGATCGGGTAGCATCATATTCAGGATCAAGGGCCGCAAGCAGGATCGCAACCATGGTAGCATTCCTAAATGTCTTATGTTGCTCGGGGGTGGCCATGAGAGGAATAGTACTATAGAGCTTCTCAAACATCCCCTGTACGGATGTATACAAGGAGTGAAGTGGCCGCTCATTCAGCTTCATTGTGAATATGTCGTGCTGGAGTTGTAACATCTTGGTCTCATCCCGCACCTGTGAATATATTGCGTCAGTATGTCCCAGATCACCTTAGCGGTGGGCTGATGGAGGACATCATTAGCAATCTCCATCGACAATATGCTTGATAGCCAGACCTTGACATATGAATCATCAGCCTCCCAGGGCATAGATCCCAGTCTTCTCTGTCGGCTCTACCTCTGTAAGAATATGCTTCTTACCGTTCGACATCATGAGGCTCATGAAGTGCATCGCCTAGGGCTCATAATTCGTCCCATCCATCCTAACTATTGACGCGAGACCTTTGAATGCGCCTATGGAGGGCATATCGACTTTGTTTCTAAAATGACGCTGGAGACGAAGAACTAGGATTTGTAGATGAAAAGACAAGTGTCTACATAAACTTCATGGGATTTGAGTGCATATGTAGACTTTACGCACTCAAATCCAAAGATATGGCGGAGGAGGTTGCTGCGGCAGAGGCCGATGAGGGCAGGGGCTGACGGGTGGTCGTCGGCTAGAGAGGGCCGGCAGGAGGGGAGGGCCCGACAACGGGGGGGGAAGGCGCCAACGGGAGGGAAGGCACCGGCGAGAGGGAAGGAGGTGAGGGACCGGCGGTGGCATTGCCGAGGAGAGGAAGCGGTGGGGCGGAGAGGAGGGGCGGTGTCGAGGAGAGGGGGCGGGGGGACGGTTGTGGGAAGGGTAGGGTTTTAGCTCTGATACCATGTTGGTGGAAAGAGTTATACTTCCAAGGAACCCTAGGCTCTCTTATATAGAGACGATCCATGGGTAAATTACAGAAGATGGAACAGAGAAAATAAAAATAGCATAAAAGATACACTACTACATAATTATCTCTACAGTCGTTCCTTGTAAAATTAACCAAGTTTGTGATACATGATCGCCATCTCATGTATCATGTGTCTACGTGTACAAAGCTATGTATGTAAATAAAAATTTTTAGCCTCTTGCCTAAAGCACATACACTTCCTCCCAAGAATATTGCAGGGCCATACACTGCCCTGATGCACTGATTTCTTCTTTTGATAGTACATTGTTAGAAGAAAAAGAAGAGATGTTTATTTCTTGTAACCCTATGCTCTCTTATATGGGAGGGAGGGCTATGGGTAAATTACATAGAATAGACAAAAAGAAATAAAATAATTGAAAGATACATGGAAAGTAGAAATATCTCAACACTCCCCCTTAAGATGGAGCATAGATGTCAACCATGCTCAGCTTGGACGAACATTTCTGAAAAGGCCCCCTAAGTAATGCTTTGGTAAAGATATCTGTTGTTTGTTCTCATAAACTAACATGAGAAGTAGAAATCAGACTCTTTTGAATCATATCTCTAGCATAATGGTAGTCTACCTCAATATGTTTTGTTCTCTCATGGAATGCGGGGTTGTTGGCAATAAAAAGCGCAGTATAATTATCATATTGGAGATGCACGGGAAGTGGCACCTCTATAGTCAGGTCAGTAAGAACAGATCTGACCCACATCATCTCCGTGGAAGCTTGTGTCATAGTCCTGTATTCCGACTCAGCACTCTATCTGACAACCACAGTCTGCTCCTTCCTCTTCCATGAAACCAGTGAACTCCTTATAAATACAGCAAAACCCGAGGTAGATTTTTTATCTTTTAGACATCCATCATAATCTGCATCTGCACATGCAGTATCTGAGAGAGATGTACCGTTGCTGAAAGAAGTCTCGTACCATGTGAAGTCTTCAGGTATCTCAGAATCATATGGATTGCATCCATATGTGTCAGCCTAGGGTGCTCCATAAACTGACTTACTTTGCTCACAGCAAAGGATATGTCGGGCCTAGTGATGGTCACATATAGTAGCTTGCCAACAAGCTCCATGTATCTCCTCTTGTCGACTTCCTCGGTGTCATCATCATATAGAGCTTCATGCTCAGATCAATGGGAATAGTGGCAAGTCTGCAATATGTCATGCTTGTCTCTGAAAGAAGATCTGCAACATACTTTCTATGGGTTATCACAAGACCCCGTTGGTTCCTTGCAAACTCCATCCCAAGGAAGTAATGTAGATGTTCAAGATCCTTGGTCACAAACTGCTGACCTCGGAAATCCTTGGCGCCCTGAATGCCCTGCCCGCCATCTCCTGTAATAATAATGTCATCAACATATACAAGAATGATAATAGTACCTCTCTGGGTCTTCTGCACAAACAAGGAATGATCAGCAGACGATCACATAAACCCATGTTGCTCTATTAAGTCTGAGAGTTTCTAGAACCATGCTCTTGGACTTAAGGCCATAAATAGCCTTGGGTGACTACACACCTTCTGACACTGCCCCTTAGCAGCAAACCCAAGTGGTTGCTTCATGTAGACCTCCTCCTGTAGATCACCATAAAGGAAGGCATTCTTCACATCAAGCTGATAGAAGGGCCAATCTCGTGTCACAGCAATGGAAAGAAGAATACCCAGAGTAGAATGCATGGCCACTAAAGAGAAAGTATCCTGATAGTCCACTCCATATGTCTGGGTGAACCCATGTGCCACAAGTCTTGCCTTAAAGCGATCCACACTGCCATCCGCATGGTGTTTCACAGTGAACACTGAACACCCATTAGCATCCCACAACGGACGTGTCAACTGGAGCAGAAACCAGACTCCATGTACCACATGACTATAGCGCAGCCATCTCCTCCTCCATAACCAAGCGCCAACGACTATCTTTCAATGCCTCTTCATAATTCCGTGGAATTTCCACGACAGATAGAGCCTCTGCAAATTTCTGAAATCACATGTTAGACGATAAAAGGAGACCTAAGAAGCCAGGGGGTAGTAAGCACGAGATCTCTTCTTCTTTCGAACTGCAATAGGAATATCCATGTCTGAAGGAACATCCTCCGTCTGTGTGCTAATTTCCTGCACAGATACATTTCCAGACCCATCATTAGAAGCTATGTTATCAAAACAAACCTGGGGCTCCGTGGATGATGGGCGATGACCATGAGTAGAAGCAGTCCGACGAGTATAGAACTTAGGTAGTGATGGAACCAGAGGTGCATGTGACTTAGTACTAGGAGGGGGCGAAGATGTTGGTGGTGGTGGAGGTGGAGGAGTTGGTGGGACGGCAGGTTCGGGAGGAGGTGGCATGTAGACTTCATCATCCGAGTTCGATGAAGCCAACCTATCACCTGTAGGAGAAAAGTACATTACATACTCAAAAAATGTGACATCAGAATAGATATAGTATTATCTGCGTAGAGGATCATAACATCGATATCCCTTCTGAGTCTTGGAGTATCCAACAAACACACATTTGACAGCTCTAGGAGCGAGCTTGTCAAGACCAGGAGTCAACTGGTGAACAAAAGCAACAGATCCGAACACACGAGGATTGAGTGAGAATAACTCCTCAGGAAAAGCTATGGAGAAAGGAATTTTCTCACCCAAGACAAATGACGGTATACGATTAACCAAATAGCATGTTGTGAGAACTGCATCACCCCAAAACGAATGTGGTGCACGACTCTGAATGAGAAGAGTCTGAGTGACATCAAGAAGATGACAATGCTTCCTTTCAGCGATACCATTTTGCTCAGAGATGTAAGGACAGGATGTTTGATGAATAATCCTTCTAGATGAAAGAAAATGAGATAGGTCACGAGTACAAAATTCCAACGCATTATAAGTTCACACAAACTTCACAAAGGTAGAGAAAATATTTTGCACTTCGGTAATAAAGGTTTTGATCACATCCCCTGTGTCAAATTTATTTTTCAAAAGAAATACCCATGACAATCATGAAAAATCGTCCACAGCTACAAGATAAAATATGTATCCCTGGTGATCAGGCACACGACTCGGACCCCAGATGTCAACATGAAATAACTCAAAAAGGGAGCTACTGCTCTGACTCTGATAACTGGAAAGGCAGACCTATGATGCTTTCCCAACTGACAAGCTTCGCGCACTGAAAGGAAGAACTAGGTGAAATTTGTGGTAGCATATAACACATCTTCTGAAGAGGGAGATGACCAAACCGATGGTGCCAAGTGAACGGAGAGACTGATCCAGATGAATGAGAAGAGAAGTTTGCATATGGAGTCCAAACCAGGCGATAGAGACCACCCTGCTCACGGCCACACCCAATCACTTTGCCTGTAAGAATGTCCTGAAAAACAAGAAACGATGGCTCAAAAATAGCTCGGCAGTGCAAATCCTTTGTAATCTGACTAATAGAAAGTAAATTCATAGAGAAATCTGGAGCATGTAGCATATTCTGCAGACACATCGAAGGCGTCAAAGTGATCTTCCCATGTCTTGTGATCGGGGAATAAGTCTCATCAACTATCACAATTGTTCTCCTTGCCATAATATGTCTATATGACGTAAGCCGGTGTCTGTCTCCATATAGATGATGTGTAGCACCGAAGTCCATAATCCACTTTGTACTATCAGATCCATGACAAGATGTAAAAGCATAATTACTTGAGATTTTGGTTGTAGCAGAGGTACTGGCAGACATTGAGGTTGTCATATCTGAGTGATCTCCTGAGGATGGTGAGGCGGAAGGGGGTATAATATCCCTCAGTCTGGCAACGAGGTAATCAAACCTCTGACCTAGAATAGAAGAATCAGGACATTCAATCTGCTCTGCAACATGGGCTGATGCCGGGAATCCATGCTTAGAATAGCATGTCTCCTCGATGTGACCTAGGCGGTGACAGAAAGTACAGAACTGACGAGTGCGACCTCCTCTACCAGGAGGTCTGCGTCCACAGAAGGAAGAATGTCCTCTTCCTCGAGAGGTTGCCACGGCCGAGGAAGTCTGACCAAAGGCTATAGAAGGAATAGTAATCCAGTTGAGCCTGTAGAACGCTTCCTCCGTGGGAGGAATAGTGGCATCTGCTAGAATCTGAGAGCGAGCAGCATCATATTCAGGGTCAAGGGCTACGAAGAATACCCCTACCATGGTAGCATTCCTATTATGTCTTTTGCTGCTCTAGAGCTGCCATTAGAGGCATGAAACTGGGAAGCTTCTCAAACATCTCACACAAGGATGTATACAGTGAATGCAGAGGACGTTCATTTTGCTTGATATTGAATATGTCATGCTGAAGTTGGGGGATCTTCGTCTCGTTCCTTGCTTGAGAATACGTTGTCGCAAGGATATCCCACATCGCCTTAGCAGTAGGCTGATGTAACACACCATTGGCGATCTCAATCATCAATGTTCCTGAAAGCCAAACTTTGGCAAATGCGTCGTCCGCCTCCCATGAGGCGTTTACCCCAATCTTCTCCATTGGTTCCTCATCGGTAAGAATGTGTTTCTTACCATTTGACTTCATAAGACTCATGAACTGCATAGCCCGGGGTTCATAATTTGTCCGATCCATTTTGACAATATGCGTTGGACCTCTGAATGTCTCTGTGCGGGTATATCAACCTTGTTCTCAGACATCTTGCCGGATATACAAGACTAGGGTTTTGTACACCAAAGAGTGAATGTCTACACAAACATATGTGGATTTGGATGCATATGAAGACTTATGCCCCAAAATGCATCAATGGAATGAAGCGAACGATGCCGGTGCGTGAAGGCGCAACGTGCGGAGGAGTCGAACGCGAAGAACGATGCACATGGCTGGCACGGGAACGCGCTAGGCGGCGCGGGAACACGCTAGGCGATGCACGTGGAGGTGTGCGTGAAGGCGCACGTGGAGGAGCGCAAGACGCAGGGGCAGTACGCAGACGCGACGCACGTGGACTGCGCGCGTAGGCGGCGTGCAGCGCATGTAGGGGGTTGGCAGCACGCAAAGAAGGGCTCGGCGGTGCACGGAGGTGGGGGGTAAGAGGTGGGGTCAGGCTGTTGGGTACGAGAGCTCCGGTCTAGGACCATCGCTCTGATACCATGTTGGAAGAAAAAGAAGAGACGTTTATTTCTTGTAACCCTAGGCTCTCTTACATAGGAGAGAGGCTTATGGGTAAATTACATAGGATAGACAAAAATAAATAAAATAACTGAAAGATACATGGAAAGTAGAAATATCTCAACATACACAAAGTAACTGAAAAATGTGATAGCACCGTGTGAATTGTGAATAAAGCAAGGGGCAAAAAACCAAGTTGGTAGCACACACCAATACCATGTCAGCAACAAGAATTTGATAGAATCAGTTTTTTATGTACAAATCATATAGGAAATTACTCAAGGTCGATATGTAAGTAAACCTTATACTGATCTATAAAATTACAGGACGGCAGTACAAAAGTATGTTGAGTATGTATTGGTTTCATTATGGATACTTTCATAATTTCCTTCCCTTACTCTTCATCGTCTCTACCAGAGAAGGGGGGAACCCAAAGCACTTATGAAATGTTGGATGATTATTTCTTAAAATCACGAAAAGTAGATGACCACTATCCCTTTCTACTTGACGGAACAAGACTAAGCAAAAATAGTAAACAGTCCAGGCAAATTGCAAAATAACTTACATGTGAATGAAGATACATAAGCCCAGAGAGTATATCCTTTAAATATCTTCTTGAAGTGCTTTCACCAATTCCACCTGGTGTTCCTGAGGGATTACATATGCTTTTTCCCTCCACATACTCCATAACTGAATGGCAAATTTTGTAGTATAATAATCAGTTTTCTAAGGGATTGGATTGGTGTGAGGAAATCCAAAAGCAAAACATAAAACCATGCAATTTTTATTGTAAATATTTTGTATAATTACCCATGTATAAATGATTCGATTCCGGGTCGTCAATAACCTCGACAAGGTTAATAATATTCGGGTGTTCCAATGTTTTCATTATTGAAACCTGCAAGAAGTTATCATCTTTACTAAATATTTCATGGACCAGTCAAATTTTGGTATTGAAAAAACATTTTCCATCATATAATAATAAAAATCATTTCAGCAGGACCATCATCGTGCTTAGAATTATGCAATAGATAGCATTTACATTACACAACACTGTACCAAATGCTTGCCCTTAAAAATCTTGAGAGAGCTAAAAAATGCAACATGAACTTTCTGGAATGCAAATGCAATGTTCATTGATGGATTTCGGCCACTTGGGATGCAGAGGTAGTAAAGGGAATGGTAATCTATATTAAGTCATTCATAAATAACCATAAACCATAAGTGAGACTGATGCAGTCAGAAATTTGAAATCAAAGGAGAAAATAGGCGCATCTAGACTCGTGGGTTTACATAGGAACATGGATGAGGGGTAGAATCCCACAGGAAATAAAAATAAAATGGGGAATAAAGGTTGAGGAGCTCTCCAAATTTGATTAACGCGTAACTTCATAACTTGAGCAAACTACTAACCCCTTTATATCGAGAGTGGAGGGAAATACAAATACAAATAGAAATGGTGAAGCTTTTTCCCACTTTAAGTATGGTCGGATACATGGATTCTTGCTCAAATCCATGCTGAAAATAAAAATTCTATAACGTTGAATTCATTGATCTCAATTTAATTAGGACTAAATTTTTCAATTCTTACAAATAATCTAAATTAAATTACCTAATAAAAAAATGTAAAATGTTGAGTTCATGCATTGATCTCAGTTTAATTTAAAATCAATGAACAATAACGAAAATAAATCCTAATTGATGATCAGCACTTGCATCAATTCTCCTCCAGTTACAATATTGCATCTCTTAATGAGTTTCTTAGCTGCATAATCGAACTCTATGGTGCATTATCACCATTTCGATGTCTGGAGCTAGGGTATGAATTCTAGAATACCATGCTCGAGACCCGAGAGCATTCTTCCTATTATAGTGAAAGTAGTGTCGAAATCTATGCAGGAGTTCTGGAACTATTTCTACAATGATCTATTACAATCACTGTTCTGGTGGCCTTCGAAATTGAAATTTAAAATCTTTGAATTATAATTCATATATAGTCCGTAATATATGCCACAGTATTCCAATCAGGGAGAGTCCTCTTGATGGGAAGATTTTGTTCTCTTCCAGATTTTTTTGATAGGAAAGAAGGTGATCTGCCAATATTAGAGTCACCACAAAAGCTATTTCATTAAATAAAAATTAGAGTACATTACCGTGAGACCTAAAGGTGATACAAGGCCTTGCTCTTCCAGATATTACTGGAATATAAGTGCAGTTTTTTAGTCTGATCTTATTTTTTCCATGCAGGGGTCTTTTGGTGATTCTTTGTAGTATCTGCGGTCTTTAGAAATTCATTTGGATTTTGGTTGCACCATGGAATTTTGGCAAAACCTTCTTTAACAGCATTCCTCCAAAAGATATTAACAAAATTGACGAGTTTGTACTTTTCCCAGATATTTAGTAAATCCACTGCCAACTTTCCACAAAAGGTGGAATGTTGTTTCCAACTGGAAAGAATATGTGCCTCCCACTTCGATATTTTCCTTACGAGAACCTCAAACAATTTCAGGGAAACTTTAGAGGTTTTAGTAAGGAAACGGAAGCACACCATACTCCTGAAATCTAGCTGCTAATCACTCTCCCGTTTGCTTGGATACGGGTGAGGGGCGGTCGATGTGCTCAGTCTTCAGGTTTGAGCCATCTTAGTTGCTGGAGGCTGGTTTTAGAGAGATGGTGACTTTTTTGGGCGAGCCTGGGATAAGCTACAAAGTGCCTATACCCAAGGCTTTAAATATCGGTTTCGGTCACCATTTCGGTATCGACCAAAACAGAATTTCGATGGAATTTCGGTGGAATTTCGACCGAAATTTCGGTCATTTCGGTCATTTTTTGTACTAGGATCCCCATATTTCGGTCATTTCGGTCATTTCGGTCGAATTTCGATTTCGACTGGATATCGATATTCGACAGAAATTCGACCCAATTTCGCTGAAATTTGAGGCCATGCCTATACCTAAAGTTGAAAGCAATATGCAAGAGGCTGTTCTCTTTCAAGACGAAGGCCAAAGCAGACAGGAAATTGCAGCGGAAAGCAGCCTAGGAGAAGGTAACATGTTGGGACACTTAAGGATGAGCGGATTCCGGGGATTGGGCGAGCCTGGGAACAGCTACAAAGTGCCTATACCTAAAGTTCAAGGCACTATGCACGAGGATGTTCTCTTTCAAGACGAAGGCTAAAGCAACCAGGGAATCGCAGCGGGATACAGCCTAGGAGAAGATAGGGGATGACGAGTTTGTTGAGCAGGGCATTGCAATGAAGATTATTGAGGAAGACGACCAGAGGGGAGAGGTGGAGTGGAGGCAGAGATAACGACAAAGATGGCTGAAATATGGGTGATGCAAATACTTGTTTCTTCCATGCGGTGGCTAGTGATCATCGACGTTGCAACCTCGTCCATTCGGTTGAGGTGAGAGCAAGCTTGTAAAAAATGGCTGACTAACCAGCTTAATCGACTCGTTTAGTCTATAAGATGGGATGGCCACTTCGATTAAGGTGAATCGACCCATAGCCGGTCAACCAACTAAAAGGTTCATTTAGTCGGGCGACTAGGCCGATTAGTTGGCCACTTTTTTCTCTAAGACTATTTTTCTTGCTTTTAAAGAGCAAAATTAATCTAAGATGCTTAATGATCTAAATGTTCGATTGGAATTAAATTATTTCTTTTATTTCATTATGATCATATAGAAAACGTATAAATTAAAGTAAATATATAAGAATATATGTATATAAAATGATTTGGATATTTTAAATATGTAAAAAAATACATAGTCGACTAAAGTCCAACTAAATCCGTTTAGTCCTTCGACTGTCAATTAATCCTTAGTCAGTGACTCGACCGACCGAATACTAACTACCGATTTTTGCAACCTTGGATGGGTGGGTAGACTTCCCAAAGGAACAATGAAGTGGCAAGCGCCATCACCAATCACTTCCGACATGTGAGCCAAAAGGTTTTTCCTAGTGGTTTTAGATGGATCAGTTTGGGAGTTCCTCAGGTCAACACCAGGTCATGAAGGGTCTAATGCCGGATTTGGACATGTAGAAGGATAAAGCAACAATGTCTGGCTTGAATGATGATACTTACCATTGATCGGTTGGTTTCCAGGTCTTCTTCTTTAGAGTGTTTTGGGACATGGTGGCATAGAAGGTGATGGTTGTAATTTATGAACTTGCTAAAGGAAATTCTAAATTTGAGCGCTTAAATCGATCCATCATCGTTCTTCTAACAAAAAAAGGATGTCATGACCAAAGTGGAAGACTACAGCCCAATTGCACTTTCTAATGCAATTTACCTAACTGTTGTGAAGGTTGTGGTGAACAGATTAAGAGGTTTGCTACGAAGGTTAATTCTCCAATGTAGCGTGCTTTTTTCCTAGGAGACAGATGATATACCGTGTGGAGGTGGCTTTTGAAGTCGTAGCGAATTAGAAGAGGCCTAATGTTAAGAGTGTGCTTTGGAAAAAGGAATTTTTCCAAGGCATTGACTGTGTGGATTGGAAATTTATTTAGGTCTCGTTATATCGGATGGGTTTCCCTTGTACGTGAATCTCCTGGATGAAGTGATGCATCATGACTCCCTCGTGTGCAGTATTGGTTAATGTGTTGCCATAGGGTGGATTTTTCCAACTTCAAAGAAGCGTCAAGCAGGGGTGCCCTCTAGCACAACTCCTTTTTGTTATGGTGGGCACATGCCCTAATTATTATGATAGAAACTAGAGAGGGTGTTATTGGTGGATTCTCAATTGAATTTTCGAGAGAGAATATCCATTCTGACTCTAAAATACGATTATGATACAATCTTGTTTGTTGAATAAAGCATGGAGCATTGCAAAGGACTCTCACTGGGTTTAGACTTGTTTAGAGAGGTGTCTGGACTGAAGTTCAATAGGTCCAAGCTAGCATTTAGAATGTTCAACGTGAGAGATTATGATATATCATTGTGTGAAGCCATATTGAGATGCCAAAGATCCTCACCACCTATGAAGTATCTCCCCCACCCCACCCCGATGGCCAGAAAGATGCAGAAGGATTATTGATTACCCCTGTGATTGAAAAGATAGAAAAAAAAGTAAGTTGGATGGAAGTCGTCATGTTTATTCAGAGGTGGAAGCTTATGTTGATGAAATATGCTCTTTTAGCCAAACTTCATTTTATCGTCCAAGTTGCTAAAGTTGGCACCAGCAAGAGATCACAATTTATCACGTGGTGCTTCTATTAATCCAACTCTTGTGACTTATATGGCTGGCCATTGGTAGACTAGATGACGATTACGCAATTAAAATGATAGTTGTCTTTGTGTTCTCAGTTTGGAAGAAATGAACAAAGTTTTCTTGTAAAAGTGAATCATCTATATATGGAGCAAAATAGAGGACCTAGTTTTGTGTGGACCAACGGTGAAGCTTTTCTTACGGTTTGTAGTAGGCGATGGGAGGAGTTTCCAGTTCTTGCATGATGATTGGACTGAAGATGGTGCCCTCGAGGAGAGATTTCTAAGGTTGTTTACTCTAGCTTCTGACCTAATGGTTGTAACATCCGGAATCCGCCAAACCCGAACCCAACCCGATTAGCGTCCGATTAATCCAATAAAGTTGTTTGTCAATGTCAAATAACCTAAATTGATCAATTGATCGTAAATTAAATTCGTTCGGGCGAAATCGACCAAAAATCGGTCGCATCGAATCGTGTGCCGTGAAAAGCCGCGACGTAAATCCAGAAATCGTGAAACAAACCGAGACTGCCTAAAGATCCGATTCGACGAAACAAGACCAACGGAATCGACCGTTCGTCAATCGGAGGTCGTTTGATATTTTTAAATCACAAAATTTAATCTCGAACAAAAACCGTATCCGAAAATTTCGGATACTCCAAACCCGATCGGAAGTATATCAATATTATACTAATTTCGATCGTCGTTGAAAAACGATCAAATCAAGATATTTCGTATCAAATTCCGACTCTCGAGGCCCAAATTCGATTAACTTTAAGTATATCATATAAAGAGATATTTTGTTAAAAATATAATGATATAAAAAAATTTATAGTACAGGCACAGCCTGTACTGATTCAGCCAGCCGTGGGTTTTTTTTCCCACCCCTTTTTGCTTTTCCCCACTCGGTTATTCATTTCCTCCACTTGGTCCCCAAATTTCACACTTGGCCACACTACAGACCTTGCTGTCGGTGGCTCCCCATGACAGCCACAGTTGGCTAGATTTCTCTTACACTTGGCAGTTAATGATGCTACTCTTTTGGGTATATAACACATACGTGCCCTCTAAAAAAATCCCAATTTCTCTCAAATCTCTTCAATAGCTTCAAAACCGAGAGAGAGATAGCCCTAGATTTTCATCTATCTCCAACCGAGAAGACAGGGCTGCTGCTTCAATTCAGCCATTCTTGCATGATTTTGGATCCTAAATTTTAGGAGATCTAAAGAGGTACATCTTTCTATTCTCTTTTCTTTCGAATTCTAGCTGTGAGAAGAGTTACTCCCCTCCATATTTCTCCTCTTCTTTCATTTCCCTCCTTTCTTATTTCTTCTTATAATTTTCTCACAATCTGCTCCAGCCGTTGGGATTTTTTTCAGCAATTCTCTCGAGATCTAGTTGCTGCCAGCAGCCACTGCTGCTACCATAGGAGCAGGTGAGGCTATTCCAAGCAGTACTACTGCTGTCCAAATCCACCCAGGGTGTTTTCCTCTTGCTGGAACTGCAACACAGAAACCATTGACGCATGTTTTGAAGGGTTGTTGTTCATGGAGGCAACTGTTGTTCCCTTGCTCTTGGAGCTATTCATACATGCATCTTGATCTCCAAATTGTGGAGATCAAAAGGTACAATCCTAAGCCTTTTTCTTGCTGCCATGAATGTGATATATTACCCCCTCTTGTTGTTCCCCATAATTCCTTTCCACCTTTTTGTATGTGAATCTGTATTCGGTTGGATAGGAGTTACAGAGAGGCAGTTATATCTAATATTTTTCTTACTCATGTATTGCATGCCAAAGTATTTGTCATGTTCATTTAAAAAAAATGACACGTTTAAAATTAGAAAATAGATAAGATAGTTATATTGAGTCCAAAAATTTGGTATTATTAGTCTTGATAAACAGTGATATTAGAAATATTAGTTCCACATAAATTTCCTTTATATACCTTTGGAAATTAACTCCAAGAATGATCCATCCTAAAAGTTGGATTCAAGACAAAAGAAATAAAATTCTATCCCAGTTAAGCCGTAAAATTTTGCATCATTCACATTCATCATTATATGTAATCTCAAAAATATGATCCATGATAACTTTAACAGGATACTCATTAGATGAGTGCAAGTCTTACAGTAATACATACTAGGAACCTTAATGCTCATCTGTTTATATTTCTTTTTCCGTTGTTATTTGATAGCAGTAACTGATGGTTTAACTGTACCATCCAAAGAAACAATTAGTCCAACAATATGATCAATGCTATCTTTTAGCTCAAGGGTTGCAGGATACCCATTAGATGAGTGAAATCCTCATGCAACAACTGAAAATTTGTAATATTCTGACTATCAAGAGGATGATCCATTATTAAGAAGGTTTGCCACCTTTTCCCAATATATGTCAAATGAATCATTCGTGTGCTTACAGTACACACACAGGGTACGGAATAGCAACCATGAGTAGAGATAGTTTCGAGATTTATTATTAGTTTATGTATCTTGTTGCTATTTTTTTCCTCTTATTTAGACGTCTCTGTAATTTATCCTTAGGCCTCTCCCTATATAAGAGAGCCTAGGGTTTTCCCTGAATGATCATCGAAGACTCTTTTTCTTAACATGGTATCAGAGCCGCCTTAGGGCTCTCCACCCGCCGCCCCTCCCTTCCCCACCCGCCGCCCCTCTCTTCTAGCCGCTGTCAGCGGCTCCAGTCACCGCCGAAGGCCACCAGCAAGGTCCCGGCGGCGCCCCCACCAGCCGCACTAGGCCCCACCTCCTGCCGACGGCCCCTTCTCCTGCCAGTGGGCCCCCTAGCGGCCCCCGCCTCCTCCCGGCGGCCCCTCCTACTGCCGCCCTAGGCCCCCAACGGCCCCCACCTCCTCCCGGTGGCCCCTCCTGCCGCCCTAGGCCCCCAGCGGCCCCCCATCTCCTCCCGGCGGCCTCTCCTCCTGCCGTCGTACGTCCTCAGGCCGTCGCGGCGGTCCCAGCTGCTGTGTTGAACGTCGAGCAGTCCCCAGGCGGCACTCTCTAGCCGCTTCAAGGGCTGTAAGCTTCCTTTGAGGCGTGGCCTAGACCCCTCTTCCTCCGATTTATGGATTTGAGTGCGTAAATTCTACACACGTACTCAAATCCGATGCAGTTGGTGTAGACATTCATCAATGTGTCTGTATTCCCTTCGTCTTCTCCAAGCAGCATTATGTCAGAATCGAAAGTCGATTTGCCCTCCACCGGCGCATTCAAAGGTCCTGCGCCAATAGTGAAGATGGATGGGTCTAACTATGAGCTATGGGCTATACAGTTCATGAGCCTCATGAAATCTAATGGTAAGAAGCACATTCTTACCGAGGATGAGCCTGCGGAGAAGACAGGGATCTATGCCTCATGGGAGGCTGATAATGCCTACGCGAAAGTCTGGTTGTCTGGTACGTTGACGATGGAGATAGCTAACGACGTACTCCATCAGCCCACTGCTAAGGCAATGTGGGGCATCCTTGCTGCTACGTATTCACAGGTGCGAAATGAGACAAAGATGTTGCAGCTTCAACATGACATTTTTACGATGAAGCAGGCCGGTAGACCTCTCCATTCTCTATACAAATCCCTTAGAGGGATGTTCGAGAAGTTATACAGTACCATTCCTCTCATTGCTACTCCAGAACAGCAGAAGACGTTTCGGAACGCCACCATGGTGGGCATTCTACTTGCTGCTCTCGATCTTGAGTACGATGCCGCCCAGTCACAGATTCTAGCAGATGCAGTAATTCCTCCAGTGGAGGATGTCTACAGAAGGCTCAGTCGCATTCCAGTTTCCTCCAACTCTTCTACTCCACCCCCATCAGCGATGGCAGCCTCGCGTGGGAGAGGTGGACCGCCTTCTGGACGTGGTCGTGGACGTGGCCGTGGACCTCAAGGAAGAGGTGGTCGCTTCAGTCAGATGTGCTCGTATTGTCACCGAACTGGACACTCGGAGGAGACATGCTACTCTAAGCATGGGTTCCCAGCATCGGCACGGGTTGCAGAGCATTCACAATCTCCATTACCGTTTACTGCAGATCATAGATTTGACGAACTTGTGGCCCGTCACCGTGATATTATGCTACATTCATCTGGTGATTCATCTGGTGGTTCTTCAGATATTGCTGCCACAGCCTCTGCCAGTTCATCCGCCGTTGCTAGTAGCTCAGGTAGATCATCAGCACTCATACCATCTCATGATATATCTGACTGGGTTATAAATTCCGAAGCCACACATCATCTCTGTCGAGATAGAGGTAGATTACAGGCCTACAAGGATATTCCTCCCGGCCGTTCAGTGCAGATAGCAGATGGGACCCACTCACCTCTTGTTGGCCAGGGGGAGGTTTTCCTATCCTCCACTATGCAGCTACAGAACGTTCTACATGCCCCTGAGTTCTCAATGAATTTGATGTCTATTAGTCAGATTACAAAGGATTTGAATTGCCGTGCTATATTTGACCCGTCTTCTCTCATTTTTCAGGACATACTCACGGGCAAGGTGATTGGTTGTGGCTCTGAGCAGAATGGTTTGTATCGGCTGGTTTGGGAATCCTATGCTGGCGTCTCCTCTCACTCCGTTGGACCAGTCTCTCCTTACATTTGGCATCTTCGATTTGGTCACCTTCCGCTCCAGAAAATGTGCCATCTTCTGTCCCATATCTCTCCAAGTTCGTCGTTTCGCTGTGAAACATGTCAGTTGGGAAAGCATCATAGGTCGAGCTTTCCAGGTCGTCAGAGTCGGAGCAGTAGCTCCCCATTTGAGTTGTTACATATAGATATATGGGGTCCGAGTCGTGTTCCCGATCACCAGGGACACAGGTTTTATCTTGTGGTAGTGGACATGATATATGCCTGTGAACCATAGACATGTGCAGAGAATGGCTGTAGCAGAAATGAAAATGCTAAGATGGATATGTGGACATACACGTAAAGATCGGATTCGGAATGATGCAATCAGAAAGAAAGTTGGTGTAGCTCCGATCGAGGATAAGATGCGAGAAAACCGCTTAAGATGGTTTGGTCATTTGCAAAGAAGGTCAACTGATGCACCGGTTAGGAGATGCGAGTGGTGGGATGTTGAGCCGGCTAAGAGAAGGCGAGGACGGCCCAAGAAGTGTTGGAAAGAGACTATACGAAGGGATCTTAGTTTTTTGGATATAAGTCCGAGATTGACCCAAGATAGATATGAATGGAGGCGAAGAATCCATGTAGCCGACCCTACTTAATTGTGGGAAAAGGCTTTGTTGTTGTTGTTGTAGTGGATGATTTTTCTCGTGTCTCATGGGTATTTCTTTTGAAGAATAAATCTGAAGCAGGAGATGTGGTCAAAAATTTGATTAATGAAGTGCAGAATGTTTTCTCTTCCTCAGTCAAATATGTTCGGACGGATAATGCCCTGGAATTTTGTACACGTTCTCTTTCTCAATTCCTTTCATCAAAGGGTATTATTCACCAAACCACTTGCGCATATACATCCCAACAAAATGGTGTGGCGGAAAGAAAGCATCGCCATCTCTTGGATATTACTCGAACCCTGTTGATTCAAAGTTGTGCTCCTATTTCTTTCTGGGGGGATGCTGTCCTTACTGCATGCTATCTGGTCAATCGAATGTCGTCCTCTGTCCTTGGTGGGAAGATACCCATCTCTCTTATTTTTCCAGACAAGGAGCTATTCTCACAGCCTCCACGTGTCTTTGGCGTTGTGGCGTTCGTTCATCGTTTATCTCCTGGACTTGACAAGCTCTCTCCTAGAGCAGTCAAGTGCGTCTTTGTTGGTTATTCCAGAACCCAGAAGGGATACCGGTGTTATGATCCTACAACCAACAAGTACTTCGTCAGTGCAGACGTCACTTGCTTCGAGTCGGTTATGTATTTCTGGCCAGCTGGGAACAGAATGGTACCATCCACTACCACTGATGATATTTATGTTCCACCACCACCTACATGGAGTTCGCCTGAGTCGTCCCCTGTGTCAGTTCCTATGCCGGCACCACCGCCACCATCACCTCCACCTCCACCCATTCTACGGCCAATCATATCACCGTTTCCTAGACATTATACGTGTCAGTCAGGTCCTGCTCAGACGACAGATCAGCCAATCACTACGCCTCAGGTATGTTCAGATGGTGTTACTACTGACGGGTCAAGTTCGGTACATATGCAGGATTCCTCATTATAGGAAGACACGGATGATGATCTTGATGTTCCGATTGCTATTCGGAAGCAGAGGAGGCAATGTGCATCCTATCCATTTGCTTCACAGGTTTCCTTCCACCGGCTCACAGGTGATTTTCAGAAGTTTGCCACAGCATTGTCTTCCGTGGATATACCACGGACATACCAGGAAGCCTTGAAGAGTGAGTGCTGGAGATTAGCTATGGAAGAAGAGATGAGGGCCTTGCAGTCCCGTGGCACATGGTCTTTGGTTCCTGCACCTCCTGATGCATCCGTTGTGAGCTGCAAATGGGTCTTCACAGTCAAATATCATGCAGATGGCACGTTGGATAGGTACAAAGCACGCTTGGTCGCCCGTGGGTTTACACAAACATATGGCATGGATTACATGGATACATTCTCTCCAGTGGCGAGACACTCGACTCTCCGTATTCTACTATCCATTGTTGTGGTTCGTGATTGGAGCATTTCTCAACTAGATGTCAAGAATGTCTTTCTGTACGGGGACTTACAGGAGGAAGTCTACATGCAGCAGCCACCCGGGTTTACGGCTGAGCGGGAGAAGCATATGGTCTGTAGACTTCACAAGGCGATATATGGCCTCAAACAGAGTCCGCGAGCGTGGTTCCAGAAGCTGTCCAACCTAATTGAGCACCAGGGATTCAAGAGGTCAAATGCCGATCACTCGTTGTTTGTCCAGAAGTCCTCGGCAGGTATGGTTGTCATTATGGTCTATGTGGATGATATTCTTGTTACAGGAGACGATGTTCAGGGCATAGAGAGGGCGAAGGCATTCCTAGGCCGTCAGTTTGTTACAAAGGACCTTGGAACCCTAAGATATTTTCTGGGGTTGGAATTTGCAAGGAATGCACATGGCTTGGTGATGACACAACGGAAGTACATTACAGACTTCCTGGTTGAGACTAGCATGGATGGGTGCAAACCATCAAGCATCCCCATGGACCCCAGCATGAAGTTGTATGAAGGTGATACTGATGAAGTAGATAAGAGGAGATATAGAGAAATGGTGGGAAAACTCCTCTACATTACCATAACCCGTCCAGACATTGCATTTGCAGTTAGCCGGGTAAGTCAATTTGTGGAGCAGCCAAGACAGGTTCACATGGATGCTATACACATGATACTGAGGTACCTGAAGTCTTCTCCAGGGTCAGGGCTGCTATTCAGAAAGGGCACAGACTTATCCATCTCAGCGTGTGCAGACGCAGATTATGCAGGATGTCCTAAGGATAGAAAATCAACCTCAGGGTTCGCAGTGTTTGTTGGAGGCTCTCTGGTTTCTTGGAAAAGCAAGAAACAAACTGTGGTGGCAAGGTCCAGTGCGGAATCCGAATATAGGGCCATGGTTCAAGCCAGCACGGAAATGATGTGGGTTCGCTCCGTATTAGAAGATCTACATGTAGCTGTTCCTCTACCTATGAAGCTTCAGTGTGACAATCAGGCAGCATTGTTCATTTCCAACAATCCAGCTTTCCATGAGAGGACCAAACATATTGAAGATGACTGCCATTACACCAGGGACCTGATCCAGAGAGGATTGATATCTACTGCACATGTTAGCTCAGGAGATCAAACTGCAGATGTATTCACCAAGCCACTGCTCAGAGGACCTTTTCAGAGATGTTCATCCAAGCTGAGCATGATAGACATCTATGCTCCACCTTGAGGGGGAGTGTAGAGATAGTTTCGAGATTTATTATTAGTTTATGTATCTTGTTGCTATTTTTTCTCTTATTTAGACGTCTCTGTAATTTACCCTTAGGTCTCTCCCTATATAAGAGAGCCTAGGGTTTTCCCTAAATGATCATCGAAGACTCTTTTTCTTAACAATAACCAATGATAATCTCCTCCACACACTAGGGAATGATCTCCATGGCTAGAATAGATTGTACTTTGGAAGAAGACAACAATGACAATGGACTCTAAGTATTCAGACGAGGTTGGATGGAATGTGCATGAATAACATTATCTTCTAAGGATGGAAATCAAAATCTGGGATAACACAGAAGGCAATCACAAGTTCTTAGAACTTTGAAAATGTTGGCTTTAACCATTATTGAAGTGGTAAAATCTGCCACATAATGCTATATGAAGGTTACTTGTAGTAGGATAGTAAAAGAAAAATAGAGTTTCCTCTAGAAAGAAACTTCATGAAAGAATAATAATCTACAAGATTATGTCATTCTGCTAGCTTATCAGGTTCTAAGATAGTAAGTTAACAACTATGATTTAGCTGTATTTGTGAGAATCTTAGACTCATCCGTATCTTCTCGACAGTTTTCTTACACAACATATTGCCAATGATACTTTATATGATAATATATATCTGCAAGTTCATGAAAATATAATTATCCATCTCCTATTTGTCAAAACTCTCACATACGAACTTATATATATTTATTCTCATGTTGTCTATTAATTAGGATTTTAATATCCTCTGATTTAGGCCCTTAATTGATCTCTCCTACAAGATCTTATCCATCAAATGATATCAATCATATATATATACTAACAAGAGAAACTATTAGGAGTCGGTGATCAAGTGAAATTGTTGGGGATCAATGATCAAGTGAAAATATTGAGAATATGTAGTATTAAAAAAATATTATTAATTGTGCCGGTCATGGTGACCTTTACACAAGACTGTACGAGGGCGCGGTGACCCTCAACTGGGCGGAGGAAAGGAAGCCCAATTTGGGCAGCGGCCGCCAAGTGCGCGGGTCTACGATCCCAGTCCCTTTTCGGTTTTTACGCGAGCTCGCAGTGTTTTTACGCCTTGTTGGGATCCGGACTTTAGACCAGTTCCACTAACCCTCTGTTTTAGGATACCCAGGCGGGGGATCCTTGGTTTTCAGTTTTTCGTACGAGCTCGGTTGCCCGTACTAATCGGGTTGTTTTTCTAGAGTGACTTTTCCGGGAAGTCTCTCACCCGTCTCAGTGGCGTAGTTTTGGAGTAGACATATCCCTCTATTGGACCGCGCTTCCAATTAGAGGGCGAGACGGAAGAGCCCTTTTGTTGGCTTCTTCACCGCTTGAGTTTTTCTTTCGCCAGACTTGGCGATCCTACATCCAGATCATCCATATCTACATCTAAATCATCCAGAGTTACATCAGAGAGAGTTACAGTCAAGGTTTGGAGGAAATCACAATTAAAATTAAATTGATTAGAAAGTGACTATAATATGATTCGAAATCCCATTAAGTTAGTGGACGTATTGGAACTTAGTTAGGATGCATTATACAACATCGCATGCCTACGGAGGCACCCCAACCCTAAGGCACTTTTAATACCTTAGAGTCATAGTGTGAGATTATATAAAGACCAAGACCACAGACTATCCACTAACTCAAAGGAGTAAATAGACTTAAGAATCTAAATAAATCAAGAAACCATTCCAACCTCAAACTTTTCCATCGTCGCTCACAAACATGATCTCTGAATAAAAGAACAATATATAATTATACTTATACATTCATGAATATTCATCTATAATATAAAAATATCATATATGGGAAGTGTTGGGTTAAGGGCCGATCATGAGAGATGCTTTAAACAACTTGAATACCTTTTTACTTGAGCAAGTAGATGTAAATTGTACTTGTCTAACCTTTCTACTTGTTTATCTTTGAACATTTAATGCCAATGGATTTTTTTTATATATAAGCTTATGTGAAGTACAAGCGCTTGCTGACGCCTTTTCTTCCTTGCACGCATGGCAGGCAAGGAGCCTTTATCTCAGTAGCGGGTTGATGACTTCAGGAGACAGGGTATATACTAGACGGTATGGTTTATTTGTCTCAGTTTTTGTTCGGTTGATAATGTAGTATGTTTCCTTCTCTTCTGCTTAAAATTTTGGGACTACTCTATGTACTGTCAGTCACTGTACATGTTGTAAAATTATATGGAAATTAATGAAATGAGATTTTGGTGCCATTTGTCTCTATTAATTTGTGGTTATGAATGTGGATATGAATGTCATGTGGAAAATTATCCGCGCGAAAAATTTCCCTGATTTTCCGTAAATTGTGCGATCATGTGTGAATGAAATACCGTGAAAGTAGCGTAAACGGGTACCCAGATCCTAGGGGGTTCACAATGGTACTCTAGTGAACTCTTGGGATGGCAATGCATTCTTACCATCTTCCAAATCAGACTGTCAGATCAAAGAGCAGGTGAACTCTTGGAACTGGAGTCCTTGGACAATGCGAAGAGCTCATCTGTTGGGCATGATTAATGGTGCTTGTCCAATGGCACATATGCAATTAAGAAGGCATACAAATTTGTGCTTGGGAACACTACTTTTTGGCCTCAGGTTTTGGACTGATTGATCACCTTATGTCGACCAGTCGATCACTTTTTATGCATAGATATTTTTTGATCAATCAGTCAAGATCAATTGAGCGATTACTTGATAGTATTTCCTAATACCATATTAATCAGTTTAAAGATTTAATTGATTACTTTTTCAAAATTGAATTTACTCACCACTTCTTTACGTAGATGAATGAGAATGAGAGGCTCATCTCAACATTTTGCCAATTATTTCAATCATGGTTACTAAAGTTTGTCAAAGTGTCACTACTAACCAAAAGACTCCTCGTTTTTCCAACTTTGATCCATTCAATCCTTAATAGTTTTAATAAGTTTTTGTTATTTTTATGTATTTTATTCAAACTTTCAAGTCATGTAATAGACCCGAACATTGTCTGTTTTCTTATTTACCTTTGTTTCGAATTTGTTCTACTTTTTTTTTAAACTACAACATCCATTTCTTAGGTTACTAAACTTGTTTGATTGCAAGCATTATTTCTCAAGATTTTTGCCTACAATAAAAAGTGGGAGATTTATCTACTCTCTCATTGTGAATATATTGTGATTCTCTCTCTATTATCTTTATCTCAAACCTTCGTAGGGATTGCATTTTTTTAGGGGGGAGATTGGATATTTCGTTTTAGATGTTTGCTTCAGATTATTCTAATTATGTTTTATTATTATCTAAAAGGAGTTTGTTAAAACACTTGATTTTAATAATTAAACAAACACTTTATTATTATCTAAAAGGAGTTTGTTAAAACACTTGATTTTAATAATTAAACAAACACTGTTTTAAATAGTCGATTGCACAAAAGACCAGGGTTCAAATCCCACTCTTGCGGGGGTTGTGTTAGGTAGTCGACAGTCAGCATAAAAAATAATCGAATCTTTAAACATGGATTTGAGAAAGAATCCATGTAGTTGATCCTACTTATAGTGGGAGAAGGCTTAGTACATTATTTGTTTTAAATAAAGATGTCCTTCATCAGTCAAACGGGCAATTGTTGCAGAAATCAATATACTCAGTAGATACTAGATAGTATCTTCATGATATTTCTAGTATTCAACTGAACTAAATATGTGACACTGGAAAGTTTATAATTTCTAGAGCATGAAAAGAATCCAAAACTTATGTCTTTATATATCTGATTGAGTGGTAGTGCAGTGTGCCTAACACCTAAAAGACCATGGTTCAAATCCCTCCTTGTGGGAGTTACGTTAGGTAGCCGACAACCAGCATAAAAATGATCTTGTGGTAGTGCAGCGTGTCTACCACACAAATGACCAGCGTACAAATCCCTCATTGTGGAGGTTTCGTTAGGTAGCTGACAACCAGTATAAAAAATAGTTGGATAATTCAACAAGGATATGAGCAAGAATCCACGTAGCCGACCCTACTTATAGTGGGAGAGGGATTCGCCATTTTATATATCTAATTGAGTTAGTTTGTACTAAATTAATACAAGGACTAAAAATGTACAAAGCCTTTTGTTGGAGTATTTGGTTGTGCTTCTCTTATATTGTAGATGAGTAAATGGACTCACCCAGAGTTTAATCCCACATCTACCAGTTTGGAAATGTGGAGACTCAGTGGGAACTATATATAGACCCCAACACCCATTGTATTCAGATGAGAAAAGCAATAGACTATCATGGCTCTGAGGTGTTCTCCCGTGGTTTCATCCCGCTCCTTAGGGAGTAGGGTTCCACGTAAAATCATGTGTGTTCTTCATATTTTTATTCTTTTTATCTGATACACTTCCGCATTCCTATTTCCTAATATGGTATTACAGCGGGTTCGATTCTCGAGGTTCTTTTTATGTTTGTTCATTATTTTATTCAAGATTCCATTCCAGTTGAAGTTGATTATCAAGATTCAAAGATCTGAAGATTTATGATTTATCATAACCCAGATTCGTGCACTTGTCATCTAAGTTCTAGGGTTTCTCATTGAAACCCTAATCCTTCAAGATCATGATCAGGCTAGATTCAGCCACATCTCCTGGAAAGACCTCCAGCGGTGCATCGAAGTGCAGGCGATGCACCTCCACGAAGGTGCAGGGGGCGCACCTCCACTCCTTATTCTTTGCACGAATCTCAGTCGGCAAAAGCCGCATCTCCAGGGTGGCAGGATTCTTAGCGGTGGAGGAACCCATGTGTTTCGACTCCTCGATCTCCATCTCCCTCTGCAGCATAGGCAAGCACCTCGTGCCACCCACTCCTTCATTAGGTCCCAAGCGACATCCCAAGCGGCATTGATGACCACCATCCTCCATCTCTACCTCTTATGTAGTTCGGCGACGATAGCCGCACCTCTCTGCGTGCCCCAACTGTACCGCATCTCCCCCTCGATGCAACTTCATCACGCGCAGGCGACGCGATTCATATCTCCAGCCTTCCAATGCCGGCGAAGACCCTCTCCAACTCCGGGCGATTCAGATCTCCAACCTTCACATCGCGCGCCAAAATGTGCAGGATGCGTGGTACCTTGCTTATGCAGGTTGCGTGATGCACCTCGTCCGCGAGGCACGCGATCACTAGAAACACCAAAACGCGTAGGAAGCAGGATGCACCTAGTCCGCAAGAAGTGGATCCAGATCGCGACGGCAGCACCTGGTCCTTCCCACACATTCTCTCCGGCAGGTGCTCCATCAGGGGTGGTGCGTCAGTGAACATTGCCCCCATCTGCCACGTGGCGGCGAGTACATGAGAAAGGGTTCCTGGAAACCCTAAATAGCGGTCGATGTTAAAAAAATGGGAGCCCAAGGGGGTTGCGGCATTAAAAAAAGAGGAAATGCTTGTGTGGGTTTCATCCAAAAAAACACAGAGAGAGAGAGAGAAAAGACCAAGTACTATTGACCCAATTGGGCTAAATTGTTTTTCGGTCCAATTGGACCACACATATCTTTGTTCAAAAAAATGAGGAAAAAGGCACGTACAAAGAAAAGTCCTATGCTAAAAAATGATGTAACCGGCTATAAAAAAAGGAGGAGAAAATAGCCAAGAAATTTTTTTTGCGAAAAAAATCGATTTGAAAAAAAATGTGAGAAGAAGTCGAGGAGAAAATTTGTGATCGGCTAAGTGATTTATGTTTTCTCCCCATCTTCAATTGTCTTCTCCCAACTTTGTCGATGTCATTTTTCGACAAGTATGGGAGAAAGGGGGAGTGTTGTTTAGAGTCACAGGTCTTCTTCATATTCAGATTCTCCAGACCAGCCAGTTTCCAGACTCTACAGTTCAGATGTTCAGACTCGCAGATTGATTCCAAGTCGTCAGTTTCAGACACGCACATGTATGCAGTCTTTTTCAAATGTGCACATGTTTGCAATCATTTGTCGTGGTCCCCATCTTTTATATTTCAGCCAGGGTTTTCATGTGTGCCATAGGGACTCCATAGTAGAGTACCATTCCATATGCCATGTTGGCTAGGGTTTTCATGTGATATCATAAGGACTCCAAAGTAGAGTACCATTCTCTGTGCCAGAAGGGAGAGACCCGGTTTCTCCGACGAGAAGACTTCTTCAGACTCCATTCTCTAGCGATCGTGAACTCCAGTACGAGGTCCTTTCGAGGTTCCAATGAGAGAGAACTCACTTTGAGGTCCCTATGAGAGAGACCCATCTTCAGAACTGCCTATGGATAATTAGTGATGCTCTTTTCGGCCCTTTTCATAGACGGAGCAGTTGTTTGTATGTTGTAGCGGGGCAGAGCTCCCCATGTAAAGACTCATTCTTCAATTGCAATGACTCTGACAGGCGCAGTACAGAGCACATGCACTCTGACGAGGAGATTCAATTTGACTCACACTCCAGTCCGTTAGTACTCACCTGCACGGCATGAGAAGCAACATCCTCGACAGCAGCCAACAATCGTACGCGTTGAGTTGATATTGCCAGTTTTGTCTTATAGAGTGATTGGAGTTTTCTTTTTATTTGTCCAAGCTGAGCATTGCATGCTCCAGCTTGATGGGGAGTGATGGAATATTTGGTTGTACACCTCTTATATTGTAGATGGGTAAATGGATCTCTCTAGGATACATTTACTTCATCCAGAATTTAGTGCCACATCTACCAATTTGGAGATGTGGAGACTCAATGTGGGTTATATATAGACCCCAAAACCCATTGTATTCAAATGAGAAATGCAATAGACTACTAGCCCTCTGAGGCTTTCTTCCGTGGTTTCATCCTACTCCTTAGGGAGTAGGCTTCCACGTAAAATCCTGTGTGTTCTTCATATTTGTAAAGATTCTTATGTTACGTTGTCTTTATTTATATTAATTATTTCTCTTGTTATGTTTATGTAATTTACCCTTTGAGATATTCTCCTATATAAGAGAGCTCTAGGGTTAGATGGAATACAACTTTTCTTTCCCCCATTCACATGGTATTAGAGCGATGGTCCAAGACCGGAGCCTATGCCCTAAAACCTAACCCAACCAAAAACCCCACGTACACGCACGCCGGGCGCCACCTCCTGTCGGGCTGCCTCTTCCTGTCGTGCGCCGCATTTAGCGATGCACCGCATGCGTCTCACGTGCGCGGTGTGCCACCTCCAGCCTTGCGTAGCCTGCACTCACGCCTAACGCGTGCAATGCGCAGTCTCCAGCCCTGCGCAGCCTGTGCTTGTGCCTCACGCGCACAACATCTCATGCGAGCAGCGTATCACGCGCGCGACCCTGGTCCTTCGTTCTAGCGTGCACATCACGTGCGCAGTCCGTGTCTCATTCATGCGCAACTCACACCCTTATATCGGGCGTCTTTCCCCACGCATCTCTGTGTGACACTTGCAGTGCGACGGACTACTAGTAGTTCTTGAAGAATGGAAGGAGTTGTGGTAAGGGTCTACACCCACAACCATCTTCTTATATGTCCGGTAGACATTATTCGTCTAGTTTTGTACCCAATCTTTAGATATTGTTGTCATCATGTCAGGCAACAAAGCAGATGTTCCATCTCTGGGTGCCTTCAAAAGTTCAGCACCCATTGTGAAGGAGATGGAGGAACGAATTATGAATTGTGGGACATGCAGTTCATGAGCCTGATGCAAAGTAATGGCAAGAAGCATAATCTCACACAGGAGGAACCTGTTGACAAGACTGGGGCTAGTGCCTCATGGGAGGCAGACGATGCATATGCATGAGTATGGCTATCTGGCACCGGTATCCTCGGAGATTACCAATGACTTCTAAGCCAGCCCATGGCAAAGGCTATGTGGGACATTCTCGCCGACACATATTTTCCGCGAAGAATGAGTCGAAGATTCTGCAACTCCAGCACGACATCATCATCCCAAAGCAAGATGGTCGTCCTCTTCGTACCCTTTACACGTCTCTAAGGGGTATGTTTGAGAAACTACATGTTTACAATCCTTTGGCTGCCACACCAGAGTAGCTCAAGGCCTATAGGGATTCAGTGATGATAGGAGTTTTTATAATAGCACTTGATCAGGAGTATGGTGTAGCAAGAGCACATATTCTTACTGATGCCACCATAATTCCAATGGAGGAAGCATATCACAAGCTGAGTAGGCTCTCCATATCTCCTGATGGTACCTAACTGTCTCAGACGACCTCAGCCATACCAGCATCTCGTGTAGGGAGGGCCTACTCCATACTGAGGATGAGGTAGGTGGCTATGGTAGGGGAAGGGGTAGTCGACCCCCTCGGCAGCTGTGTACGTACTGTCATAGACCAGGTCACTCACAGAAAATGCTATTCCGAGCATGGGTTCCTAGCTTCAACTCGTCTTGCAGAGCAGACTCAACAGGCTGGGGGCCCTTCACATGTATCTGATCAAAGGTTGGATGAACTTGTGGCACAGCTAAGAGATTTATGCCTATTTCAAGATCCACAAGCTCTCCTTCAGGGTCATCAGAGGTAGCTGCTACAGCATCAGCATCCACGTCAGGTAGCATACGCTCTCACTAGTTGTTACAGGGCAGACTTGTCAGAATGGATCATGGATTCAGGAGCATCTCATCATCTTTGTGGTGACAAAAGTCAATTGAGTGATTTTCGTTCATCTCAAACAGGATGATCTGTAGTGATAGCAGATGGGACACACTCTCCCATTACCTGTCAGGGGAGGTGCAGTTGACTCCCTCATGGTGACTTCAGAATGTTCTCTATGCTACTGAGTTTTTTATGAATTTACTATCTATTAGTCAAATCACTAAGGATTTACATTGTCGTGCCATATTTGATCCATCTTGCTCTTGTGTTTCAGGATATTCTTCATGGACAGGGTGATTGGAACAGGCCGTGAGCAAAGAGGGCTTTACAGACTGGTGCAATCTCCTTATGTTGGTGTCCCTTCTCTCCATGTTGGATCTGTTTCTCCCTACATATGGCATCCTCGATTTGGTTGTCTTCCTCTGTAAAAGTTGTTCATGTTCTTCCACGGATTTCTCCTCGCTCTACCTTTCAGTCGAGGCTGTAGCTTAGGAAGCATCATCGGTCTACTTTTCAAAGTCGTCAGGATAGGAGTAGTCATGGTTTATTTGGGGTTATTCATTTTGACATTTGAGGTCCCAGTCGTACCCCAGATCATCAGAGACAGGTTTTATCTTGTTATTGTTGATGAATTTTCAAGATTGTCTTAGATCTTTCTTCTTAAAAATAAGTCGGATGCTAATCATGTTATTCAGTCATTTATTATTGAAATAAAGAACATCTTTCCTGCAAAAGTCAAATTTTATATGGTCTGATAATGCACTAGAATTTTGCAGTTCTCGTCCTTCTCAATTTTGATTTCAGAGCCGTGCTCCTCATTCATATTGGGGTGATGCGGTTCTTATTGTTCGTTATCTGATAAATCGTATGCCTCTTCAGCGTTGGGTGAGAATATCCCGTTCTTGATTGTGTTTCCTAAGAAGGATCTTTTCTCCCTTATGCGTCGTGTGTTAGGTTCTGTGGCTTTTGTTCATCAAGATGTCTCCTAGTCTTGACAAGCTCTCTCCAAGAGCTGTCAAATGTGTGTTTGTTGGGTATTTCAAGACCCAAAAAGGGTATCGATTCTTCGATCATGTTCAACGAAGGTACTATGTTAGTGAAGATGTTACTTTCTTCGAGTCCATTATGTATTCTCTCCCACAGGTGACAAGCTATTCCATCAGAAGATGGAAGGAGGTCTATATGCCTCTACCTCCTCTCTCCACTACACCATCATTGCCACAACATCCCTACTCCACCTCCGCCCCCCACCACCCCACCCACCATTACCTCCACCACCTACATTCTATCCCCAGTTACCGGCATCGACCCCGTGCTCATGTACCTCCTCTACCATCCAGCACGCCCAAGGTATGTATGAGCATTTGAGTACTTCCAATGGCACTAGTGAATTGAAATTTGAATATGCGGCTTGAGGGGAAAGCTATTTTGGAGGATACTTCTTCTGCGACTAATGAGGATCTCGAGGTACCTATTGCACTATGACGGCAGAAACATGCATGCACTATGTATCCTATTGGTTCTCATGTTTCCTTGGAGGGTCTTTCCAAGGATTTTCAGAAGTTCGTTCTGAGATTATCTCACGTGGAGATACTACGGTCATATCAGGAGGCACTACAGAGCAGTCAATCGCATCTGGCCATCGAGGAGGAGATGGCAGATTTACAGTCCATAGGTACGTGGAGTGTTATCCATGCTCCACTTGGTGTGTCTGTTGTTGGCAGCAAGTGGGAATTTACTGTGAAGCATCGGGCAGACGGTACAGTGGACAGATACAATGCCACCCAAACCTATGGGGGTGGATTATCAGGACACTTTTTCTCCTATTGCATGTCACTCTACCCTGCGGATTCTATTGTTGTTATGGTTTGTGATTGGCCACTTTTCCAATTAGATGTTAAGAATGCTTTCTTGTATGGATATCTGCAGCAGGAAGTTTACATGCAGCAGCCACCTGGGTTTGCTGCTGAGGGAAGTCTAGTATGATGTGTCATCTTCATAAGGCTATATACGACCTTAGCAAAGTCGGATGGCTTTGGTTTAAGGAAGCTCTCAGAGTTGATTGGATAAAAGGGGTTTGTCAGATCCATGCAGATCATACTCTTTTTGTTAAGAGAAATCAAAGAGGTATTGTAGTGTTTGGTTTATGTTGATGACATTGTTATCACTGGCAGCGATGAAGAGGGCATTCAAGCAGCTAAGGATTTTCTTGGACAACAGTTTGTTACCAATGACCTTGGCACGCTTCGTTACTTCCTTAGCTTGGAGTTTGCACGAACTCAGCAGGATATGGTTATGATGCAAAAGGAAGTATGTTACTGATCTTCTATCTCAGACATGCATGACAAGATGTAGACCAGCTACTACCCCAATGGATCATAATGCTAGGCTCTATGATGATGACTCTGAGGAGGTGGACAAGAGACGACACAGAGAGCTGGTAGGGAATCTATTATATGTTACTATTATCAGGCTTGATATATCTTTCGTTTAGCAGAGTGAGCCAGTTTATGGGGCAACCCAAGCAGGCACACATGGATGCAGTGTGCATGATCTTGAGATATCTAAAGTCATTCCAGTGCAGGTCTTCTTTTTAGAAGAGATACGTCTCACAGTTACTGGGTGTGTAGATGCAGATTATGCTGGGCGTCCCAAGGGACCGAAGTCCACATCAGGCTTCATTGTGTTTGTTGGTAGCTAATTGGGTTCATGGAAGAGTAAGAAACAAACTATTATTGCTCGATCCAGTGTTGAATCAGAATATAGAGACATGGCCCAAGTAAGTATAGAAATGATGTGGGTCCAAGTTTGTCCTAACTGATCTAACGATTGAGGTGCCTCTTCCTATGCATCTCAAATGTGATAATCAAGAAGCCTTGTTCATAGCTAAGAATCCAGCATTTCATGGAGAGAATAAAGCACAGTGAGTAGACTGTCACTACACTCGTGATTTGATCCAAAAGGGGCTTATTTCAACATCTTATATTGATTAAGGTGATCAGATTGCAGACATGTTTACCAAAGCTCTTGCAAGAGGTCCATTTCATCAATATTGTTCCAAGCTGAGCATGATAGATATATATGCTCCAGCTGGAGGTGTTAAGATTCTTATGCTTTGTTGTCTATGTATTTATATTATTTATTTCTCTTGTCCTATTTATGTAATTTACCTTTGAGTTTTTCTCCTTTATAAGAGAGCTCTAGGGTTAGATGGAATACAACTTTCTTTTACCATTCCACAATATTTATTTTTTTGGTTTGATACGCTCCGCGTTCCTATTTTCAAACACCTTTCATGCTAAAAAACATATTTCATAGGTACATAGACCCACATATAACAGTATACCCCCCAACAGCTCACTGTCTGCCAGAATCCTGCTACGGTTGTACCAGTACAACCCAAGCGTGCACCGCTACGTGATACTATTGTGCACATATACATATGCTCATCCGTACACAATCTTGACCTCATTCAAACCAACTTAATTTCAATTATAACATATGTATAAACATTTGTACACTGATATATTTTATAATGTCGTATGTTTGAACCAAAGCGTTTTAAAATTCTTGTTAACTTATGTGCACTAATAGTGTGGAAAATGGTAAAGTAGAAGCGATAATCAAGAACGCGTACAATAAACATGAAGAACATGGAGATTTTACATGAAAACCTACTCCGTCAGAAACAAGATGAAACTACAAGAGAACGCCTTAAACGGTGGATTCTTTCTATTTCATTCTCTCAATGAGTACATGGGTATGAGGCTCTTTATATAGGCCCACGAACTCTCCAAGTCCCACCAATGGACGATGTGCGACTATTCTTCATGTTGTGGTAATTGGGCTCTGGAGAGATCCAATTCCCACATAGGTCATTCTCCAATACCCCCCTCAAGCAGGAGCATGCAATGCTCAGTATTGGAGTATATGCATCATGTGTAGATGGGTAATTGGATCCCTCCAAGGTCTAATTACCCCGTCCAGAGGTTTAGTCCCCATATCTACTATTTATGGGACTTGGAGAGTAGGTTGGGGCTACATAAGAGGCATCATACACATTGTATCAAATGAGAAAGTTCAATAGAAGAATCATCCCTTTGAGGCGTTCTCTCGTGGTTTCATCCCGCTCCTTACGGAGGAGGTTCCACGTAAAAATCTCAGTGTTATTCATATTTATTCTTCATCTCTGATATTACGCTTCCGCATTTTCGATTTCTAACATGGTATCAGAGCAGGTCGATTTTTGGTTGATTTTGAAGATTTATTCTTAAAGATTATTTATTGATCAAGATCGTTCAAGTTCGGGTTCAATTTTAGGGTTTCTTGAAACCCGAATTTTCAGCTGTTACACATCTCTAGAAGATCATTCGTGCAGATTTATTATTGTTCAAGATCAAGTTCTGAGATATGTTCAAGTTTTGGAAAGTTTTGTTCTATTGATGTGTTCTAGGGTTTCTTTTTATGTTTAAAGCGAATTTAGCTATATTGTCCGTCCTATGGTTTCATTTGGAACCCTAATTCTTTACAGAACCCAATGTGGTACATCACCAGCCCAATCGCAAGAAGAGGGGCATATGGGTTGATGCCCTCACATGTGCATATCTATGAAGAAGGCACATTCTCCGACGCATGTAAGCGAAGGATTATCCGGGTGACGCAAATCTTCAATCGCCGGAACCATATTTCAAAAAAAAGGAGAAAATATGGGTGAAGCTACTCCACGGATCAGGGCTCCAGTCCTCCAGACGACGCTGCCCCATCTCCAGGAGCTCCATCGCAGCCTCCACGTGCTCCTCTCTGCCTCCTACTATATCTCAAGGTCCACGAGAAATGCGGAAACTCCATCTTGATGGTGGCATCATTGTTTTCTATGTGCATCTCCTATTCAGTCCACGACGACAATGGTACAACACCTCCTCGCACACACCTCGGTGAGATTCTCGAGTGGCTCCTATCAACGAAGGCAATGCATTTCCCCTGCCTGCAAATCAGCGATGGCAGCGCATCACCCACCAGGGCGGCGTTGGTGGTGCGTTTTCTCCAGGGGTTCCATATGATGGAACCATATTTGTGATATCTGGAGGTAATGGGGGGGCGATACTCATCCTAAATAGGGCCCCCAATCTCTGTTGCTTCTTTGTTTTATTTTAAAAAAGGAGGGATCATCTTGAGAAGTTTTGGACCAGTTTGGGTTGGTTTGTATTATAAAAAAAGGGGGGCGACTAAATTTAGGACCTATTTGAGCCATGTTTTCAAAAAACGGAAGGAGAATTCTTTTGAAAAGGTGCGTACAAAAAATCATACGCAAGAAAAAAAGGAGACGGTTAAAAGGATAATTTGAAAAAAAGGAAGAAGAAAAGTCAAAAAATTTTGTGACGGATTATTGGTTTTTTCTTCACCCCATCTTCACATCTTCCATCAACTTTGTCAAAGTCGTTATTTTCCAACAAGTATGGGAGAAAGGGGGGAGTATTGTGTATAGTTCTATGGCTTATATTCAGATCCTCCATTCTAGATGTCAGGTCAGTTGTCAGACTCGACGTTCAGATTGGTTCCAAGTCTATAGTTTGATGCACAAATGTATGCGATCATTATTTGTGTGGTCCGCATCTTCGTTTTTGGTCTAAGGGTTTTTATGTGCTCCATAGGGACTCTAGAGTAGAGATCTCATTATCTAAGCCATTGTGGACTAGGATTTTCATGTGGTTCCACAAGGACTTCAGAATAGAGATCCCATTCTCTGAGCTAATATGGGAGAGACCTAATTTTCCAATGATGAGACTTTCGGACTCCATTCTCCAATGACCATGGACTTCGAAGAGGATATTTCCACATTTTTTTCCAGTCCGACCCTTCAGAGAAATGGAGCAGTTGCGGGCTAGAGTTCTCCATGTGAAGACTCATTACAGTTTCATTAACTCCAACAGGAACAGTACTGTTAACATATATATATTAATGTTCTTTGTGTCTTTCTGTTATTTTTATTTCCAGTTGTATGCTTTATGTAATTTACCCATAGGCTACTCTCCTATATAAGAGAGCCTAGGGCTTATGGAATAAACATCTCTTTCATTTTCCCAAAATGGTATCAGAGCGACGGTCCTAGACCGGAATTCTCGAAACCCTAACCCTACCCCACCCAACCCGTGTGCCCCGCTCTCTCATCGCCGGCGCCGCCGCCAGTGTATCTGCCCCGCCGCTGCTCCTCCGCCGGTGCCTCTGCGCCTGTGCGTATCCATTGTGCGTCTTCCAGCGCTCCTGCATGTGCATCTCTGCGTGCAAGTGCCTTCACACGCCTGCGCCTGTGCGCACCGTCACGTGCTTGTGCCTGTGTGCACCTTCACGCGCCTGCGCCTGCGCGCGTACGTCAGTGCCTTTCGCCTGCGCCTAGCGCGCAACTTCACGCGCGACTGCACGCTCGTTCTCACGCTGCACGACTGACCGATTGACCTTGCATGCCTGCGAGGTTCAGAGGGCACCGAGGAGCCCTAAGCATGTGCGAAGCCCTAAAGCGCATACCGTCAACTACATGGGTTTAGTTATTTGAGGTCTACATAAGCAACTAAACCCGTCTACGTCATTGTAGACAAACCTTATCTTCAGTCAATCGATCCAGTCTTCAGTTTCCAGTATGTCAGAAAGCAGAGCGGATATCCCATCCATTGGCGCCTTTCGTGGTCAGGCGCCTATCGTAAAGATGGACGGTACAAACTATGAACTGTGGGCGATGCAGTTCATGAGTATGATGAAGACAACGGGTAAGAAGCACATTCTTACCGAAGCAGAGCCTGCTGAGAAGACTGGAGCCTATGCCTCATGGGAGGTCGATGACGCATACGCCAAAGTTTGGTTATCTGGAACGTTGACGATCGAGATTGCCAATGACATTCTACATCAGCCCACGGCCAAAGACATGTGGGACATTCCGGCGGCCACATACTCTTAGACGAAGAATGAGACGAAGATTTTGCAACTCTAGCATGATATATTCACTATAAAGCAGAATGGTCGCCCTCTACATTCACTCTACACATCCCTACGAGGGATGTTCGATAAGCTATACAACTTCATGCCCCTGACAGCCACGCCAGAACAACAGAAGACGTATCGGAATGCGACTATCGTGGGCGTGTTCCTTGCTGCACTTGATCCAGAGTATGAGGCGGCGCGATCCCAGATTTCGGCCGATTCTACTATTCCTCCCATGGAGGAAGCCTTTCATAGACTGAGCCGCATCACCGTCCCTTCCCACGGCCACGAATCAGAATGCTTCAGCCATGGTTGCCAACAGGGGTCGTGGATTTCATCATCAGACCCGTGGACGTGGACCTCCTGGTAGAGGAGGCCGCACTCGGCCAACATGTACCTATTGTCATCGCGTCGAACACAATGAAGACACATGCTACTTTAAGCATGGATTTCCTGAATCTGCACGAGTCGCTGAGCAGATAGAGCCTCCATCTGCTGCCACTTTGGATCAACGGTTCGATGATCTAGTTGCCCGTCTAAGGGGCATTATTCCTCCATCTGGCCCAGCACCTACTACTGAGAGTCAATCTGAAGCTGTTGCATCTGCCTCTGCGTCTACCAGTGCTTCAGGTAGCATACTTGCATTTACCAGTAGTAGATCAGATACAATACCTTGGATTATGGACTCGGGCGCTACACATCATCAATGTGGCGATCAGAGTTTACTTACAGGATATTCTCATATTCCACCAGGCCGAACAGTGGTCATTGCCAATGGTACACATTCCCCCATCACTGGTCAGGGGGAGATTAGACTGACATCTTCTATGCAGCTCAAGAATGTGTTACATGCACCTGATTTTTCAATGAATTCGTTATCAATCAGTCAGATTACGAAGGATTTACAATGTCGGGCAATTTTTGATCCATCTTCTCTTATTTTTCAGGACATCCGTACGGGCAACGTGATTGGTCGTGGCTATGAGCAAGGAGGCCTCTATCGCCTAAATCAGACTTCATTTGCTGGAACCTCATCCCTTCCTACTGGATGAGTATCTCCTCTGTTGTGGCATCTGCGCTTTGGGCATCTACCGCTTCAGAAGTTGTGTCGTGTGTTACCCCAGGGTCTTCCTCACACATCTTCCAATGTGAGGCTTGTCAGTTGGGAAAGCATCACCGGTCTACCTTTCCCAGTCGTCCAGGTCGGAGTAGTACCTCCAAGCTTGAGTTATTTCATATTGATATCTGGGGTCCGAGTCGTGTACCTGATCATCAGGGACACAGATTTTATATAGTTAGTGTGGATGACTTCTCTCGTGTGTCATGGGTATTTTTGATGAAAAATAAATCTGAAGCAGGGCAATATTATCATCCATTTTGTGAATGAAATTCAAAATGTTTTCTCTACATCTGTGAAATTTGTGAGAAGTGATAATGCCCTAGTACTGTGCATTCATGTCCTAGCCAACTACTACTCCTCAAAAGGGATTATCCATCAAACATCCCGTGCTTATACATCTCAACAAAATGGGATCGCTGAAAGGAAACATCGCCACCTACTCGATGTCACAAGATCACTTCTTATACAGAGTCATGTTCCTTATTCTTATTGGGGTGACGTGGTTCTCACAGCATGTTACCTAATTAACCGTATGACATCTTCTATCTTGGATGAACAGATACCTTTTTCCCTTATCTACCCTGGTAGGGATCTGTTTTCCCTTACTCCTCGTGTGTTTCGTTCTGTTGCATTTGTCCACCAGTTGTCTCCTGGTACTGACAAGCTCTCTCCTAGGGCTGTCAAGTGTGTGTTTGTTGGCTACTCCAGAACTCAAAAGGGGTACAAGTGTTTTGATCCTTTGCGTAGGCGGTATATGGTCAGTGCAGATGTTACATTTTTTGAATCCCTAATGTATTTTTCATCCTCAAGTGATCAGCAACTACCTCCACTGACTACCGATGCCATATATATGACACCACCACCCCCAGCACCATTACCACCACCACCACCAGCAGCAGTTCCACGTACTATCCCCATTTCACCATTACCATTCCATTATACCCGCAGGCCTCCTCCAGCTCATGGTCATGACTCATCTCCTAGCTCGCCTATGGTATTTACTGAAGATACTTCTCTTGATGAATCTAATGATATTTCTGAGCAGGATATGTTGCAGGGGCCAGATGAGGACGCAGCTGATTTAGATGTTCCTATTGCTATACGCAAATCGAAGAGGAGCTGTGCTACATATCCATTATCAGCTTCTGTATCATTTAAGCGACTATCTGGGGACTTCAGGAACTTTGTGGTGGCCTTGTCAGCTGTAGATATTCCACGGAATTATCAAGATGCTCTGCAGGATAGTAGATGGCGTCTAGCAATGGAGGAAGAAATGGCAGCACTTCAATCTAGGGAACTTGGAGTCTAGTTCCTATACCTGCAGATGTGACCCCGGTGAGCTGCAAGTGGGTATTTACGGTGAAGCAAAATGCAGATGGCAGTATTGACAGATACAAGGGCCCGCCTTGTTGCACGTGGCTTTACACAGACATACGAGGTGGATTACCTTGATACATTCTCGCCAGTAGCCCGTCATTCTACTCTACGGATCTTGCTTTCAGTCGCAGTCACTCGAGAGTGGCCGCTATATCAGTTGGATGTAAAGAACGCGTTCTTATATGGAGACCTACAAGAGGAGGTCTATATGCAACAGCCACCCGGTTTTGCTGTTGAGGGGGAGTGTTCCAAGGTGTGCAGACTCCATAAGGCTATCTATGACCTTAAGCAGAGCTCCAGAGCATGGTTTCAGAAGCTCTCAGACCTCTTTGAAAAACAGGGATACAAACGCTCTAATGCTGATCATTCCTTGTTTGTACAGAAGACTGCAAGAGGTATTATTGCAATTATGATTTACGTAGATGACATCTTGATTACAGGAGATGATGAGCAAGGCATAAAGCAGGCGAAAGAGAAGCTGGGGAGCGAATTTGTCACTAAGGATCTTGGAGTCCTTAGATATTTTCTGGGGCTGGAATTCGCTAGAAATCCGTATGGGTTAGTAATGTCGCAGAGAAAATATGTTACGGACCTGTTGAGTGAAACAGGTATGCTTGGGTGTTGGCCTGCTACGACACCAATGGACCCCAGCATGAAGCTATACGATGATGACACAGAGGAGGTGGACAGGAGAAGATACAGAGAACTGGCAGGCAAACTGTTGTAATGTCATGATCACTAGGCCCGATATATCCTTTGCAGTGAGTCGTGTGAGCCAGTTCATGAAGCAACCACGTCAGGTTCATATGGATGCCATACATATGATACTTAGATACCTCAAATCATCTCCAGGTGCAGGCTTGCTATTCAAGAAGGGCAAGGGGATTTCTATCTCAGCATGTGCGGATGCAGACTATGCAGGTTGTCCCAAGGACAGGAAGTCCACCTCGGGGTTTGCAGTCTACGTTGGAGATTCTCTAATCTCATGGAGGAGCAAGAAACAGCCGGTGGTAGCCAAGTCTAGTGCTGAATCTGAATATAGGGCTATGGCCCAGGCTAGCACAGAGATGATGTGGGTAAAGGCTGTGCTTACAGATCTATGTATAGATGTACCACTTCCTATGAACTTAGAATGTGACAATCAGGCAGCTTTGTTCATTGCAAACAATCCAGCATTCCATGAGCGGACCAAGCATATTGAGGTCGATTGTCACTTCATACGTGACATGATTCAGAAGGGGTTTATTGCTACATCTCATGTTACCTCAGAAAATCAAACTGCTGATATATTCACCAAGGCATTACTACGAGGCCCATTCTAGAAGTGTGCGTCCAAGCTGAGCATGATTGATATCTATGCTCCATCTTGAGGGGGAGTGTTAACATATATATATTAGTGTTCTTTGTGTCTTTCTGTTATTTTTATTTCCAGTTGTATGCTTTATGTAATTTACCCATAGGCTACTCTCCTATATAAAAGAGCCTAGGGATTATGGAATAAACATCTCTTTCATTTTTCCCAACAAGTACAGAGCACATGTTCTCTAACAAGGAGATCCAGTTCAACTCGCACTCCATCCATGTTGTTCATCCTCACCTGTACGGCATGAGAAGCAACGTCCTCGACAGCAATCAATAGTAGAGGATGCGTCTAGTTGATATTGTTTGTAGTGTCTTGTATTGTGAACTTGAAACTTCTTTCTGTGTGTCCAATGCTCATAGTAGAGTATGTGTTGAGTTGATATTGTCTGTAATGTCGTGTATTGTGAGCTTGAAACTTCTTTCTGTGTGTCCAAGCTGAGCATTACATGCTCCAGCTTGAGGGAGAGTGTTGTAGTATATGTGTTATGTGTAGATGGGTAATTGGATCTCTCCACGATCTAATTACCACATCTAGTAGTTTAGTTTCACATCTACTATTTATAGGACTTGGAGAGTCAGTGGGGGCTATATAAGAAGCCCCATACTCATTGTATCAGATGAGAAACTTAAATAGAAGAATCGACACTTTGAGGCGTTCTCCCCTGGTTTCATCATGCTCCTTATGGAGTAGGGTTTCACGTAAAAATCCTGATTTTATTCATTTTATTCTTTATATTTGATATTAAGTTTTTGCATTCTCGATTTCAGACATTCAGCATGGACAAACAGAAGAAGATATGAACTCACTCGATGAATACATGATACTACAGGTCAAAATGACTCAATGCATGTTGTTGAGGATGATGCTTCACATGCCATGCCGGTAAGCACGAACTTGAAGTATGGCCTCTGTAATGAGTCTCCTCTATTGTTGAAAAACATGTGAGGGTCAGCTCGTCACCTATGGGCGACCTATCATCGAATGCCTTTTTTTCATACCATAGGAATATCCATATGAAGATCTTTGAATATGGGCCTCTCTCTTGGGACCTTGTAGTGGATTCTCTCTCTTGAGAACCTCGGAAGGATCTCGTACTGGAGTTCACGGTCATAGGAGTCTGCTTTTGCCAGCATGGAGTCGGTCTCTAAACAGAATCACATAAAATAATGGATGTGCATTTCGTGCACTTTTTCACCCCCCCCCTTCTCTCATGCTTGTTGGAATTTGTAGGGGTACTTGACAAAGTTGGGAGAACAAATGATGGGGGGATAAACAAAATTATTCATTATTGTTGGAGAAAAATAAGAGTTGTTTTTATTCCGTGAACCCTAGGCTCTCTTATATAGGAGAGTAGCCTATGGATAAATTACATGAGACATTCATAAGTATAGGAAATTAAGAAACAGTACAAAACATGGAAATAAATAATGTAAACAATTATATCTCTATACTCCTTAAGATGGAGCATAGATGTCGATCATGCTCAGCCTAGACGAGCACTTCTGAAAAGGTCCTCTGAGTAAGGCCTTGGTGAAGATGTCTGCAGTTTGATTTCCTGAGCTGACATGAGATGTGGAAACAAAACCCTTCTGAATCATATCTCATATAGTGACAATCAACCTCGATATGCTTGGTGTGCTCATAAAATGCTGGATTATTTGCAATAAATATAGCAGCCTGATTGTTACATTCCAATGTCATAGGAAGAGGAAGCTCTATATGTAGATTTGTATGAACGACTCGAACCCACATCATTTATGTACTAACCTGGGCCATGTCCCTATATTCAAACTCAACACTAGATCTGGCTACAACCGTTTGCTTCTTGCTCCTCCATGAGACAAGGGACTCTCCAACATCTCCAGCAAATCCAGTGGTGGATTTCCTATCCTTCGGACACTCTGCATAATCTGCATCTACACATGTTAAGATGGTGGCCTCCTTGCCCTTTTTAAATAGTAGACCTACGTCTGGAGATGATTTAAGATACCTGAGTATCATAGGTATACCACCCATATGGATCTGACGTGGTTGCTCTATGAACTGGCTCACCCGACTAACAGCAAAAGAAATATTGGGTCTGGTAATGGTAACATAAAGAAGTTTTCCTACCAGCTCCATGTATCTCCTCCTATCAACCACATCAGTTACATCATCATATAGTTTCATGCTTGGATCCACGGGTGATGTGGCAAGTCGACTCCGACGACTGGGAAAGGCAGAGCGATGATGTTTTCCCAACTGACATGCCTCACATTGAAAGGATGCGTGAGGCAAGATTTGAGACAGAACACGACACAATTTCTGGAGCGGGAGATGACCAAAGCGCAGGTGCCAAGTAAATGGTGAGACAGGTTTAGCAGATAGGGAGGAGAGTCCGGCATAGGGAGTTCGGACGAGGCGATAGAGACCGCCCTGCACACGACCACAACCAATCACCTTGCCCATAAGGATGTCCTGAAAAGCAAGAGAGGATGGGTCAAAATGGCTCGACAATGTAAGTCCTTCATAATCTGACTAATAGACAATAAATTCATAGAGAAATCTGGTGCATGCAACACATTTTGTAGATGCATAGATGGTGTCAAGCTAATCTCTCCCTATCCAGTAATTAGGGAATGTGTCCCATATGCAATAACCACAGTTAGTCCTGGGGAAACCTGTCTGTAGGCCGTAAGTTGACCCCTATCTCCATACAAATGATGTATGGCACCGGAGTCCATAATCCATTCTATAGTACCATGTCCACCATTGCTAGTGAATGCATAAGTGCTACCAGAGGTACTGGAGGAGGCTAAAGCAGCTACATCTGAACGACTCTCAGGGGCTGACGAAGATGTCACGGAGCCAGAAGGAGGTATAATGCCTCTCAAACGTGCTACAAGATCCTCAAAAAGTTGATCTAGAGAGGAAGCAGCTGGGGGCTCGATCTGTTCAGCCACTCAAGCAGAGGCAAGGAATCCATGGTTGGAGTAGCATGTATCCTCCGTATGTCTCGGATGATGGCAGAAAGTACATGGATGACGAATGAGACCTCCTCTCCCCCTAGGTCTGCAACCATGAAACTGAGAAGATCCTCCTCGATCTCGGGAGGTCGGCATTGTTGAGGACGTCTGACCGGCAGTAGAAGATGGAACAGTGATTTGAGCCTGCGGAAGGCTTCCTCCATAAGAGGAATAGTAGAGTCTGCCAAAATATGTGAGCGGGTCACCTCATACTCGGGATCTAGGGCTGTCAAGAATACATCAACCATGGTGGCATTCCTATACGTCTTTTGCTACTCAGAAGTAGATGTGAGTGGCATGAAACTATAGAGCTTCTCAAACATCCCACGCAACGATGTATAAAGCGAGTGAAGTGGCCGTCCATTCTGCTTAAATAGTAAAAATATCATGTTGGAGCTCTAGGATCTTGGTCTCGTTCTTTGCTTGGGAATAACTGGCAGCAAGAATATCCTACATCGCCTTGGCAGTGGGTTGATGGAGTATATCATTGGTGATCTCTATTGTCGATGTTCCTGAAAGCCAACCCTTGGTATATGCATCATCCGCCTCCCATAAGGCGATTCCTCCAGTCTTCTCAGCAGGCTCCTCCTCAGTAAGAATGTGTTTCTTACCAGTATTCTTCATCATGCTCATGAACTGCATAGCCCACAGTTCATAGTTTGTCCCGTCCATTGTTGACAATAGGAGTTGGAACTCTGAAGGCTCCTATAGCAGGTACATCGACTTTGCTTTCTGACATGTTGCTGGATGTAGAGAACTGAGGCTTTGTAGACCACATAATCAATGTCTACACAACCATATATCGATTTGAATGCATATGTAGACTTATGCACTCAAATCCATCACCCAGGTCGAGACCTCTACGCCGGATTTCTTAGACGCAGAGCACGGACACGGCCAGCATGCAAGAGAACCGTGCACGAGCGCTAGGCCGAGCATGCGCTAGGTCGTGAGGGGCTCGGCACACGGAGGAGCTCCACGCACGAGGAGCACGCGCGGAAGGGGGCACGTGCGAGGAGCACGTGCGGGGGCACGTGTGGGAGGGGGTAGCAGCGTTGTTGGGCCGACGCGGCTATCGGGAGCTCCGGGGCGACGTTGTTGGAGCGACGGTGGCGCTGCACGAGAGAGGAGGGGGGCGGCTGATAGGGTTAGGGTTTCGGATCGAGAGCTCTCGTCTAGGACCATCACTCTGATACCATGTTGGAGAAAAATAAGAGTTGTTTATTCCGTGAACCCTAAGCTCTTTTATATAGGAGAGTAGCCTATGGGTAAATTACATAAGACATTCATAAGTACAGGAAATTAAGAAACAGTACAAAATATGGAAAAATATAACGTAAACAATTATATCTCTATAATTATATTTTTTGTGCTATATTTTTTTTTGCAATATTCATCATTTTTTGTAGTTGTCTTTCCTTTTGGGGCTATTTTCTTCTCTCTATTTTTTTGCAAGCTCTCTTCCTTTTTTGTTGAACTTTACTTCTTTTTTTCAAAGCTCATATATTTTTTAAGATATAGAATAGCCCAATGGACCAATATATCTCCTACCTCTCTTTTTTTATATGGAAGTAGTAGTCTCAAAATCCTATGCCTCCCCCCTATTTTGAGCATCAATTTTGGATGGTGGGCCCACTGCACCTCTCTTTTTTTGTATGTATGTAGTAGTCTCAAAATCCTATGCCCCTCCCTATTTTAATGCTCAATGGTGGGGACCAATTATGCCTAAAAAGGAGACTACATCCCCCTTCTCATCTTCTCAATGACAAAGGTTCTTGAATGAACCCATGTTATCACCGCCATGTTCTTGAATGACAAAGGTTCTTGAATGTGTTATGCACTTGAGAGGAGCATGGAGACGAGGGCTCGGTCCTGATGAGTGCAAGGAGATCATGTGTCTCCTCGAGTTCACAACATGAGAAGAAAGCATCCCCTGATGGGGAGTGAGCCTCGAGGGCACCGTTGCCACCTGCGTGTGACCTGGAGGAGATGGGCGGTGCAAGGTTGGATAGAGCATGTATAGGCATCATTGTACGTGCATGATCAGGTCTGGATCGGAGAACCTGTTCTACGGCCTGATGGGGGAGATGGCTAGGGTTTGGTGAACCGAAATCGGAGGGCTTGGATGAGCTCGCATGGATAATGCCTGGAGGTGATGCCCCCTTTCGCCTTTCACTTGTCACAGGGGCTGGAACTTGGGGGCAGTGTTGTCTAGATAGTAGGTTGTCATGGATTCTGGGGAGAATTTGGGTTCCATCAGGTTTCCATATAGCATTTCTCAAACCCGACGATGAGCAAACCTCCATTAACAAAAAAGTCATCCAAATAAAATAGATCTCGCCATTATCTTTCTTCTGTTAATAGTATGAATAATAATCAGACTTGAAAAAAAAACCCCAAAATCGACTTGCTTTGATACCATGTGGAAAACAGTAAAGAGGAAGTGATAATCAAGAATAAAGTACAATAAAACTGATTAACATGGAGATTTTACATGGAACCCTACTCCCAAAGGAGTGAGATGAAATCACATGAGAATGCCTTAAAGGGTGGATTGTCCATATCATTCTCTCAATGAGCACAAGGGTATGGAGCTTTTCATATAGCCCCCACTAACTCTCTTAAGTCCCACCAATTGATGATGTGGGACTATTCTTCATGGTGTCATAATTGGACCCTTGAGAGATCCAATTCTCAACTAGGTCATTCTCCAACAAATAGTATATAAAAGCAAATATGTGGTACCAAGTACAGACTTTTATGCACCAAAATACCATGATCATTGGCTTGTATTCAGCCCCTGATGCACCACTACATCTACTTTTGCTAAGTACACCACGAGCCAAAAGCTTTTATTCAATCGTTTTGAGTGATATCTTTTGAATGTCCTCTTCTTAAAAACTTGCTAATTATATGAAGGACCTCTTTTGCACCCAATCCAGCACACACCAAGAGCACAACATTCACTTGTCACTTACACTCTATCTCGCTCTTTAATGAATCAAGAAAAGCTTTACAAAGCCATTCTTCACTTTTTTACGCTCTCTCAAGATTTGCCCTGAAAGCCTTCCACCTTAATCAGTTCGGTTTACATTTCACATTTCATATATGTTTTGAAGGCCTTTTTATAGAATAGTGTATTTCATAAGTGTTGGAGTATAAGTTGTATACGCCTATTATGTTGTAGCAGGGTAAATGGATCCTGGAGAAGATCCATTTACCCCATCCAGTGTTTAGTCCCACACCGCCTGTGGGTGGGACTTGGAGGCTCTGGGAAGGCTATATAAGGAGCCCCAGACCTCATGTATCTCTTGAGAAAAGCAATAGAGAAACACGCCCCTTAGAGGGCTTCTCCCGTGGTTTCATCCCGCTCCTCACGGAGTAGGGTTTCACGTTAAAATCCCGCTGTGTTCCCTTGTTGTTTATTCTTTTATCCATGTTCGCTTCCGCATTCTTCATATTTTATAACATGGTATCAAAGCGGGTTCGATTCTCGAGGTTTTCATGTTATTTATTTTTCGAGATTTGATGTTTATGTTGAAGATGTGTTTGTGAAGTTCATATACTGCTCGAGAAAGTATGTTTTTAGGGTTCTCTGGAACCCAGATCTGTTCTGTGCCGCACGCCCGTTTTCCAGATCCCTGGCGGCGTGCCCATCACTGTGCGCACTGTTCGCGCAAGTATCATGAGTTGTTTTTCGGATTCCACGTCCGAGTTCTAGCGTTCAGATTTGAAACTCTGATATATGTTCATGTCCTGCGGCACATCTAGCCATCGTCGTGCAGCCACCTTCTGTGCGTGATTACAGACTTTTGACGACATGCCTCTCCGACTCCTGTGCCTCTCCAACTCCTGTGCCTCTCCCTGTGCGTGCGCACAAGTCATTTGGGATTGAAGGAGGCAACTCTGCCTTGGTGCGGGCCCTGTGCGCACGATGCACGGCTACCCGCAACTTCTTGATCGGCGCCTTCTTCATCTCCAGCCGCATATGCGAACCCTGCAGCCTCCTGTCGCCTCCTCCTCCAGGAGATGTCGCAACCCCCAGGCAGCACCCCAAGGCTCCGCCGCACTCCAGTCCACTCAGGCGGCGCCGCACCCCAGAGCCTCCAAGTCCATGCGCGCGCAGCCCCGGGCGCCTGCCCCGGCGGAAACCCATCTCGCAGGCGGCGATGCTTGCTGATATCGAGTTCCAAGACGATGCTCCCAGGCGCAAACCTCCCAGGCGGAGGCGATACTCCCATGCGGGGAGCCCCTGCTCCGCGCGCGCCCCCGCAACCTCTTCCACAACCCGCGCGCCCTCTCGTTCCCAGGCCTCGGCAGCGGCGGAGGCGGCGTCATCTTTTAAAGTCGGGTTCCCACGATGGGAACCCTACCCCTGCAATAAAAGGAAAAGAAAAAGACTCAATTTCCCCTGCGTTATTTAAAAAAAAAAAGGGGGAGAGAAGAGGAAATGTTTTGCTGTGTTCGGCCCAACTAGGCCTTATGTAAAAAAAGAGAGAGAGAAGAACAGAGAGGAGAAGGTTGCAAAGTTAAAACAAAAAAAACAAAAAAAACAAAAAAAAACAAAAAAAACAAAGAAAAGGCGCGTACAAATTAAAGAGCCGTACGCATAAAAAAACGAGAGCCGGAAAAAAAAATTGGTTGAATCGGCTTAAAAAAATAAAAAAAAATGACGGCTTATAAAAAAAGAAAAGAAAAGCTGCAAGAAATTCTTTGTGATGTTCATGTTTTGAAAAGCCGAAGAAGATTTTGTGATCGGCTAAATAGTTTTGCTTTTACCCCCCATAACATTATTGTCTTCTCCCAACTTGGTCGACGTCCATGTTTTCCGACAAGTATGGGAGAAAGGGGGAGTATATATGATGTAGAGTTACAGGTCTTCTTCCAGATTCAGATTATCCAGTCTCCAGACCAGTTCAGAATTTCAGACTCTACAGATGATCAGATTTTGTCAGACTCGACGATTGATCCCGAGTCCTCAGTTTCAGACACGCACAAGTGTGCGGTCATTGTCAGATGAGCATATGTTGCCATCATTGTCAGAGGTCCCCATCATTCTTCTTGTTGTCAGGCCAGAGTTTTCATGTGAGCCATAGGGACTCCAGAGCAGAGGACCATTCCCTTGAGGGCAAGGGTTTTCATGTGGTATCATAGGTACACCAGAGCAGTGCACATTCTCTGAGCTAGATGGGAGAGACCCAGTTCTCCGACGAGGAGACTTCAGGCGCAAGTTCAGACTCGATGGTCAAATTCCGAGTCTTCAGTTGACTCACACTCCAGCCCGTTCGTCCTCCTCACCTGCACGGCATGAGAAGCAACGTCCTCGACTGCAGCAATGTGCGTGTTGGGTTGATATTGTCCGTAGTGTCCAGTAGCGTTGAGTTGAGTTTCTTTCTGTTTGTCCAAGCTGAGCATTGCATGCTCCAGCTTGAGGGGGAGTGTTGGAGTATAAGTTGTATACGCCTATTATGTTGTAGCAGGGTAAATGGATCCTGGAGAAGATCCATTTACCCCATCCAGTGTTTAGTCCCACACCGCCTGTGGGTGGGACTTGGAGGCTCTGGGAAGGCTATATAAGGAGCCCCAGACCTCCTGTATCTCTTGAGAAAAGCAATAGAGAAACACGCCCCTTAGAGGGCTTCTCCCATGGTTTCATCCCGCTCCTCACGGAGTAGGGTTCCACGTTAAAATCCCGCGTTCTTATTTTGTTCTTTATCTTTTCCATGTTCGCTTCCGCATTCTTCATATTTTATAACAATAAGCAAGTGGGATTCTGTATGGATATCATTCTTCCTAAACAAAAGACAAGGTGAAGTGCCATACCTTAAGGCATTCACTGTGAAAGCCTGTCTTCTACTATAGAAGCTAAATCTGATAAGGGGGTGCTTTATAAATAAATTCAACTATAATAAAAGTAGTTATTATTGTCAAAGTTCATAAGCATACGTAGGCCAAGCTTATGTACAAGATGTAGCCCTTGCATAGGATGAACATGGATAAATCACTATGCATTCTGGATTGTTTGTCTGGTTGTTGCCTCTTGTTGTCAAAGATATTTATTTTATTTTTTCTACATAAGCAATATTCCCCTGCCCCTCTAGTGCTTCTAGAGCTTCTTCTCTGCATCAACATAACCTTCATCTTTCTCCTTGATGAATTTGAAAAGCTTCTTCAACATATACCACATCAAAATCACACGATTGCAAAAATACGGTCATCTTCGCCCTTCAAGGCAAATAGTCCGTGCCATCGAATTATGGTGGCTGGGTGATAAAGTTACCTCCGCTCTTCAATCTGTCGTCCGGTATAAAAGTTGGGTATGTTACAATGTCTCTACACTCCAGACTTTGATAGCAAATGATATTTATAATTATCGGATCTTTAGCGGTATGAAAACATTACTAACTGGAATAATCGATTAGCTTATGAGCATGCAGATGACAACAAACAAGCAAACCATGCGTAATATTGTCTAATCACAAAGATAGTTAAGCAATCACAAATGACCACGTGTGAATTTACAAGGAAAACCCAATTGGGTTAAAATCCCAATTAGAGTTGTCTTTATTCTGGTTTCAAACGATTGAATCACTCGGTCCTATCTACTATACAAGCTGCTTTAAAAAGGGCAGCTCTTCCCTGCTACACCGTTCAACATTGAAGTTTATGAATGTCAGGCTTTTCTTCCATTCGGAAGAGGGGATCCCACAAATCAACTACCATGTACAATATCAGAGAAATGAATCATCACCACTTCAAAATATATGCAATGTAGTATCAGGAAACGTAAAACCCACTTACATATCAAGTGTGCAAAAGCAAGGCTAAAAGTACTATGCAGAAAGCACTTTCTTACTGAGATCGCAATAGAATGCAAACTCTATTTAGCACTTAGAATGTAGAGAGCGTAATCAATGTAGAGAGCATAAGGAAACGAAAGGAACGGTTTTTTCTTTTTTAAGCATCAAAGTCATCGTTTTAGGTAGTTACTAAACATTTATCGACGAAAAGATGAGATGGTTGCCCAAAGTAACATTTTATTAATCAAAAAGAGGGAAACACCCGCAATTGGTGAGGGGCACCAATATATATTAATAAGGTTAACTTACAAAATCCATGTCTCCAGAAGAGGTCTAGCAAGATGGTTTACATTATCCACGTAAAACCACTCATTTCTAAAGACAACTCCATTAGGAGAAATCCAGATGGCCCAAAGAATGGCAATTGGTTTCGACACCTCCATAGCAGGAAAGAAATGGTTTGCCACAAGACTGTTCCAAAAGTTATAGTAGGACGAGGGATCTAACCAGGAGATATATGTCATTTCCCAAACCTAACACATGCATGAGCAGGAGCAGAATGAGTGAGATCTTCAGGACCTGAGTTACAAATAGGGCAAGAATCATCGACGCCATAATGGAAAGAGGCTCAATGCAACCTAGTCAGAGTCTGTTCCCAACGTTGAATCCGGCGGTCCGGAGGGGACCATCGTGGCTCCTCTCTTCTCGAGAATCCATACATCTCTTATCAGCGTATGGGCAGCTATCTCTCGAGCACAGGTTCAGGTTCGACCTCAATGGGAAAATGGAGCACCTAATAACGCATCTTCACAGACCAAGAACTACGAGATCCTCCCATCCCGAAAAGAAGAACGTGAAATTCTTTTTCCTTTCCGTAGGGACCAGGAGATTTGAATCAAAAGAAAAACTTTGATCTTCAAGGGAACGGCAATACCTAGATAAGCTTGCAATCACGCTCTCTATCAATCAATGAAGAGGCATGTTAAGAAGTAAGTGCCACATAAGCCTTTTTAACAGGGAAATAACTGTCCGACCAGATCCAATGATCCTTAACTGCAGTTGGACCTGTAAAGACAGTGAAAAGCTCAAAATATTTAAAAAATCCTCAAGGTGATGCTCTAAAAAAACATGAAGATAACAACAGTGTCCATTAGTTATCTGCCCAAATATCTCGAAGAGGTGCATCTTGGGGGTAGCAGAGTTCCAGAGGGTGTGTTCTCATCTAATCATCTAACCAAAATCTAAATGAAGAACCACCGTCAATAATCAGCTTCACTTGGGGATGAAGTTCAAGAAATATCGCACAAATTCCTCTTCGAAACACTGTTGGGAAACAAAATGAGTATACATATGCCAAAAAAATAGTAAAATGATTTTTTAGTCCGCTAAATGCATGATTAGTTTGCCAAATGGTTAGTCGGTTGGTTGGTTGGTTGTCCGACTAGAAAACCAACTAGTTAACCGATTTGGTATGCGAACTAGGAAAGAGTTGAAATTGTAAGCTATCTATATACATGAGGTTACATAATAAATATATCATAGAATACAGTATCCAAAACTCTATGTGTATTCCCTTTCTTAGTTTTCATCACAGTTTTGTCTTCATAGAATAGCTTATTATTGTTCTTCTTCATCACCCTTGTAGCTTGTAGCTAGTAGCTAGCATGCACCACCAATATCCCTTGATGTTTGCATGATTATTTAGCTTCTTCGTCACATCATGTCCTTAGCTTGCTTCACATCTAAAATACAAGCTAGTCTAATACACAAATCTTTTCATAATCATAAAAATATGCAGGAGCCCAATGAATTTGCTTTCTAAAAGGGGATTTTGAAGATTTTGCCTCGCTTTCACGAGCTATTCGGTCCGATGGTGGGAAATGGCATTTCCTTTGATTTATGAACGAATGATTAGACGTGGGATGGCCCCTTTTGTAGCCATTTTCCTCATCTGTTTGCCTCGGCTGCCAATTCTGATGCGTAGGTTGTTGACTGTTGGATAAGCGAGAACTGGATGCCGTCTTTCAGAACTTCGTTCTCTGACCAACGATTAGAGGAGTTCCTCCGTTTATTGGATTCGATTCGGTAGGTTGGCAGGCCGTCCCCTAGCCCTAATTACTGGACTTGGAAGGACGGACCGTTCTCAATTCGGAAGGCATACGGTGCCATTTGTAGGCCGCCCCTTGCACTTTCAGATGATTTTATCCGGTATTGCAATTTTGTTTGGTAGCTTGGTCTCCCGAAGAGGACCGGTTTCTTCACGTGGCTTTTTAGAAGGAAATGCAACATGACTCGAGACCGTTGTGCTAAGATTTTCATGTCAGTGTCAGGTACTTGTCCCTTGTGTGGGAATGCCATTGAGACGTTGGAACACCTATTTTTCCGTTGCTCGGTTTCCTCGCCTATCTGGGGTGAGGTGGGATCGGATTGGTTGCACTCCCCACGTTCGACTCCTTTTGGACTTCTCTTTTTGGGACGCACAGTAGATAAAGAAAAGAGATTATAGTCCATGTGGCAGTTCTGTAGGCTATTTGGTTGGCTCATAATGTTCTTTTTTTTGCCATTGTTTCTACTGTGAGAACGTTATTATCCTTTACAAGTTCATGCTTGAGTTTTGGCTTACGCAATTTGTAAATTGTTTTCTTTTATTTTTCTTATAATAATAATGGGGTGTGTACCTAAGCGTGATTCCCCCCTTTTTGGTCTCAAAAAAATATATGCAGAAAGTGTTCATGACCCGATAATATTAACTCCTACCAATTATTTTTTGTGAAATAGAAATAAGAGAGAATGGTGTAAGTAATTGAATAGGCACATTACTGAATCACTTAATATCCATGTGTTTGTGATCATTTTTATGCCAAAAAAGGACAAAAAATGTTATGGTGTTTGTCCCAGAAATATTAAACCAAGAAGAGAAGGAAACATGAAAATTTACATTTTTCACATAAAATCGCTCCAAGATAAAAAAATCACTCCATTTCTGGCGAACCAAATAGCCCAAACAATAGCTATCGGGTAGAGGAGTTCTTCACTGAGATAATTATTCTCATAAAGAGCGTCCCAAAAATTCGGAAGGTTCTGAAGACGGCCAAGCAAGTCCAATTTCTTGTGACACCCAAGATGTCTTTTCACAAGAGAAGAAAAGATGATCGATTGTCTCTACGTCATCATCATAAAGTGGACATGTCCGAGATGCTCCCGCAAAGAGCCTAGAACAATGGTATCTTATCAAAATGTGTCCTCTTTGTAATAGCCATAAGAACACGCCAATACAGCTTGGCACCTTGAGATCCCAAATAAGCTAACAGTCATGGGCTAAGTGATCTATTGATGGAGTTGCAGGTTCGTCTACTGCTTTATATGCACATTTTACTGAGAAGACTGCTCATTTCCACGTCCAATGGTCTCTTGCTTCCTCCGAACTAGGCAAGCGACTCAAAGAATCCAGGAGCAGAAGAAGATCCTCCAAGCGTTGATCAGAGAAGTCCACTATAAAAGAAGGCATCCAATTACCATTCTCCTAGCAGTCCGTCACTCTCGCATCCTGATATGCAGCTAAAGAGAAAAGTTGCGGGAAGTATTATGTTCCCAACTACAACCTTGTCAACTTGGTTAATACACAATCTTTAAGACAATCATGTCCAAAGATTGTATCCATGTTTTATCTCTCCCGTGTGATCCTCTATAGCAACTTGAGCCATCTTTATTTAGCCCTCCAAAGGGATCTCAACATTTTGACAAATCAAGTATCCACAGACCACTACAATGAATGTTGTTTCCTTGACAAAATGGTAAAAATACTACATGCTTTTTTCCCACGATATTCAAGAGGAACAGACCACGTGTCCGCAAAATGTTCCTTAGCATGTTTCACCAATATCCAGCACCAATAAGGAACAAGATGAATCTCAATGAATATTAGTATCTTCAGATCCAGAAGATTAACGCACCTTCAGAATGACAAGTGTGAGTGCACAATCATCACAGCGACAGAGACAAACTCCCCACAGAAAATGTTACCCCGGCACATCCTCTGACTAGCCAAGATTTTGCACTTTGCACATGTACTTAATGAGCCACCTTTCCTCAGAAGGTATAGACCATGGTCAATCTCGTGCGTGGTTCCAGATGATACTTAAAGAACTAGGGTTGTCCTGTTTGGGATTGTACAAAGCCAAAATGTTGATTCGATACAGCTCTATAAAGGCTTTCTTCATTGTTCCCGACCCTTGCATTGTACCTAGGCTTCAGGACAAGAGAAATTCACGGAGAAAAGATATTCCATTACCGTGAGTCAAAAATGAAAAAAGCATCCGAGGACAGATTCCAACCGTCATATAGGAGTACCACGTTATTTTTACCATAACTAACATTCTTTTTAAACCCAATAAACTGGGGGCAGCCCCAAAGCTTTCTGGAAAAAAATGAGTGTTGCAACTGTATGCCGACAGTGCATATACATATGTACGGGATCCAAATATAATAATAATGATAATAAATGGATGTACCAACAAAGTTTGGCCCTTGGAACGTAAACTCAAAGCAATTCTGAGAGAGAAATCTGTTAACATGCAGTTCAGTTCCACGAAGCCCTTACCTCCCTGAGGACATCTGTCATGGCTGTCTCAGAAGGAGAAACACGAACTCTTGACAATCGTAACTTGTGTAGTGCCTGAGATAATAAGTATATAAATCACCAGTAATTCTATATCAATCAAGACTCAGAATAGAAAGAAAAAAAATTAAGACAAAAACAGTTCTACAAAGAGAAGCACTAGTGGTAAACTGAACCTTAAACACATCCCCAACAATTAAATTATGCACTGGTAAACTGAATTATGGATACATGTGCAACAATCCCAAGATAATATGTACTGCAAAACAGATGAAATTTAAACATATTCATTTTAAGTCAATTTTCACAACTGTTTCTATACTAAATCAATTATAATAATTTGATAGGGGGAAAAACATTTAAACTGAAGTTTTCCGGCAAGGTCATTCGACGAGCCCCAAATGTGTACAACCCATTTCGCCAGCAACGCCTTGTTCATGCATGACACATTCCGAACTCCCAAGCCACCTTCACTTCAGCTCTGGTCACCTCCTCCCAGTGTTCAGAAAAGCGGCCCAGGCGGCCGCATATGCGGAGCCGGTCCCCCTCGCGCACCGAGTATGCTATACTCGCTCAATATGCGGGCTACGGGATATACTCGACCGAGTAATCCGCATATGAGGTCGCATATGTAATAGAGGTAACTCTGCTCCTCCGCCATCTTCTTAACCTCCACATGGGTTGCTCCTCCGTCATCTTTTTCTCCTCTGCCAAGGTTTGATGATGGCTCTATTTAGCCCTAAATCTCTCTATCTTTAGATTCAGCAGCAATGACTATTTTTTTATATTCTACATCAAAAACTATATTTTTTACATTATCTCATAACTGCATGAATATTGAATAAATTAAATGTGTTTATCTAAGATCTTTTATGGGATAAAATGAATATAGATGTCGGATTTGCATGGAATTTTATAACTATACAGAACAAATAACATATATTTAATTTAAATGGTTGAATTTTTTAAATATTTGACTTTGAGAAGACAAATACATCATTTACTAAAGTACAGAGGTACATCATTTACCAATTTTTCTATCTTCAATCAATTTACAACATTTTTTACTCTCTCCACCGTTAATTTAAAATCTTTATCTTTTGAAAATGGATGCCTTTTTGAAATGCTTTGGTTGATATCACATTGTACAAAAGTCTTCACTTCATATTTCTTCTATGTTATATATTTTTTAAACATAAATATCTGATGTTTGAAATTTTTATATTTTTAATTATTTTTTTATTAAAATAATAGCAACCACATAATCTACATATACTTCGGTCTACCCGCTTACTCACTCCAGACCGCCAGGCCGAACGAATACCACATACCGACTTCCTGAACCTTGCCTCCTCCCATCCCACCAAGTGTAAACCGGATTTCTGTTGCCTCCCATCTGGTCAAAAAAAAATCTCCTCATTATCGCTTCAATCTTCTTCTGAACCCCTACCAGCATCAACCTGGTGGAGAAGTAGAAAACTGGAATGGGTGACAGACCATGCTTCAACAAAACTAATTTAACCTCCTTTAAGAGAGTGACTGCTTTCCATCCTGCTAGCTGAAGCTCAATCTTCCAGATGACCAGGTCACAGATAGACTTTTTAAGCTTACCAGCCACAAGTGATAGGCCCAAGTAGGAGATCGGCAGATCTCCCAATGGGAAACCAAGCACCTCCGCAGTCATGTTGCATTCCTCCTCCATCCTGAATGCGATCACCACCAAATTCTGCCTGTTAATCACAAGACCAGAAAGGTTGTTGAAGATGTCCATCATATGTGTCGCTCTTCCGCTCATCTCCTCTGACCCGTCGAGAAAGAGAATCGTATCATCTGCATATAGTAATAGAGGCACAAAGATATCCCCGAGGTGAAAACCTTCGCATCAACCCCCCTCCACCGCTCGACTAAACATTATGACCAAGGCATCAACCACCAGTACAAAAACCATGGACGCTAAGGGGCATCCCTGTCGGACACCTCTCTCGGGCTGAAAGAAGCCCCCATTCGGTTGTCCATTCACTAGGATCGAGTAGGATGAGGTTATAACGCATCTTTTAAGCATGGGATCAAATTTTGCCGAAATTCGGTTGAATTTTGGTTTCGGTGGTGACCGAAATTTAGCCGAAATGCCTATATCAGCCGAAATTTCGGGGCCCTAGTTCAAAAACCGACCAAAATGACTGAACTTTCGGTCGAATTTCGATCAAAATTCGACCGAGATTTCATTTTGGTCAGTCACCGCGACGAAACTGAAATCCGACATTTAACGCCTTGCTTTTAATCCACCCAATCCAACAGTCTAGGAAACCTCTTCTCCTCAAGGACAGCCACAAAAAGCTCCAGTCCACATAGTCGTATGCCTTTGCAAAATCGATCTTCCATATCACCCCTTTCTTCTTCTTGTGTCGTCACTCCAGGCAAGTTTCCGATGCTATAACTATCCCATCGGCCATCTGACGCCCTGGGATAAAACCAAATTGCCCCTAAAAGACAACAGAACTCAGGACCACCTTGAGTCTGTTTGCCAGCACCTTAGCAATGATGAGATATATCCCGTTTGACAGGGCTATCGGTCTATAATCTTCCACCCTTATTGGGTTATCTTTCTTAGGCAGCAGGAAAAGCAAAGCCTTGATAATCTTCTTTAAACCTCTGTTACCTTCCTTGAACTCCTCAAGCACCTCCAGAACATCCTCCTTCACCAACTCCTAAAATTTACGGTAAAAGAACACCGAGAAGCCATACGGGCCCGGTGCCCCGTCCGCATTCAACCCCCAAAACCGCTCTCTTCACCTCCTCCATGAAGGGAGCCACCATGTTTTCAGACTGCAATACTGAAAGAGACTCCACCCCTCTCCCCAACCAGCACCACCCCTCCCTTCAATGCTTGCATGACATCCCCACAAAGTGGTCCCTCAGCGCCCTACTTGCGCCTCGCCAGACACCCTCACCCCCCTCCACCTCCAGCTCATGTATATGATTCGTCCTCCTTCATGATGCCATGGTGTTGAAAAATCTAGTGTTGGCATCTCCGTCTCTTAGCCACTTCTGCCTCGACCTCTGCCACCACTCTACCTCCTCATTTCTGTCCTCCAGCATCAACTCCTCGAGTAGCCTCCGCCTCTCCTTTGTCTCCTCCTGATCCAGACCCCTCAGGTCGTTCACTCGTCTAAGCGGACAACCCCCTCCTGGGCCGATCACGCTTTTCTCTCCTCCTCGTCCTCAACTCTTTCCCAAATCCCCACAGGAAGGCCTTAAGGGACACCAACTTTGCCGCCAAACGAGAGACTATCGAGCCCTCCGGACACCACTCCCTCTAGCATGCAGGGACCTTCTCCCTGAACATGTCCTCTAACAGCCAAGAACGTTCAAAGCGGAGAAAGAAGCTACTCTTGGCCTCCTTACCAAAAGACCAGAGAAAGAGTATGTGGTCCGAGTGTACCCGAGGCAGTGCCCACGCACGTAAGAGCGGGAACCTATCTGTCCCCTCAATCGATAAGAGGAATATATCCATCTTTGACCTCGATATCGCATTACGTCATGTGTAAGCGCAACATGCCGCATCAATTATCGAAAAGCCAAAAGAGTGCACGAAGCCAAGGAAATCTTCGGATCTGCCGCCAACGAGCCCCTCACAATTCCAATGCACCCATAGACATTCATCACTGTGAAATTCATCCCGTCCACCCACTGCCTCAGACTTACGGAAAGGGAGTAATCAGATCTCCACTCGGCCACCTTTTCAAACCCCTATGTCTTCCAACCAGTCGGGAGACCACCCGCCGCTCCTTGCACCTCTACCTCGACAAAGTCGAAATCAACACCACATCCCGAATCCCGACCACCGCCCCCCAAACTCCTTGATAACTCCGTCTCTTGTAACAAGAAGATATCTGCCCTCACCTCCCGAACAATGCTTTTAACCCCCATGCGTTTTTCGGGGCGGCCCAGACCTCGCACATTCCATGATAACAGCTTCATTTGGATACACTATAGTTCTTCAAAGGTTGTACCACCCCCAGGCTTTCAGCGAAGCTTCTGTCCAGAACGTTGCAGAAGCTCGGCTTGCCCCCAAGACGCCAAAGAGTCCCCTTGCAGCGGTATTATCTCTTTCGACCGGCTCGTAATTTTTAGAACATCTGCCCTTCTCCTTTTTCTTGCCGACTTCAAGGATTCCCTCCTTTCAAAGCAAACCCCGAATCGGTTGCCCTTACTGCCCTGTTGAGCGAGGTCCGCACCCAACTGCAATCGCACGAGCGAGTTGTCCACCAGTTGGCTTGCCGCACATCTCTCCCAACACTGTCCCTCCACCAAAGCACCCTTCGTCCCACATCCCCGACCGATCGCACCATCGAGCAGCTCCGCCGAGATCTCCTTCCTCCGCCCCAACTCAGCATGAACAGAGCTCATCGCTAACAGCATCACTAGAATCGAGCTTCTTCCCGAACCTAGCTCGACGCCACCTCCGGATCCATTTCCCAACGAAGCCTGGCTACTCCTTCGAACATGCTCTTCCTCCAAAGATGAACGGGTCCGTTGTTGGCGTCTCAATAAACGCTACAGGTCCAACCCTGGTTCCTCGTCTGTTTCAGACATACGCGGGTCCGCTACCTCGAATTCGGGATCAGATCGATCGAAAAGAGCTCCAACCGACCCGATAAAACCACCGGGTCTAAACCCTGATCCTGATCTGCCTCTAGATATAAACGGGTCCGTCGTCCCGATAGGTGGAGCCCCAAATCGGGCTGCCGGGGAGCATCGACTTGCACAACCACTGCTCTCTCCTCCCGCATTGCTCTCTCGGGATCTTATATATAACACAGATACTCCACCATAATCACTCCCTCCCATTATCAACCTAAAGTGTAAGGCATGCCAATTGGAGAAGAATCACCAAAGTTCTCTTCCTTCTTCCATATAGTTCATTCAACCTTCCCTTTTAAGCTTGTTCATCGTGATGTGTGAGAACCCATCTGATATCATGTTCATCTAGATATTACCTGGTTCTTGTCAATAACATCCCTCATGTCTTATTAACTTTTTTCCTAAAAAATATATTTGATGTTGACCATGTAATAGTAAAGCTTATTAATAAAATAAAGTCTCAATTAGATATTAGGATCAACTCCTGATAAGATAATGCCAGAGAATTCCTTTTACATGGCATCTAGTCTTTTTTTCTCTACTCAAGGGATCATACATCCAACCACATACTTTACAACAAACTGAGGTTGTTGAATGAAAGCACTGGCATGTTCTTGATATTACTGAACTTTACTCATCGATTATTATGTTCCATCTACAAACTGGGAGATGCGGTCCTTACTGCCACTTTTCTCATAAACTATGTCCTCTCTCTTCCATTAATAAGCAAATTCCTATAAAAGTCCTTTTTCCAGGAAAAGAAGCATCCAATGATCCTCCTAGAGTATTAGGGTGTGGCCTTTATTCACATTCTCAATCATGGGAAGGACAAATTGGCAGCTGAAGTAGTCAAATATGTGTTCTTAGGGTAAGTTGGAAATAAAAAAGGATGTTATTATTTTGACCCTCCATCACAAAGGCACTACATCAGTGCAGTTGTTATTTTCTTTGAGTCAATTCCTTTCTATTCCAGAAACGGAACACATGTGCCTCAACATCTTCTTGTTTTAAAAACTGCTCTTATTCCTTTTCCCATTCCAAAGGATGATCACAACATGATTATTTATCAGCAAACACACACCCCTTGTGAGCATGTGGCCCAGCACTACATCTTATGAAGGTATGTCCTTCAACTGATGTTTTACACACTGATAGCCATTCTCCTACCATAGACATAGTAACGAGGTCAGAAGACAGCTAAGAAACTGATACGATGGATCGCCCCATAGCTCTCAGAATGGGGACACGATAGCATGCCAAGCACCCTACTTCAATCAGTGTCCTTTTTGGGCCTTGGGTCATCTTACAATGACTTGTTAAAGCTTTATATGCCACAGATATCCCTCATAATCACAACAACATACTACATGACTCCAGATGATGATTGGCTAGGGAAGAAGAGATGATTGCTCTCATTTCATGTAGCACATGGTAGTGTGTTGTTCCACTTAGTGACAACAAGGTGGTTGGATCTAGATGAGTTATGCATGATGCATCGATTGCTCGCTACACGGCTCACTTAGTTGCCAAGAGGTCTACCCCGACATAAGGCATTGATTTCTTTAACACCTCCCATGTTTCTCACCTTTCCACAGTACAGATCCATATGTCAATAGTTGTATAACTTGTTGGCCCTTTACAACAACTTGATGTGAAGAACAAATTCCTATATGGTGACCTATAGGAAGTGTATACATGCAGCAACTTCCCAGCTTCCAGGCTCAAGTGGAGTGTCGTAAGATTTTCTTACTAAGAAAAGCCATATGTGGGCTTAAACAGACTCCTCGTGCATGGTTTAGGAAAGCTATCAAAGTTCCTAGAAAGTCTGTTTCATTCTAGGTCATTGCCAGATCAATCCTTATTCATCTAAATCAACGAAATATGAACTGTGGCAATGATGGCTTAAGTGGACGATATCATTCTCAAAGGAGATGACCCTGATAGCAACAGAGGTGAAGAAGCGAAGAAGCAACTTGCCAAACAATTTATGATCCAAGAATTAGGACCTGTATAGGAAGGTTGTATCAGCGATATATCAACTTCAAAAGGGAAGTCATCTCGATATCACCCAGCATATCTTTTTATCAGGTGTCAATGATATATCATCGATATATCGGTTGTTGGTGGTTGTCGGTGATATATCGCCGACACAAAGAATATTCCTGACATAAAATACACGATATCGACCCCACTTCGCCTTTAAGGCTCGATTTCGCTCCCATTTCGCCCGTATCGATGCTGCAGCTGCTAGAGACTCCAAGGCCCTTCTTCCATTGCATTTTGAGGTTAGATATACTCTTATTTGGTGTATAATAATACAAAATTAGTTAGGGTTTTTGTTTACGGTGGTTATTTGAGGCATAATCTTCTTTTCTGTAAAACTTGGAATAAATCACTATGATTTTTGGTGAAGTAATTTGGGACTTTTGTTTTTTGTTGAGTTATTAAATTAGATTATGAATGAATCATGTTGGATCTTATGTTTTAGATATAGCAAACATGATTTCAAGTTGAGTTGTTAACAAAAGATGTGTCATTATTTAAATCTGAAAATTAAAAATTAGATCTACAATTTAGTGAGATTTTTGGTTAATTAACATTTATGACTATAGTCTATAAGTCAAGAATCAACATTCACATTTATACGTTCGAAATGATCGATATATGCGATATAAGGTTCATATATGATCGATATGTGTGATCTAAGGATACATTTGTATGTTATTTAGTGACCAAAGAACTTAGATGAACTTTATTTTCAATATATAGTAGGTCAACAACTAACAGTATCAATGATATGTTCTATATGACCGATATGTGCAATATAAAGATCATAGTCCTCACAAATGATGATCTATATGGGTTATCTAAGTGCACATTTGAAGGATATTTCATGTTATAAGGACTTGAATGAAATCCATTTCCAATATCTATAAGTCAAGAATCAATATTAACATTGATATGTTCGAAATGACCAATATGTGTGATACAGATATGTGCGATATATGGTCTATAAATGATTAACATGTGTGATATAAGTGTGTATTTGTAGGTTATTTGTTGTTTAAACATCTTAAAGGATCTTAATTTCTGAAAATGGCAAAAAATTAGCTTTTTTGAGCCATTTTCGACATTTTCACCGATATCGTCGATATATCGATGATATATCCCGATATATCCTTTTCCGGGCAGGCCAAAACGATGTTGATATCGATACGGTCTTCTTTGGTCCGTAAGATACTTCACTGTGATTGAAATAGCTTAGTTCAGGTAAGACCTAGTAATGGTTAATGAAAATATGATGTCACTCAACTCCACGAGACAGGGATGTTGGAATATAAGCTAGCACATATACATATGGATCGTAAGGGACGCACTTGTGAAGTAGTACTTATTAAAGATATAAGAGCTACAGACAATTAGTTGGTAAATTATTGTATCTAACCATCACACAACCAGATATATCGCTTGTAATTACAAACTATTGGATTACTTGGTTATATGCGTCATGAGTTGTAGCAGGGTAAATGGATCCTGGAGAAGATCCATTTACCCCATCTAGTGTTTAGTCCCACATCGTCTAGTGGTGGGACTTGGAGGCCCTGGAGAGGCTATATAAGGAGCTCCAGACCTCTTGTATCTCTTGAGAAAGTCAATAGACAAACACGCCCTGTTTGAGGGCTTCTCCCGTGGTTTCATCCCGCTCCTCACGGAGTAGGGTTCCACGTTAAATCCCGCGTTCTTCGTGTTCTTTAATCCTTTTTCCATGTTATGCTTCCGCAAGTTTATTTTCTTAACATAATATCAGAGTGGGTTTGATTCTCGCGGATTCATTTTTTGAAGATTTAGTTTTCTTTCATATTCTGTTCGAGATTCAAGTATGTATCCGAGATTAGGGTTATTCAACATCAGATTTCTTCTAAAAACCCTAGATCTTGAGTCATGGTCGCCTGTTCCATTGGCTGCAGTTTTTTTTCTATAGGCGGAACCTAAGGTTTTTCTTTGTAACAACATGAGGCATTCTCCAACAGGGAGCAAAATCGCCGCATTCTCCTGCGTGATGGTGCATACAAGGCAACGCTGCACAGGCACCCTCCAACAATCGAATCTAGGGGTTCTAATAGAACCCTAATGGCGATGCCGCACACAAGACCTCCAGGCGATACATTCTTCTTCCCATGCCATGAAGTGCCACGCCCCATCTCTCGCGGTGGTGAAGGATCCCCATCCAAAGTCGTTGACGGCGACAGAGGGGACCTCCCAACAGAGGCGGCGCACCCAGGCGATGCCCTTTCACCGCAGTTTCCCAATTCGCCCCGCCCACGCGGCACTCCAGCAGCCTGCGCGCAGCATGCGCACCCAGGCGGCGGTCCCTCAACGCGTGATCACGCGTGCCCAGGCGAGCCCTTCTCCTCGCATCATCGAGACCTCCAGACGACAAGACTCGAGCGGAGTCCCATCTCGCATGTGCACGCACCCATCAGGCATGGTTCGATGAAGGCTCCGGGCGAGATTCTCCAGCGCTAGCGGCAAGCCCCCTCCATCGCAGATCGACCCAGGTGGCACCTCCGCTCCAAGCTCCAACGATCGACCTCCAGAACTTGCGCGCGTGCGCGGCAAGCACGTCATCTCTCTTGGTCCTCCAGATCACCGCCAAGGCGAGCCTCGTGCGCTTCCTGCGGGTGGCGGCGGTCTCTTCGGCAAAATGGGTTCCCGCAAGATGGGAACCCTAAGGGTGAGGCACCTTTTATTCAAGAGGGCCCGATGCCTTTTATTAAAAAAATGAGTGAAGGAAGAAAGAGCCCAACAATGGGCAGCTTCAGGGCCGATTTGGGCCCAAAATTGGTCGTGCGTCATTTTATACTTTTGTTTAAAAAAATGAAAAAAAAAGCGCGTGCAAAAAAATTAAAGAGTCGCACGCATTTTAAAAAAATGAATAATGATGATCAAAAGCCAAAAAAAAGGAACAGCTTAAAAAAATGTCGGCTTATAAAAAAAATTGAAAAAGCCGCGAGAAATTATTGTGGACGTTCATGTTTTTACCCCTATTTATCTTGTCTTCTCCCAACTTTGTCGACATCCATGTTTTCCGACAAGTATGGGAGAAAGGGGGAGTATATGTAGAGTCACAGGTCTATTCAGATATTTCAGATCCAGATGTCATATTATCCAGACCGGCCAGAGACTCTACAAGTTTTCAGATGAAGATTATCCATGCGCAAGATTCAGACTCGATGTTCAAATTCCGAGTTCACAGGTGTGATGCGCAGTTGTTCAGATTTGACAGATTGGTCAGAGTCCAAGTTCGAGGCACTCCATGTTGAGGCCCATTTTCAAGTTCTCCAGAGAGAGACTATTTTTAGACACGCACATGCATGCGGTCAATTTCAAATGAGCACATGTATGCCATCATTCCAGAGGTCCCCATTCTTTTCTTATTTTCGGCCAGAGTTTTCATGTGAGCCATAGGGACTCCAGAGTAGAGGACCATTACCTATGCCATGTTGGCAAGGTTTTTCATGTGGTATCATAGGTACACCAGAGCAGTGCACCATTCTCTAAGTCAAATGAGAGAGACCCAGTTCTCCTTTTCAGTTCGGCCCTTTTTAGAGATGGAGCATTTGTCCACATTATTGTGGCGGGCCAGAGTACTCCGACGAGGAGACTCATTTCCAGTTGCAGCGACTCTGACAGGCGCAATTCAGAGCGCATGCTCTCCGACGAGGAGATTCAGAAGACTCACACTCCAGCCTGTTCGTCCTCCTCACTTGCACAACATGAGAAGCAATGTCCTCGACTGCAGCAATGTGCGTGTTGGGTTGATATTGTCCGTAGTGTCTTGTAGTGTTGAGTTGAGTTTCTTTCTATTTGTCCAAGCTGAGCATTGCATGCTCCATCTTGAGGGGGAGTGTTGGAGTACTTGGTTGTACGCGTCATGAGTTGTAGCAGGGTAAATGGATCCTGGAGAAGATCCATTTACCCCATCCAGTGTTTAGTCCCACATCGTCTAGTGGTGGGACTTGGAGGCCCTAGAGAGGCTATATAAGGAGCCCCAGACCTCCTGTATCTCTTGAGAAAGTCAATAGACAACCCGTTGAGGGCTTCTCCTGTGGTTTTATCCCGCTCCTCACGGAGTAGGGTTCCACGTTAAATCTCGCGTTCTTCGTGTTCGTTATTCCTTTTTCCATGTTATGCTTCCGCAAGTTTATTTTCTTAACACAAACTGAGTTAGCTTACAGACTCTCTTACCTTAGCATACTAAGACGCATTCATAATGGTCGTGAGATATATCAAGTCCTCTCCGAGAAAGGGCTTTGTATTCACAAAAAACAACACATTCGACCACATAGCCTATTCTAATACTGACTATGGCAGATGCATGATGGATAGAAAATCTACGACCAGCATATGTGTGTACCTAGCAGGAAACTTGGGAACCTGGGGAAGCAAGAAACATGCAAATGTCTCCCGTTCAAGTGATAAAGTGAACACAGAGCTATGGCTCGTACAGCAGCAGAATTAGTATGGATTCGATCCATTCACATATCTTCTTGTCACTCCAACCAATATTATAAAGCTCGGGTGCGATAATTGATTGACAATGCATATAACCAACAACGCCATGTTCCATGTGTTGGGAGAAAAAATAATCATACTTTAGAATAGACTGAGGGCTCTCTTATATAGGAGAATAGCCCTTGGGTTAATTACATGATAAGTACCCAGAGATAACAAAAATACATGAAATAGAACAGAGAAATATATTTATCTCAACACTCCCCCTCAAGCTGGAGCATATATATCTATCATGCTCAGCTTGGAACAACACTTCTGAAATGGATTTCTAGATAGAGCCTTGGTGAAGATGTCAGTCGTCTGATCTCCTGTTGAAACATGGGAGGTGGATATGAGCCCTTTCTGTATCATGTCTCTAGTGTAATGACAGTCCACCTCAATATAATTTGTTCGTTCATGGAATGCAGGATTATTGGCAATAAATAGTGCAACTTGATTATCACATAAAAGTTGCATAGGAAGAGGAACCTCAATGGTAAGATCAGTCAACACCAATCTAACCCACATCATCTCTGCACTCCCTTGTGCCATGGCCCTGTATTCAGACTATGCACTTGATCTAGCCACCACTGTCTGCTTCTTGCTTTTCCATGAGACAAGTGATTTCCCGATAAATACATCAAAGCCCGAAGTAGACTTTCTGTCCCTGGAACAATTTGCATAGTCAGCATCTGCACAAGCTGTCACCTCAAGAGAAGTATCCCTGCTGAATAAGAGACCCGAACCAGGTGAGTTCTTCAAATATCTCAAAATCATATAGACAGCATCCATATGAACCTTTCTGGGTTAATCCATGAACTGACTAACTTTGCTTACTGCAAACGTAATATCCGGAATGGTGATAGTGGCATATAAAAGCTTCCCAACCAGTTCTCTATATCTCCTACTATCTACCTTCTCTGTATTATCATCATACAATTTCATACTCGGATCCATAGGAGTAGTAGCAGGCTTGCATCCTGTCATACCTGTGTAAGAAAGGAGATCCATCACAAACTTCCTCTGAGTCATCACCAGACCATGATGGTTACTGGCAAACTCAAACCCTAGGAAGTAACAAAGAGTACCAAGGTCCTTGGTCACAAACTGTTGACCTGGGAACTCCTTGGCAGTCTGAATGCCTTGGGCATCATTCCTTGTAACAACAATGTCATCTACATAAACAAGAATGGCAACCGTATCTTTCTGTGTCCTCTGAACAAAAAGTGAGTGGTTTACAGTAGACCTCACAAATCCCTGGTGCTCAATCAACTCCGATAGCTTTTGGTACCAAGCTCTCGGACTCTGCTTCAGGCCATAAATTGCCTTGTGGAGCATGCACACCTTCTGGGACTCCCCCTAAGTAGCAAACCCAGGTGGTTGCTGCATGTAAACTTCCTCCTGAAGATCCCCGTATAGAAAGGCATTCTTCACATCAAGCCGGTACAACGGCCAATCCCGTGAAACATCAACAGAAAGTAGAATTCGTAGTATCGAATGTCTGGCCACAGGAGAAAAAGTGTCCTGATAATCCACCCCATAGGTTTGGGTGAATCCTCGTGCCACAAGCCTTGCATTGTAGCGATCCACACTGCCATCTGCTCTTTGCTTGACTGTAAATATCCATTTGCAACCTACAACTGAAGTACCTAGTGGAGCAGGTACAATGCTCCACGTCCCACGTGACCTCAAAGTTGTCATCTCTTCTTCCATTGCAAGGCGCCACATGTTGTCCTGTAGCGCCTCCTTATATGTACGTGGGATAGTAACCGCAGAGAGTCCCACTACAAACCTTATGTACTCGTCTGAAAGGTGATCCAAAGAAACATGTGCAGCGAGTGGATACGTGGCACACTTGCGTCGAGGCTTCCTTAGGGCAATAGGAATGTTCAGATCATCATCCATTCTCTTTTGCAATTAACTCATCTGTGTATCATGGAAAACTCCAGTACCATCAGTAAAAACAATGTTATCATGACATACCTGAGGCGTGGTGGATGATGGGGACGGCATATGAGCAGAGGAGCGAGTAGAAGATCTACGAGTGTAAACAAGGGGTAAGAATTTTGACTGGATAGATGGAAGTGGAGGTGGTGGGGGCAGTGGCGACGGTGGAGGTGGAGAAGGTTGAGGTGCAACATGGGGTTCATATGGTGGAGGAATGGAGGAGGAGGAACAACAACATCCTCGTCAGAAGTAGTATTGGATAACCTGTTACCTGTAGGAGAGAAATACGTAATTGATTCAAAGAAAGTGACATCAGCGCTCATATAATATCGTTTGCCAACAGGATCAAAACATCTAAACCCTTTTCGGGTACGAGAATAACCAAAAAAACACATTTGGCAGCTCTGGGTGAGAGCTTGTCATGACCAGGAGTGAAATTGTGGACAAAAGCCACAGATCCAAAGACTTTGGGTGTGAGAGAGAATAGTTCCTCCTCGGAAAACGCAATCAAGGAGGGAACCTTCTCTCCAAGAACGGTGAACGGCATGTAATTCACCAAGTAACAAGCAGTGAGAATGGCATCCCCCAGAAAAATGAGGGGCACGACTCTGGATCAACAATGTTCTTGTGACATCAAGAAGGTGACGATGTTTGCGTTCAACCACATTGTTCTGCTGAGAAGCGTAATTAGAAGAAGTTTGATGAACAATTCTGAGAGACCTGAGAAATTCAGATAAATATAGTGTGGAAAACTCCAACGCATTATCCGTATAAATGAATTTCACATTGGCATATAAATTTTTTTTATTTCAATAAGAAAAGTTCTAATGATAGCATATGCTTCAGACTTACTTTTTAACAAGAACACCCAAGACAGTCTAATAGAGTGACGAAAGGAAAGTGGCGCAGACGAGGGCCCTTGATCCGCGTGGAAGATGGGTACGGAAGTCAGTCAGACTTATACGCGCCCTTCGCATTCCCAACTTCGAACGTCAAGGGGCGAAGAAGCTCTCTTGTCCTTTGACGGGAGAGGGGCTATCACTCACTTCTTTTCCTCTACCTTCGCTTCATGCTCGAGAGTTCGGCCGTTGAGGTCATAAATGGAAGAGCACAGCAACCACATAAAAACGATGCCCCTGATGATCAGGGACACGACTCGGACCCAAATAACAAAATGAAACAACTCAAAGGACTGACTACTGTGACGACTCGGACGACTCGGAAACGAGGAGCGATGATGCTTCCCAAGCTGACATGCTTCACAATCCAATGTGGTACGAGTAGATATCTGCGGTAGCATATGACACAACTTCTGAAGAGGACGATGGCTAAAGCGAAGATGCCACATGAAGGGAGAAACAGATCCAGAGGGAATAGTAGCAATTCCTGCACATGGTGGTACAGCAAGCTTATACAAGCCTCTCTGCTCACGGCCATGACCAATCACCCTGCCAGCTAATATGTCCTCAAACAAGCATATAAGACATTCTGAAGATGCAGAGAAGGGGCTAGAGCAATCTCCACTGACCAACAATAGGTAATCGATCCCCATTAGCAATGGCAACGGATGTGCCAGGTGAAAGTACTATGTATGAAGTAAACTGCGTCCGGTCGCCACACATATGATGGGATGCCCGAAATCCGTAATCCAATCAGTCGGTCCGAACTGCTACTACTGGTAAACACATAATGAATGCCTGATGAACTAGACGATGCCCTGGCAGAAGATGCTGCATCTGTAGAACCTGGAGACAGAGTCGTAGGAGTGCTCATCATCTCACGAAGTCTGGAGATAATGCCATCAAAGCGAGTATCTAGAGTAGGCGCAGCAGAAGCCTCAGTCTGCTCAGCAACACGTGCAGACGTTTGAAATCCATGCTTCTGAAAGAATGTCTCCTCAGAATGACCTGGACGATGGCAATGTGAACAAGAACCAAGATGTCAGCCTCCCCCATGGCCACGAAACTGGGATGGCCCTCCCCTGCCTCGAGTAGCAAGTAGCAACCATAGCAGAAGGAGTAGTCTGTGTCGTAGCAGTGGATATAGTAGTAATCCTACTCAATCGCTTGTAAACCTCTTCCATTGGTGGAATGATCTCTCCAGTCAGAAGTTGAGAACAAGCGGCATCGTACTCAGAGTCAAGAGAGGACAAGAAAACTCCAGTCATTGTGGCATTCCAATATACCTGTTGCTCTGTGTTGGTGGTAATAGGCATGAAGCTGTGTAATCACTCAAACATGCCACGTAGATGAGAGAAGTGTGCATTGAGCGGTTGACCATTCTGTCTGGTCGAGAAAATGTCAAACTACAACTGAAGAATCTTGCTTTCATTCTTCGCCTACCCATATATGTCTGCCAGCATGTCATACAGCCTTTGCAGTTGGCTGATTAACAATATCATTAGCGATCTCCGTGGTAAGTGTCCCAGAGAGCCATATACGAGCATAGGCATCATCTTGTTTCCACGACGCATTTGCCCCAGCCTTGTCCGTCGGCTCGAAATCAGTCAGAATGTGCTCTTTATTGTGGCACTGCATAAGGGTACGAAACTGCATGGACCATAGCTCATAGTTGGACCCATCCATCTTCATGATAGGGGTCGGGCCCTTGAAAGCACTAGAAGAGGAGAAAACATCACCCTTGTTCTCTGACGTTGTATGAATAAGCCGAAACTTGGAACGACTGAGGGATAAATCAAGGAAAGCTTGTCTACAGAATCATAGGAAGTATAAGTTGTATCTGTAGACTCATACAACCATCCCTACTTCTCGCGCGAGATCTAGAGCCGGTGGCTGTGATGGAAATCAGATGTTGTCACGATGTGTGAACCCCGACGGATCTTAGATACAGTCGTGAAGCACCCTTAACGACGCACAGGATGCGTCAGGACCCCAGAGGGTGCTGGACAAATCACCGGTGGCCTTTGGGGCGAGCGGCGTGGGACTGGGGGGGCCCTGCGACCGCGCGGTGCCTGGATGCGTAAGGTGGGCGCCTGGAGGCGCAGAAGTGCGCGTGGCGGCGCTCGCAGTGGCGCGGGGAGGACGCCTGGTGGTCTGGACTGCGGATAGAGGTGGTCCAACGCGCGTGGCGACGCCGACGGGGGCGGCAGCACCAAAGGGGCGACAGCGGGTGTAGGGCTAGGGTTTTGGGGTGGGATACGGGAACCCCGATCTAGGGTCGTTGCTCTGATACCATGTTGGGAGAAAATTTAATCATACTTAGAATAGACCGAGGGCTTTCTTATATAGGAGAATAGCCCTTGGGTTAATTACATGATAAGTACCTAGAGGAAACAAAAATACATGAAATAGATAGAGAAATATATTTATCTCAACAACATGAACGTACCAAACATGTAAAATTAAGTTGAGCTAGTTCATGGACAATCCAACCTTAACACACCTACATGCATGCATAATGATCTTGAGATATTGATGAACCACGAATCTCACCCTTCGTTAATTCCTGAGAATTAATTGACTTTTCATTTTAGGCGGGCAATCACATATCAATCAAAAAGACCACTTAAATCTACTTTCCAATTAAATGCGAGCTGTCAAATTTATTTTTTACTTGGCCAAGCCCAAGGTCGAGAACTCAGGAAGGCCATTGTCTCTTTAGATCAATTTTTAGATGAATTAGAATAAGATTTTCAGAGGAAACTTTTTTATATTTTTTATGCAATTAATGATGAAATGTTATTTAAACTAAGTTCATTGGTTAAAATGCAATTTCAATCAAATGATGTCTAGAATCCTAAAACAAGGCTAGAATGTTAAAAAGGGTGAATCTAAGCTATTGTGATTTTTCAAAATTTTTGGATGCAACATGAATTTATAATGAATTTAATATGCAGACTGTGTGATTTTGAGCAATTCAATTTTAATAAATAGCAAACTCAAATATTTCTCATAGATGAAATTACCCTATATAGGTTTATATGAGAGGTATCCAGAATAACTTTTACTTCCTTAAAATACTAAGTGTACAGTCAACTAAAAATCAATTACTCTGATCACAAAATAATTTATTGGACCCTCGACTTGTGTGCAAATGAGATGACTTTTGGTCACAATGTAAAGCGCAACGCATTCTACTTAATATGAATTTTTCGGAATTTTTACAGAAATTAACCAATTTACATAGAATTAATTACTCACAGATGGGCAAAATATGCAGATAATCTCCAATCCAATTTTAATAAATCAACTACCTTTCACAGAAATTACAAGAATCCACCACAATGATAAAGAATTGATTGGTCTACAAAGTGCAATTTTTGGAATTAAAAAAAAGATGTGAAATGATAGTTCAAATAAATACACAAAGTGGGGGGTCTGAATGCAATACAGAAAATAAAATAAACAAATAAAAGATGTTGGGGACTAAAACGATATTACCCAGACCCGGGGGTCTTCGTGCAAAACTTCCAGCCAATCACGTGCGCATCACGTGATCTCCAAGCTAGGGCTTGGACGTTATTTGCTGAAGAAGAAAGGGTCTCCATGCAATTTTTACCCGCCTCACGCATGAGGCATGTGACGAGGATCTCATGCGGCGAAGCTGAGGGTCGGGTCCCCAAGCCGTCACGTGGTTGATTGCTATGGCTTGGCTCGCTCGAGCCAAGAAACGTGGACGAAGGCTCGGGCAGCGGAGTCTGAGCAGGCGGAGGGCACGGAGATCAAAGGCGACTGGTGCAATTGGAGGCGGCCATCGACGCAAGTCGGTGGAGCCAAGGCGACTGCTTGGAACGCGGGATGAGGCAGTGGAGAGAACAAGCGGCTGGAGTGGATCGGTGAAGGTGAAACGAAGGGTGAGGTCCGGTGGCGCGAAGAAGCGGCAAGCTAAGGTGGTGAGGAGCTGGTGGGCTCCATGTGCTAGGGAATAGCGCAGGTGTTATGTGATGGTGAAGTTGCTTGGGAGCGGTTGGGGCGGAGCTTAGAGCAATAAGGTGGAGAGGCGCGGTGGTCAAGGTCGAAAAGAACAGAGGAGAAGGATGAACAAGAAGAAAGAGGAGAACGGAGATGGATTTGGCTTTCAAGGAGTAAGAAGGGGAAGAGGAGAAGTAGAGGGGCAGAAGAGGAGAAGAAATATGCTACCTGGGGAGTCGTCCAGATGGCTGGAGATTCGAGCTCCAGCCGATCGTTGCCTCGAATCGAGCGGCAGATCGCGATGAAGTTGACCTGCAACAATAGGCATTGCAGCAACAAGGTGTTTGAGAACACCTTGGACCTTGCCTAGAAGCGGATGGAGCTCGTCGTCGCTCAATCGGTTGCGTAGGTTCACGTTGTCACCGTGAACCAGTAGAAGGCTCAAGCTTCCTTTCTCCCATTGGTGAATAAGGTGGCGTGGAGGGGTGGCCAATGGTTTTATGGTTGGGCAGTTAGGGTTCCAGCGAAGTCGGGGGTAGTTGGGTCGCGGCGGTTGCACAAGTAGGAAGGAGATGGGGAGAGAGTGTGATATGGTGTCGATTGGCGAGGGAGGCACGAAGGTTGCGTTGGAGGTGGGGCGACGTGCGAGAGGACTACGGAAGCGGATTACTCGACGAGGTCGTGGGAGGTGGGTTGTTGGACGCCGAGGATGGTAGAGGAGAAGAGTTGAAACCACCGCAAGAGGCATGTTGCTGCAGGATTGGCGGTGGATACAAAGTCTCCACCGTCTGATCCTCCTTGGATCAAGGGGATGAGGTGACATCACGTGGTGGCTCCAAGAGCTGCTACGTGGCAAGGGAAAATAATGATCATAAAAAATAAAAAATAAAAAATAAATACAATATAATATAATAAACAAATTAAATTAAATTAAAGGGGGCAGCACGTGGCGGCTCCATGAGCTGCCACTTGCCGCTACTAGAAAATTCAAAAAAGAAAATAAAAGAAAATTTGATAAAAAAATAGAAAACGAGGTCAAATCGAAAAGGGTCTTCATGAAATTTGTTCGTCTCGACGACTCTACAGCTTTCGTGAAGGGACAAAAATCAAAAGAGATCATTTATACAAAAAGAATTTTTGGTGGTACTCTATATACATAAAACACATGTATTTTTGTGTTTTGCAATTTTGTCATTTTTAAATAAGGTAAAAATCAAAATAAAATAAAAAAGAATATAAATTAATATTTACATAGTAATATTTTTTGAATTTTTAATTATTAAGAAAATAAAGAAATAAAATATAAGGAACATATATACAAATTATATACGCATACTTGGAGAGATTTAATTTCTTTGATTTTTGCTTCAATTTGTATTTAGATTTTTACATATTTTATTAAAACATAAATCAAAGAAAATAAATTAAAAACAAATAAATCAAAGGAAGTTATTTTTATACATAAAATAATAGGGTCAAAATAGTCAAATGTACAATATACAATGAGGCCCCAAAACCCAAGTTTCACTTATGAATTCCGATTCTTTTGAATTTGGTCTTATTTTGTAGATAATTAAATGTATATTAATTTTAAATGTGAGTAAGGGTTCATAGGAGACAATATGAGGGATATTCACATTTACGGCTTTTTGTCTAAAAACCAAGGTTTAGCTTTTATTGGACAAATGTACAAGTTAGCATTTTTTGGTATTTTTTTCTTTGTTAATGTTAGTAATATATACACAATAGAGTTTATTTTATTTTATTTTAAATTAGTGAAAAATAAATAAAAATAGGAGAAATTATGATAATGTACAGGGGACAATTTACAAGGGAACTTTGACTTCTTATTTAATGCAGTTGTGCATAATAAAAGGCGAATATTATTTAAACGTGCATGAATGACAATAGTGCAATATAGATAAAAAATGCAGCTAATTACTTTGGAACAGAGCTCTATTTTCATCTTTTAGAGTGATGAATCATAGATTCATCAAATATATCAAGTCCTTTCCGTGAAAGGTATTGACATTCGCAAAAGATAATACCTTCGACCTCATAGCATATTCTAATGCAGACAACGCCAGATGCATGTTGTACAGAAAATATAATACCAGGTTCTATGTGTACCTAGCAAGGAACTTGGTAACATGGATAAGCAAGAAACATGCAATTGTCTCCCGCTTATGTGCTAAAGTGAATACAAAGTTATGGCTCATATAGCAACAAAACTAGTATAGATTCGATTCATTCATAGATCTTTGTGTCACTCCCATCGATTTTATGGATCTCAAGTACGATAATCGAGCGACAATGCATATAGCCAACAACGCCATGTTTCACAACGTATGAAACATGTAGAAGTTGATTGCCATTACACTGGAGACCTCGTCATAAAAGACAAGGTTCAGGAAAGCGGTATGCGTATGCGTTCGGACAGGTCACTGAATAGCGCTTAAGCGGTATGTGGGGCATATGCGGGGTATATGCGGTTCTACGCAATTTCCTAATTTTTTATTATACAAAAGTGACTACAACAGAATTAAATTTATGCATAATTGTGGTCCAACAGAAGATCTAAGAAAAATAACTTTCATGTAGAGTTAAAACAATCTCTATCAATCAAATATCAATACTTAAATAGAACGGTTAGCACACAAAATAATTAACAACAATCAACAAAATAGAAAAGTTGGCACACAAACTGCCTCTATTGTCGAATATAATACCATTTATCTCTATCGTTATATTTATAACTGATCCTCCAACAAAAGTATGAAACTTTACATATAATATATTGCATTCCTAATAACTATTAGTTGACTACATTAGTTTGCTAAATTATTGGTACATTATTCTTTTTCTTCCTCGTGTGTTACTCCAATCTCGTAGTACAACTACTTTGACGATGATTTAAATGCTCATGGAATGCTTGCTTGGCATACATGTAAAAGCAAGAAAAAACGTGGCACAAATAACACAATAAAAACGCGACACAAATTAAAAAAATTAAAAAAATGCGTATACGGCCACACAGGACACTTATGCGGTCGCACAGCCTGCATATGCGCCCCGCATAAGGGCACAAGGCGCATAATGGGGGTCTTCATGAAAGCGATGCACTAAAAGCACAGCATACGCATATGCGACCGCATATGCGACCGCACGGGCCGCTTTCGTGAACACTATAAAAGAGTGCCTTATATAGATCAAACTACATACATGTTTACCAAGCCACTCACTTGGACACAATTTGAAAAAAAAAGTGTAATTAGTTGCTCATGATTAACAGGATATGTATTCACCACGACAAGTTGATTCGCAATTACTAGAATTTCCAACTTAATGTTCCCAAGTTGCGGAGAACAATCCAAACTGAGGCAATCTTTTCGGATCCGCTCTGTCTTACAGCCTTGCATCCCATCGACATTGCCATTGTAGCATGTGTGTGGCCTAGCCCATAAGGGTCGTGCAGACTTGACGTCATCCCCACCTTCCTCCAGTATCTCACTGGCAGTCCCTCAGAAAAAACACATACTAGGACTTAAAAGGAGAATAAAATGCCCTTAGCTAGGAGAGTGGATTGGGAACGGGAAGATGGTAACCCTTCGTAGAATCATAGGGTCTTAATATAATGGATTTTGATAATCCTCTTCGATTCGTTTGAAGCTATATATCCGTTCTCAAATAACTAGAACATATATGGACTGCTTTTTCTAATTATCTGTGGTCTTTGGGAGAAGGGCCCGATGGTCGCCCTTTTCTTCAAAGCATCTTGTGATATAATAGGGCAAGAGTGAGGCTTGGTCTACAAGCGCAGGCAGACAGCAAGAGTAAGAGGGCAGAGAGGTTCTTCTTTGCAGAGGGAATTGGTTACCACAGGGCGTGGAAAGGATGTCGGATTACAGGTTAATCGCTTGCTGCAAGGTTATGTACAAAATTATCTCCAAGAGACGATTGTTGACCACTTTTTTTTTTGAAATCAAAACGTTTCGGGGGAGACACATTGTGGTGTTCGCCCCAAATTTTATTAAAAACCGAACGAGGGAGAGGAGAAGAGAAGTACAAATTGAAACAAACATCAGGGATCGAGAGGATCCCTGTCGATACCCCAGACCACAACCCAATCACCAACACGCGGCCACAGCATTACCGGAGCATCCAGTCACTCAGAAGTAAATCAACATGCGCTAAAACGTTCTCCTTGTAGAACCACTTATTGGCCCTGAGGCTTTTGCAGGAGGCATTTGTCTGAGGGAGGACCAACTCTTGGCACAAGAGTAGGAAAAGGACTTCCACTCAGTGGGTACGGCTATGCATGAAAGTTGACCTTCGCTTTCACTAGTGGATTAGAGAACTGCCCTGCATATATAGTATTGTATAGCACGGGCTTGTGTGGCTGGTCCTCTCCCCCCTTTTCTCGTGAATTTGATTCTCAACGCCTACCCAGTCCCTTGTTTACTTGCCCTGAATGCCCACCTTGTCTGACTACCTACCCTTGCATCCTTAACCTCGTGGAAGGATAGGTAGTAGCTGAGGGAATTCTGGTATGAGGGGGGTTTTGGCGGGATTGTCGCTTAGTTCGAAGTTGACCTTATGGGTCGCGTGCATACCTTATCAGACTGTCGAAGGCTAGTAGATAAGCCAAGTTCAATCGACAGACGAATCCTAGGTCCCTCTATTTATAAAGTTTTTTTTGAAGTCTAAAAGATAGGGGAAACACTCGGTGGTATCCGCCCCATGTTTTATTAATTAAAGCAAAATAGAAACAGAGTTTTAACTAACAAAAACCAATTACGCCCCAACCATTACATAATCCACTCGTCTAGCATGCAATTAACTAATACACCCATATTTTCCTTGTAGAAGCGCTGACCCGAGAACAAAAGGTCATTGCTCCCCCGCCACACCGCCCAGAGAATGGCCATGGGGTATATCCGCTCCCTCCTTGGCCTGTGCAAGTTAGCGTGGACCGAGTCCCAAAAATCCTGGAAGCCATCGCTGCTACACCAATCCGGGCCCATCTCCTGCCACAGTTGCGATACAAAGGGGCATGAGAAAAAAAGATGCTCCACCAATTCGATCGCAGCATTACAAATTAAGCACCTGTCAGAATGAACCCCAAGAAAACAGGAGTTCTCGAACCAAAACCCTAACCCTAGCCCCCCACCTTCGAGCCTCTTCCGCCCCTCCAACCTAGCGCCTCCGATCTCGGCCTTCCTCGCCTCATGCGTCGTACGCGTGAGCGTGTGCTGATCGTGCACTGCCTTCATCGCCTTGTACGCGTGATCGTGCACGTCATCGCCTCGCGGTCTTCATCGCACCGTACGTTGCTGAGCGATCTCGCCTATCGCGTGATCGTGCAATGGTGAGCGACCTCGCGCTCGTGATCGTGCATTGTTGAGTGATCTCGTATTGTACACGCTGCACGCAAGCGCGTGATCGTGTGCTCCTCCTGCGTGTGTTCTGCGTGCAATCTGTGTGTTTGTTCGCGCGGATTCTGCCCGTGACCTCGCGTGTTCCAGTGTGCGCATCCTCTTCCCTGCGCATGATCTTCCTACGCACAACTGTACGTGTAAAGATTTCAACCTTCGTGCACGTGCAACACTAGGACTAGCGTGTGCGTGTCCTCAGAACTTGGTTCGCGCGTGCACTTCCAAATTAATGGGGTTGGTTGTTTGAGTCTACACATGCAACCAATCCCGTTAATGCACGTGTAGATGATCATATCTTCAGTCTACTACCCTAGTCCTCCATTATCACTATGTCAGAAAGCAAGGCAGACATTCCATCTATAGGCGCCTTCAGAGGTCCAGCGCCGATTGTGAAGATGGATGGTTCTAATTATGAACTGTGGGCAATGCAGTTCATGAGTATGATGAAGTCAAACAGGTAAGAAACATATTCTTACTGAAGAAGAGCCTGCTGAGAAGACCGGGGTCAATGCCTCATGGGAGGAAGATGATGCATATGCCAAAGTTTGACTATCTGGAACTCTGGCAATTGAAATTGCCAATGATATTCTTCATCAGCCTACTGCCAAAGCAATGTGGGATATTCTGACCGTTACATATTCTCAGGCAAAGAATGAGACGAAGATTCTGCAACTCCAGCATGACATATTTACTATTAAGCAGAATGAACGACCTCTGCACTCATTGTACACATCTCTACGAGAAATGTTTGAGAAGCTTTATAGTTTCATGCCCCTGATAGCCACTCCAGAGCAACAGAAGACCTACCGGAATGCCACTATGGTAGGTGTTTTTCTCACTGCCCTTGATACTGAGTATGAGGCAACACGTTCCCAGATCTTGGCGGATTCTACTATTCCTCATATGGAGGAAGCTTTTCACAGATTGAGTCATATCATTGTTCCTTCTTCTAGTACGAATCAGACTGCCTCAGCTATGGCAGCCAATCGAGGTTGTGGAGGTCACCATCATCAGGTTCGTGACCTTGGACCTCGTGGCAGAGGAGGCTGTGTTCGGCCATCGTGTACCTTTTGCCATCGCACTGGACATACCGAAGACACATGCTACTCTAAGCATGGGTTTCCTGCTTCTGCACGAGTCATTGAACAGATCGAGCCCCCATCTGCTTCTTCTATGGATCAACGCTTTGATGATCTTGTAGTCTGTCTAAGGGACATCATTCCTCCATCTGGCCCACCTGCATCAGCACCTACTCCTGAGAGCCACTCGATGTTGCCGCGTCTGCCTCTGCATCCACCAGTGCCTCAGGTAGCACCTATGCATTTACTAGCAGTAGTGGATCAGATACTTTAGCATGGATTATGGACTCTGTCGCCACACATCATCTCTGTGGTGGTCAAAGTCTACTTACAGGGTACAGACAGATCTCTTCAGGTCGTACAGTGGTTATTACTAATGGAACACATTCCCCGATTACTGGTCAGGGGGAGATTAGACTGACGCCATCTATGCATCTCAAGAATGTGTTACATGCACCTGATTTTTCGATAAATTTGTTGTCCATTAGCCAAATTACAAAAAATTTACATTGTCGGACGATTTTTGATCCATCTTCTCTTATTTTTCAGGACATCCTTACGGGCAACGTGATTGGACGTGCCTATGAGCCAGGCGGTCTCTATCGCCTAAGTCGAACTCCTTTTGCTAGATCCTCATCCCTACCTGTTGGACCCATCTCCCCATTACTATGGCACCTTCGCTTTAGACATCTACAGCTTCAGAAACTGCGTTGTGTGTTACCTCAGGTTTCAGCTCACACGTCCATTCAATGTGAGGCTTGTCAATTGGGAAAGCATCATCGGTCTACCTTTCCCAGTCGTCAGTTTCGGAGTAGTACCTCCAAGTTTGAGTTGTTTCATGTCGATATCTGGGGTCCTAGCCGTGTCCTTGATCATCAGGGACACAGGTTTTATATAGTTATTGTGGATGATTTCTCTCGTGTGTCATGGGTATTGTTGAAGAATAAATCTGAAGCAGGGAATATTATCATCAATTTCATTAATAAAGTTCGTAATGTCTTTTCTGCATCTGTTAGAATTGTGAGAAGTGATAATGCCCAGGAATTTTGTACTCATACCCTATCCAGTTATTTCTCATCCCAAGGGATCATCCATCAGACATCCTGTGCCTATACTTCCCAACAGAATGAGGTTGCTAAAAGGAAACATCGCCATTTGCTTGATGTAACCAGGTCACTTCTTATACAGAGTCATGCTCCACACTCTTTCTAGGGTGATGCTGTTCTTACAGCATGTTACCTTATCAATCGAATGCCATCATCTGTTCTAGGTGAGAAGATTCCTTTCTCTCTTATTTTCCCTGACAAAGAATTGTTCTCCCTTACTCCTCGTGTGTTTGGCTCGGTTGCCTTTGTCCACCAGTTGTCTCCCGGGACTGACAAGCTCTCTCCTAGGGTTGTCAACTGTGTCTTCGTTGGGTACTCCAGAACTCAAAAGGGGTACAAGCATGGTTATTAAGGCGGCAAGGCGACAAGGCGCTAAACCTGGGCTCAACCGTAAAGGTGGGCTTTACAGCTTTTCGATTTAGGACCTCGTTGCATTTTTCAGGGTGGAATTTATTCTATATTTATTTATCTTTCTATACATTTCTATATGCACGTTAAAAAAAGAATTATGTTAAAAATGTGTTAGTATAAATTTACTAAAAATAAGTAAATTTTGATCTGTTTGTAGGTGAATATTTAAATGCTTATTTTCAAATGCTTATTCATGCGAAAATGCATGCTAATCATTTACATATGCATGATGCTAATTATGCAATTTAAAGTCTTAAATGCAACTAACTACTCGGAGATAGGTCTTTATTTCAGCAATTAGAATAATAAATCAATGATTCATCAGTAGGCATGCCATCATTCTAATTTGGCGGCGGCATTCAAATCCATTGATCAACCATGTCTGCTATCTGGGAAGAGCTGCAATCAGTTATTTGCAATTCCATTGCCATATCATTCGCAGGAGAAATAAAATCACTTTCAGTTAGATAATGAATCTACAGTGAAGATGCAATAAGTTACACGTACTCTATATACCATCAATCATCATCGTGATTAAGCTTCCTGGTGATGTTCACATCTGAGCTCACCGAGTTATTTCCTATCGATGTCGGTAATTAAAGAAAGACCACATTTTAAGGGACCCTTGAGAAATCCACCCTTGAAGACATGTATACAAGGTGTAAAATTTTACTTGGAGGAAAGGGTAAACGAGGATATATTGTGTATAGGAGTAAAAAATGCCTGGGCGCCTAGGCGTGCCTAGGCGGCCACCTAGGCGCCTAGGCGACCCAAGGCGTCGCCTTTTTTGATAAAATCAAGGCGGTTTTTCAAGGCTCGCGTCCTGGGGCGCCTGGGCGCCTAGGCGTGCGGCTTAACATCTATGGGTACAAGTGTTACGATCCATTGCGCAGGCGGTACCTAGTCAGTGCTGATGTTACCTTTTTTAAATCTTTTATGTATTTCTCACCTTGAGGTGATCAGTTGATACCCCCTGATAGTACGGATGCTATATACATGCCACCATCAACACTAGAACCGCTACCATCATCACCAGAACCGTTACCATCTTTTACACCTCCTGTCATTGTGCTTGTTTCACCATTATCATTTCACTATACCCGCAGGCCTGCTTCAGCTCATGGTCATCGCTCATCATCTAGCTCGCCTGAGGTATGTTCTGAAGATATTACTATTGATGGATCTGATGATTTTCCTGAGCAGGATGTGTTACAGAGGCCTAAAGAGGACACAGATGATTTAGATGTTCCTATTGCTCTACAAAAGTCGAAGTGGAGCTGCGCATCATATCCTATAGCATCTTCTGTGTCATTTGATCGACTAACTGGAGATTTCAGGAACTTCGTCATTGCATTGTCAACAATGGCTATTCCACGAAATTACCAAGATGCGCTGAAGGATAGTAGATGGCGTTTAGCCATGGAGGAAGAAATGGCAGCACTTCAATCCAGAGGAACCTGGAGTCTGGTTCCTTCACCCGCTGATGTGTCTCCAGTTAGCTGCAAGTGAGTATTTACAGTTAAGCAGAATGCAAATGGCAGTGTTGACAGATACAAGGCTCGCCTTGTTGCTCGTGGCTTTACACAGACATATGGGGTGGATTATCTTGGTACATTCTCGCTGGTTGCTCGTCATTCTACCTTACGGATCCTGCTTTCAGTTGCGGTTACTCGTGATTGGCCGCTATACCAGTTGGATGTGAAGAATGCGTTCTTATATGGTGACTTACAGGAGGAAGTCTACATGCAACAGCCACCTGGTTTTGCTGTTGTGTAGACTTCATAAGGCCATCTATGGCCTTAAGCAGAGCCCCAGAGCTTGGTTCCAGAAGCTCTCGGACCTGTTTGAGAAACAGGGGTACAAACATTATAATGCTGATCATTCCTTGTTTGTACAAAAGACTTCCAGAGGTATTATTGCAATTATGGTGTATGTAGACGACATTCTAATTACAGGTGATGATGAACAGGGAATAAAGGGGCGAAAGAAATGCTGGGTCGTGAATTTGTTACCAAGGACCTTGGAGTTCTTAGATATTTTCTGGACTGGAGTTCGCCAGAAATCCTTGGGTTGGTAATGTCTCAGAGGAAATATGTCACTGACCTGTTGAGTAAAACAGGAATGCTTGGTTGCCGACCTGCTACTACACCTATGGATCCTAGTATGAAATTATATGATGGTGACACAGATGAGGTGGATAGGAGAAGTTACAGAGAACTGGTGGGCAAACTTCTTTATGTTACTATTACCAGGACCGATATCTCCTTTGTTGTGAGTCGAGTGAGCCAGTTCATGGAGCAACCACGTCAGGTACACATGGATGCCATACATATGATACTCAGGTATCTCAAGTCATCTCCAGGTGCGGGTTTACTGTTTAAGAAAGGCAAGGAGATTACTATCTCAGCCTATGCAGATGCAGATTACGCAGGGTATCCCAAGGACAGGAAGTCCACCTCTGGGTTTGCTGTGTATGTTAGAGATTCTCTAGTCTCATGGAGAAGCAAGAAGCAAACAGTAGTAGCAAGGTCTAGTGTTGAATCTGAATATAGGGCTATGGCCCAGGTCAGTACAGAAATGATGTGGGTAAAGGCTGTGCTTACAAATTTACATATAGAAGTCCCACTTCCTATGGCTTTGGAATGTGACAATCAAGCGGCCCTATTCATTGCAAATAACCCAGCATTCCATGAACGAACGAAGCACATTGAGGTTGACTGCCACTTTATACGTGATATGATTCAGAAGGGATTTATTGTTACATCCCATGTTAGCTCAGAGGATCAAACTGCAGACATTTTTCCAAGACATTACTTCGAGGACCGTTCCAGAAGATCTCATTCAAGCTGAGCATGATTAATATCTATGCTCGATCTTGAGGGGGAGTGTAGATATATATTATTCACTTATGTGTATTTATTGTTATTTTACTTTCCCGTTGGACTCTTTATGTAGTTTACCCATAGGCTACTCTCCTATATAAGAGAGTCTAGGGCGGATGGAATAAACACGCTTTCTTTTTTTCCCAACAACTCTCAATGTACCTTCTACATATTTGAACCCCTTAAAAAGCAGCACCACCCCCAAACAGTCAAACAGGGCTTGCCCCGCCTGCAACCCCAGTTGCCCCCCGCTACTCCCAACTGAAGGCTCAACATCCAGCGCACCCGCTTCCGTTCCCGTTGGAACCCTCCTGTACGCAAGCGGGTCATCCTCTCCCAAAGGCCGAACCCCGCGGTATCTTTTCCCAAACCTCCAAGATGGAGTCGGACACAATGAGAGGTCCGTCTTGGACCTCGCAGAATCCCCAACAACAATAGCCAAAGAGGACTCCACCTAAATGGAGCTGAGAGGGGCTTCATGAGCTACCTCCACCAATCAGACCTCCATTGCCTCCCTCCCGAAGCCAACCTCGCCCCTACCCATCCGGGCCACAGAACCAGGGTTTGAGCACCCCCCCCCCCAAGCGCTTGAGGAAGCACCAAGCGACCAGAATCAAGCCGTAGAAGCTGCTCCAGAGTAATGGAGACTCCAAGGCAGGAGTCGGACGCCATGCTCACTCTCCGTGGTACAAGACCACGAGCCCTCCCCCGCCCCTAAAGCGTGAGGCTCCTCGGAGACAGGATCTCGTTCACAAGGGTCGTGCTTGGGGTCCATCTCATGCCCCCCCCCTTTCAGCGTACACTCCCTCGTGGTGATGCTTGGCTCAGCCGCCCCCACAACGGGATCTCCCTGCACGCATTCCTCCACCTCCACCTGGAAGGATGCACAACCAATCTTTAGCAGCAGCTCCAAAGGCATAGTCGTCATCCTCGTCGCGAACTCCGCCTTCACATATGTGTCATACACCTTGGAGAGGCCCGAATACAAGAGGAAATCACCGACCCGAAACCTCTAAGCAGCGCCTCCACCAATTGCAGGCTTCGCGCCTGCAAGGTCACCCCCTTCAGCCTCAATACGTGATAGAATCACCCGTATGAGGTGTCTTCCTGAAGGAACGGGCGCCTCCACACCACCAACCCACCCGACACCATCCACAGCATGGTGGCCACCTCCCAGCGATCAGCCCCCTAGCACAAATCGCACACCCGGGGAGCTGAACCACGTCTCCACCAAAGGTCAGGCCCACTCACTGCCCAATGTCCGCCATAGCCAATTGCAAGCACTCTGCCACATCAAAGCAGTCACCCACCAGAACGCCCTCCAGCAGATCCGCTGCTAATAAGGGAAGCCGCGCTGCCGCGAGATCGCTCCACCGTTGTTGGCGACACCCGACGACAATACTCCTTCTCCCGTGCCCGCAGCGCCATGCTGGCATCATAGCCTAGGGCAGTTCCTCCTACGACGCCCCATCACTCCGCAAGAAAAACACATCACCACGTGTCTGCAAACCGTCAGCAGGTGACCACGAGCCCCGCATTTGAAACACCTCCTGGAGACCTCCCGCGAGACGAAAAGGAGCTCATGTCGCGGCCCAGACGGGAACCACCTCTGCAATCGGGCCTCTGCCCCAGCACATCACGGGGGAGCCGCCACCCTCCTCCTCAGCGAGACCACCCGCCAGCCCCTCGAATCCTCCTCCAACGGTCTTCCCTCCTCTGCAACCCTCCCACTGAGCACGTCAGCCCACCTCCCAAAGCTCTCCATCTCCGCCAAACTGCAGGCAGACCTCCCACGTTGGTCCTCTCGCCACAAATCCACACACCATAGCCCCACCCATCCCCCTCGACCTGAGGACACTCGAAACCAACAGGGCCCTGAACGCCTCTAGCAGCAAGGGTGGGATTGCCGAAACCTCTCCCCGCAGAGCCGCCAAGAAATGGGGGTATCGCTCCAGCCCCACCCATCACCGACTGGACCCCCGTTAGAGAGAGACCTGCGGTCGAGGCCCAAGTTTCCCCTGCTAAAGGAAGCTCCACCGAAGTCCTAGACACACCTGTTGAATTATTACAACCCCCGCTCGTTAGAGATCCGCCAGTGACATGCGTTGAATCTCCTGTCGAAGCCCTAAATGCAACTATCGAAATCTAGGAACCCTGCCGAAGTCCTTGGACCTCTCGCAGAACCCCTACCACCGTTTGCCAAGGCCTCACCCAAGCGGGTCCATGAAATGCCCCCCAAGCCTTGGGATCTCCTGTAGGAGCGCTCCACCCGGGCAGAGCGAACCTGAAGAGAACCCAACCACCAACCCCTTGGGATCTCCTGCTAGACCGAGAGCCTCCGTCGAAAACATTGCATCTGCGGCCGAAGCCCTTGTGTCGCTGCTCGCTAGGAACACTCCGCCTGAGCGAAACTAAACCATCGAACTGGGTCTACCCGGTCAAATTCAAATTTCTTAGCAGAGCATTTAAATTCTTTTAACGATGCCTTGTAGACAGTTCCAGGGACAGTAGAGCCGTCGAGAATTCTAGTTTTAAGATCTTGTTGGATAATTCCTGAAGTCAGATGGTACTGGATAGGTTTCTCGGCATTAGCCGGCTATATTTTCATTTTCAATGGTTGTTTCATTGTTGCACTTTCTTATTTCAACCACAACTTTCAAGAATCTTATAGAAGACCTGCCAACCTTCTTATCAAGTTACAAAGATTACAATTAAGGCAACGATCTCAGCATTTGTTCTTTGTTTATCACACCTTTGGGACAAAATCAAGCCATTGTATCTAAAGAAACTTTAATTGAAAAGCACGCTAACATAACTGGAGAATTAGCTATATTTTCATTGCGTGGAAGTCCTCGAGGTTTGCATCCATAGTTCCTCGTGTATAGTTCATTCTTGGAAAAAACATGCAGTATGTTGTTTTCTTCTCGCAAGAAGAACCAATTCCTGGGGTGCAAAGTCCAATGTCGTGCCAATACAATCAAAAGCTGGTAATCAAAGTAACACTAACAGGGGGATGGTTCTTCCCTTTGCACCCTTTATTCGACTTTCAACAATATAAGATACTCGATCGACATGCCTAACGTAAGTTCGTGATTTACATGTGTACATTGGTTGCATTATTGAAGCAATACAGTGAGTGATCCTCTTTAGTGACCTTGATGGAGGATTGATATGGACTAGCCCGACCCAAGTCCGACCAATGAAAATTAGGTCGAGCTTGGGGTTGAGCCTCCCAATAAGAATTTGTGGGCCTTGCACCTTAAATGGGCTTGGGCATGGGTCCTTCACATCCTGACCCAGCCCGACTCATGCTCATCCCTAGTCGTAGGTCTTCTTCTACAGTAAATTGTTATCGCAAGAAGGCTCTATATCCCTTCATGATAAAAAAGGAGCCATACTTCTAAGACCATAATCTGTCTCATTAGAAATACTATCAAGATCCTCCAACTCCCTTATCATTTGCATAAATTCCCTTGATCTCTGCTCAAAGAAATACACCAAATAAGGAGGGGCCCAAGTCCCCAGCAACCATGCAAGCACTACCATGGCATCTCGATCCCTAGTGGTGGTAAACAATATAGGAACAATCACTAAGAAGGCTCGTCTCGGCGAACTAAATCACCATTACCAACCAACAACCTAAGCAGACTCAACATCTCTAGAAGAAGGCTAGAAATACCTTGCCAAAAAGAAGAGGGAAATAGAATACACAGAATAACCGAAGAAACACCAAAACCATGGATATTATGCATCAATCGACACACCAAGTCATCCTTCGAGCGCTACAGCATGACGACCCATTTAGCCAACAATACCTTGTTCATGTGCTCAACCTTCACCACCCCACGGCACCCTTCGTACTTTGGTTTTGTAACATTATACCAATCTAGGAGGTGATTCCCCCTTTCTATTGTCGCATATCCATCCAAAAAAAGTGTCTCGTCAAAGATTCGATCTTCATTCACATGCCAACCAGGAGCAATCTTGTAGAACAAAAGAAAATAAGGATGGTCAAGAGGACGTGCTTAAGTAGGATCGATATCCCACCCTTACAGAGAACAACAACCTTCCACCCAACCCACAGCACGAAGTCTATCATTAACCAATGGAAGACCCAAGCAGGTAATCATTGACGATACAAATATAGTAAAACACTGAAATGATCTCTTATAACTCTATCTGAGAGACACTGAACAATATGAACATTGATTTCTCTCTATTAATCCGAAGATCGGAAATAACACTATAGATGTATGCGATACAGGATGCCTCCTTCGCCTACTATATTCCTCCCTAAATAACCAATCGCATCATCAATATATGGAGGATGATGATCAAAACTTCACCACTAGAGAAATCAAGACAGAATCACCCCTTGGAGGCCAATCTCATCATCACTACATGCGCATCCGCCACAATTACGAATAGAAGAGGATAGAGGGCACCCCTATCACACTTCTCCTACATAGGGTGGGAAAGACCTCCTTTCAATCCCCCTATTCACAAGAACTGCATACGACGTTGTAGCGATACACCTCTTTATCCATGCTATACCTCTGGAAAACCGTTTTGCTAAATAGCGGCCCAAAGAAAGCGTTAGTCTATACATTTGTATGCATTGGAGAAATCAACCTTCCGAGTCACGCCCTTCTTGTGATTCCGCTTCCAATCCATCACCATCTCTAAGGAAAGAATGATCCCATCTGCCATCAACCTGCCAGGATTAAAAGTCCTGTGCTTCGAGGAGATAGTCATATGCAAAACACTTCTGAGATGATTTTCCAAGACCTTGGCAACGATAAGATATACTGCAGTGAAGAAGGAAATTAGTTGAAAGTTCGCGACTCGTGGCATCACATCTCTCTTTGGTAGTGAAAAAATGAGAGGCCTTATTAAGATACCCAAAACCAAAGTTCCCTGATCTAAACTCTTGAGGCATCGCCAACATACCGTCCTTCACAATCTCTAAAGATTCCCTGTAGAATAACATTAGAAAGCCATCAGGATTGGGAGCGCCATCTGCATTGAGCTAAAAACTGCATTTTTTACTTCATGTGCTCCCAACATCAAACACCAGCAAATCTTCATGGCTTTGTGAAATATGTGTAGCCCTATTAAATGTGGTCGCCCCAACCATCATAGGTGGCTCTTCTACTCAATGACCAAAAGTGGGCAATCAATGACCTATCAACCTCCTCTTTATGCACATGCATTCCGTTAATCATGATGGAATAAATGTAATTTCTACGTCTTCTACTAGCCATGGAGTGGAAGAAATGGGTATTAGCATCACTCTCCTTTGGCCATCGCAGCCAGGATCTATGTCTCCACTCAACCTCAACCTTCCTATCCTCCATATAAACTACATGCATCTGATTAATTCTTTCTGCAATTTCATCTGTTGTCAGCTTCTGATCGCCCTCCAACTAGTCATGTCTAGTCACCTCCTCTTGGCAATTCTTTTGTTACAATATTGTGCATGGAGGATCTTGTTATACTCCCTCAGGTGTCTAACAACTCCTAATTTCGACATTGTGTGTTGTGGTTGACCCATCTGAGTGGCATCCCTTCCGAAAATTCTCCGCCAAGTCCTGGAATCCTTACTTTGGGATACAAGAGCAATCAACCTGGAAAAAGAACTTGAGCTACTTCCTTCACCTGAATCCAAGAGCAACGGTGTGTGATCAATGTGTGTGCGTGGTAGAACCCTCGTCCTTGCAATTGGAAATAGTTGGAATGCCTCAACACACATCAAAAATCTGCCCATGCAAGATCTCAACCTAGAGTTCCCCCATGTATAGTGGCATCCCAGAGCATCAATGATGTCAACTAAAGGTCATTAATAAGCGAAAACAAGTTGCAAAGTCATACTAAAGTCCCCACTAATGACAAGCTGCCGACTGAAACTGCTCGCGGATGATATGAAGATAATCCACGAGTTCACTGTGCCTCAGAGCATATGTCGGCATGTAGATGTTGGTAGGAATAATATGTATATCGTAAGCACTTGCCACACAAAATCAATAGAGAGTGTCAGCAATGGATTTTAGCCTCACTAAACATAAAATAGTCACCATTGCATCCCATGGCCAGCACACCCGATGCACCTTCTAAATCACTCGCTTTAAGTTCAGAAAGATGTGTGCCCCTTAACTGGCGCCAAACAATAACCATCCCATGATATATCTTCATTTCCCGAAACATAACCACATTCGTCGACTCCATCACGAGATTAGGTACTACCCGCCTCTTCTCCAACCTCCCAAGGCCTTTCACATTCTAAAATAGAATTTTATCGACTATTAATCACAAATATCTCACCTAAAATCAAAATTCTAAATCAATAGATCTTTGAGTAGAATTAACTATATCACTAATATTAAGTTGTGACAAAAAGACCCAGATCTATACAATCAGTTACAAAAAAGATTGAGAAAGAGTTAAGAGGTCAGGAAAGTAAAGATGTTCGTGAATTAGTGATGACTTATAAATTTGAGTGCTGGTTATGATGTCTCTTACACCTGACCGTGCAAGCACACAATGACCCTCGACTGGACGGGATATAGGAAGCTCAGTTCGAGCAGAGGTCGTCAAGTATATGGGTCTAGGATCCCAATCCTTTCAACAATTTTATGCGAGCTCGCATCGTGTTTTTACGCCTCGTTGGGATCCCGACTTTGACCAGTTCTGTTGACCCTCTGTTTTAGGGTACCTAGGCTAGGGGTCCCTCGGTTTTAGTTTTCTTTATGAGATCGTTATCCAGTACAGATCGGGCCGGTTTCTAGCGTGACTTTTTCGGACAGTCGCTCTCCCCCATCTCTATGTGATAGTTTTGGAGTAGACCAATTCCCCTACTGGACCGCTACTGGACCGCACTTCCGCTTTAGGGGCGAGACGGAAGAGTCTCTTAGGAGACTTCCTCACTGCTTGAGTTTTAGTTACCGTTCTGCCAATAGCCTTGGTGATGGCTACATCTGAGATCAATTACATTTGAGTTGGATAAGAGATGAGATCGATTACAATTAATTTGGTGAGAGTTAAGATCAATTGTAATTGAGTTGACTACAGTTAAGTTTATAACGGAATCATCATTTATCATCAATCGTCAATCATTGACAATTAATCAAATCTTAGATCTACTACTGGAAATTAGTAAACGTGTTGGGAACTTAGTCAGAATGCATTATATTTCACTGCATGCCTACGGAGGCACCCCGATCATAAGGTACTCTTCACACCTTAGAGTCATAGTGTGAGGTCACCCTCAGACCAAGACCACAGACTATCCACTGACTTGAGAAACTAGACAAAATTAAGGATCGGATCAGAAACTCATCATTCTCAACATCAAAATCAATCATCATGATGATCTCTGGGTGATAAAAAGAAATATTATACATATGGATCATTAATTAAAATATGGAAGTGCTATATACATGGATGATAATGGGATGATGGGTGATCACGGGGCATACATTCAAATAATTTGAAAATCATTTTTCACGCAAGTAGTTTGTTAAATTTAAATATCAATGCCTTTCTACTTGATAGATCGTAGAGATGGACTGGTGCGGGGGCGACACAATTTTCTAAGAAACATACGAACCATCGGGTTCCTAGTTTTACATTGGCAGAGATTAAAGAGGGTGTTTAGAGCCTTAATGCAGATGGTGCGCATGTATCTGATGGGTTCCATAATTTCTTCTTATGAGAATTCTTCTTGTTGGTGGGAAGGGAAATTGTGGATGTTGTATAAGAGTTTGCAAGAAATAATGCCGAGTTTGAAAGGATCAATGAGGCACTCATCTTCCTACAACAACAACAACAAAGCCTTTTCCCACAATTAAGTAGGGTCGGCTACATGGATTCTTTGCCTCCATTCAAATCTATCTTGGGTTAATCTCGGACTTATATCCAAAAAACTAAGATCCCTTCGTATAGTCTCTTTCCAACACTTCTTGGGCCGTCCTCGCCCTCTCTTAGCCGGCTCAACATCCCACCACTCGCATCTCCTAACCGGTGCATCAGTTGACCTTCTTTGCAAATGACCAAACCATCTTAAGCGGTTTTCTCGCATCTTATCCTCGATCGGAGCTACACCAACTTTCTTTCTGATTGCATCATTCCGAATCCGATCTTTACGTGTATGTCCACACATCCATCTTAGCATTTTCATTTCTGCTACAGCCATTCTCTGCACATGTCTATGGTTCACAGGCCAACATTTAGAACCATAAAGCATAGCAGGTCTCACGGCTGCTTTGTAAAACTTTCCTTTAATTTTTAAAGGAATTTTCTTATCACAGAGAACAACGGAGGCTCCTCTCCACTTTAGCCAGCCTGCATTTATTCTATTAGTAACATCTCCATCAATTTCCCCATCATGTTGCAAAATAGATCCCAGATATCTAAAAGAATCTCTCTTCTGAATGTTATCGTCACCAATCTTCACCTCGATTCCTTCACCATTGCTTCCATCAAAGGTGCATTCCATATATTCCGTCTTAGCCCTACTTATACGAAAACCTTTAGTCTCCAATTCATGTCTCCAAATCTCAAGCTTCTCATTTACTCCATCTCTAATCTCGTCAATCAACACAATATCATCAGCAAATAACATACACCAAGGTAACTCATCCTGAATGTGACTTGTCAACTCGTCCATAATCAAAGTAAAAAGAAATGAACTCAAAGCTGAACCTTGATGTAAACCAATGTTGATATCAAAATAGTCAGTCTTCCCCGTCGGGGTCCTTACACAAGATAAAGCCCTATCATACATATCCTTTACGAGATTAATGTATAGGACAGGTACTTGTCTCTTCTCCAAAACTCTCCACAGTATCTCTCGTGGGACGGAATCATAAGCCTTCTCCAAATCAATAAAGATCATATGGAGATTCTTCCTTTTAACTCTATAAATCTCCATTGTTCTCCTCAGCAAATGGATGGCTTCGATAGTTAAGCGACCTAGCATGAATCCGAATTGGTTTTCTTTTATTTGGGAAACTTGTCTCAACCTTCTTTCGATCACACGTTCCCAAATTTTCATAGTGTGACTCATCAGCTTGATACCTCTGTAATTTGAACAATTTTGAATGTCTCCTTTGTTCTTATAAAGAGGCACCACAATACTCCTCCTCCAATCTTCAGGCATTTTCTTGCTTCGCCAAATAACATTGAATAGATTCGTAAGCCAAGTCAAACAACGCTCACCTAAAACTTTCCATACTTCTACAGGGATGTCATCCGGTCCAACACCTTTCCCAGGTCTCATAACCTTCAAAGCCTCCTCTACTTCTTTTCTTTGTATTCGTCTATAGCAAGCACGATTCAAGTAACTTTCACTACTAGCTAGATCACCCAAAGTGATCTCTCTATTTCCTTCTCCAATGAAAAGTTTATGGAAGTATTGCTCCCATCTAGTCTTTATATCCTTCTGAGTAACAAGCACGTGACCTTCCTCGTCCTTAATACATCTCACTTGAGAAAGGTCTTTGGTCTTTCTTTCTCTTGCTTTGGCCAGCCTGAATATATCCTTTTGGCCCTCCTTAGAGTTGAGATTTTTATACAAAACCTCATAAGCTTTTGACTTACCTTCGCTTACAGCCTTCTTTGCTTCCTTCTTCGCTATTTTATAGTCTGTGACAGTTTCCTCTGTTCTATCTTTAGACATAGCTTTAAAGCAAGCTCTTTTAATTTTTAGCTTCTCTTGCACCCCTTCACTCCACCACCAAGCCTCCTTTTGACCCGGAGCTCCTCCTTTTGACTCGTCTAGCATGTCTTTGGCTACCTTTCGGATACAAGATGTTACTGCCTCCCACATCTCGTTTGCACTACCACTACAATCCCAAGATAAGTCTTCTAAAACCTTCTCCCTGAAGCTTGATTGCTTCAGCGGAAGATTCCACCACCTAGTTCTAGTGATCTTAGGAACCTTCCTTTTCTTTACTAGCCCTTTTATTTGTAAATCCAAGACTAACAAGCGATTTTGGGTTGTCAAACTCTCTCCAGGGATTACTTTGCAATCTTTGCAACATAACCGATCTCTTCTCCTCAACGCAAAGTAATCGATCTGTGTTCTAGTTGAGCCACTCTTATAAGTAATTAAATGCTCCTCCCTCTTCTTGAAAAGAGTGTTTGCTATGAAAAGATCATATGCAGTCACAAAATCCAGAATGACTTTTCCCTCTTCGTTTCTATCCCCAAAACCATGTCCTCCATGCACACTTGCATACCCTGAAGCATCTTTTCCCACATGGCCATTAAGATCTCCACCTATGCAAATCATCTCTCTTTGTGGGATTCCTTGTAAAATCTTATCCATATCCTCCCAAAAAGCTTGTTTAGTCCTTTCATCTAAACCAATTTGTGGTGCATAAACTGAGATGATGTTCAGAATTTCTTCTTCAAGCACCAACTTTAGCAAAATAATCCAATCCCCAAATCTTTGCACCTCAACCACACAATCCTTCAAATCTTTATGAACAACCACTCCAACACCGTTTCTGCCCTTATCTTTACCTGAATACCAAAGTTTAAAGCATGTCTTCTCGATCTCCCTTGCTTTCTCTCCAACCCATTTAGTCTCTTGAAGATATAATATATGAATCTTCCTTCTTTCCATTGTATCCACTATCTCCATCAATTTTCCAGTTAAAGTACCGATATTCCAACTATCAATCCGTAACTTCCTTTGCAATCTCTTTTGGACTAACTTCTTTACTCGCATGCGTCCATTATGCGAGAACCCTTGCAAATTTTGGACTGCATCCGGGCGGTGATGCAGCGGAACTAGCTTATTTACCCGCATGCGTTCCTCATGCGAGAACCCTTGTAAATTTTGAACTACATCCAGGCTGCGATGTAGCGGCCCTTGCCAATTTTTCATTGCATTCGGGCGATGCAACGCGTCGCAAGTAGGGAACGTCCCAACGAAATCTATATGTTTGCTTAAATCCATGTTTAAAAGATCCGAACGGTTTCGAGATAAATTCATAAATAGTGTTCTTAGAAGAAATTAAGAACACTATTTACGAATTTATCTCTTCTGCGCTGGTTGTCGGCTACCTAACGCGCAACCCTCCTCATTTACCCGGGCTTGGGACCAGCCATGGCTGAGTTAGGCACTCATCTTCCTCATCCCAAAAAAAAGAGGCATCTGAGAAGATAGAGGATTTCCGCCCAATTACCATATTCAATGATTTATACTTGGTGATAGCAAAGGCTCTAGCGAATAAGCTGAACAGGGTTATGAACTACATTATATCGCCTTTGCAGTCAGCATTTATACTAGAAAGACAGATAAGTGACATCTTGGCAATGGCCATGGAGATCATAGCTGATTGGAAGACACATCGAATAAAAGACATTATATGGAAAGTTGATTTTTCCAAAGCATATGACGTGTCGACCGGTAGTTTCTCTGGGCAACAATGGCGAAACGAGGGTTCTCGGATCCCTAGATCTCATGGATGAAGTGGTGTGACTACGACATCATATTCGATGCTAGTGAACGACCGGCCTGAGAGTGGGTTCTTTCAGCCATAATGTAGTGTGAGACAGGGTTGCCCTTTCGCCCCTGTGCTTTTTGTTATGATGTATGGTCGAGCAGGTGTTGCCACATGGAGTAATTGCGGGTATTGAAGATATATGAATCCCTCTATTGCAGTACATAGAAGATATTGTGTTTTCATTGAAAGGGTACATAGAAAGCTAGAGGTATGGCTACAACACTTGAGGTTTTAGAGAATTTTCGAGACTTGTTTGCAATCATAATAAATCTGTCGATGTCGAGTTTGGAATGACAGATCTGGAGGCTCGGACCTGTAGTAAAGAACGGGGCATAGATAAAGGATCGTTGTTAATCCATTACCTAGGTCTACCTTTGACATATGGTATACTTCGAACGATTGATTGGTTGCCTACCATGGGAAGTTGGAGAGGAAGTTGTCAGGTTGGAGGGCGGGCATTTTATTGCAGAGGAGGTGTTTGGTACTTATAAAGGTTGTTCTCTTAGCAATTCTCATGTTCTTCATCTTCGCATGCCTCCTTCTCGTTAGGATTCGTCGTCAGTTGGAGATGATCATGCGGAAATTTCTTTGGGTTAAGTCGAGTCAAGAAGGTTTAGAGGTACATCTAACAGATAATGAATGAAATTTCTTTGCAAAGATTGTGAAATGGTTATACTCCCAAAGACATCAAGCGGCCTAGGGATCTCCCGTCTAGAGATAACGAATGAGGTTTTCCTTCTCAAGTGGGTTAACAGGATTTGGGACAGAGGCGAGGATCTATGTTGCAGACTTATTCATCGTATCTATGGCATCCAGACATAGGCCAACCTTTCATATCATCCATCATTCTTTCCTTAGGCCTTTTGGAAAGGAATCATATCGATAATGCCATGGTTTTCTAATATTTTTGCCCAGTTCTTGGCAACGATTGTTCCTTCTCTTTCTGATCTGACAAATGGACGGGTAATGGCCCCTTGTCACCATACTTCTTGCGCCTCTTTGCTTTGGAAGTATATAGAGAAGCGAGGGTCCGAGATTGTTGGCTCGACGGAAGTTGGATGCCCTCGTTCAGAGTAGATTTTTCAAAGCAATGATTAGAAGACTCCCTCCGTCTTTTGGACTCGTTGAGTCTTGTAGATGGTCCGACCGTTGGTAGAGACCATTGGTCTACAATATGTTCACAGTGAGGCATGTTTACAGAACGTTGGATAGATCATCCCCTTTAGTGGAGCCTAAAACTACCAAGTAGAGTTAGCATTTTTGTATGGTTGCTGAAACAAACGTGCATCTTGACAAGAGATTGTTATGCAAGGCTCTTTGCAGGAGTATCCAATTTGTGCCCACTATGTGATTTAGAGATCGAGATGGTGGAACATCTCTTTTTTCATTGCAAGAAAGTCTTCACATATTTGGCTTGAGCTAGGTTCGGACTGGTTGAACCTATATAGCTTAGATACTTGCTGGGAGTCTCTACATATAGGGAAGTAAAGACCCAGAGAAGAGAGCCTTCGAACGTTAGCAGTTATTTGGGAATTGTGGCGTGCTATGAATGGAGTGGTGTTTGCCTTTCAACGTTTTTATGTTGAAATGAAAGTTCTCACGTTAGGACTCTACTCAAGTCATAACCTCTGTATACTTTTATGAAACCCCTTTTTTAATATATTCGAGGTGGACACCATAGCCTATAACCCCCCACCCCACCCACTCCGATCAAAAAAATCAGTGTTCAATATGCCATTTAAAATTAGAATTTTATGGCATTATAGTTATGTTTAAATGTAGTTATGTGTATGTTTTTCTCTATAAACTATGGCTTATGTCTTGCCTCAATGATGGAAACCCACATTTATCTAACATTTTTTAGAACCTTGGGTACACCTACCTTTTCTTATTATGATGCCTCATATGTGGAGCATTGACCCCGGGACTCTCCATATATAAGGAGACCTAGGATATCACATTATAGTAGGATATCATATACATATTAGGAAATTATTCTCTCTTTGTCATCCCATACTACAGCCGAGTTCTCCACCACCACCATCTCCAACCAATCTTTCGTCTTAGGTTGTTGGAAGCCTCAAATTAATCCACCACCATTTTGTACACATGCCCATTCCCATCGATCATTACCCCTTTGACCTCGACCAAGTGGATATTACAGCTCTTCGAATTCGAATAATGTATTATTTATAGGGATTCGGACAATTTGGTTAAAATCTATATAGCTTCATTCCTTCTTCTCCTTCCACTTTCCATTGATCTAAAGACCAAAATCTTCGCATCCCTTCCTTTAACCAAAGCTATCCTAACCACATTGATTGAAAGAACATAGTGTCGATATCCGTTCCTATGTCCAAAGCAATCTTGACTGCAGTCACCACTCAGTCTCTGGCTTAGTATCTACCTCTAACATAATCTTTTGTTGTGCCAGCCTTTATCCAATTTCCTTCTTAGATGAGAACTACAGTTTTCAATCCTATCAAACATGTTCACCTCTTCTTGCACAAGCCTACTGCTCTACTCTCTCAATTGTTTGAGCCATTTATACACATCTTAAATTCCTCATTGAACTCATTAACAAATAAGGATTGACCTACAGATAGACTAGTAAAAACCAACGACTGGGAATTTAGTAAAAGCAGATAGAGAAACCTTAATTGCATATAGCTTCCCATCACTAGTGCTTCGGTACAAAACCTGCATTCCAATGAAAATGCTTAATCTTTCTTGAAAATACAAAGAATTAATTATGTTATTTATGTTCAGCAATCCAATAAGCTTAATTGTTCCAAAATAACTAACCACTTTGCCATAGCTTCCTGAAGCTATTTTGTGCTCTCTAATGTACTCATTGATCATCTTCCTCCCTCCTGAATCCTAAAGGTAGGGAAACCAGAAAAAAATTAGCATCACAACTATATTATGTAAATACACAAGAATAGAACAACAAGAACAAATTCTTTTCCCACAATTAAGTAGGTCGGCTACATGGATTCTTCACCTCCATTCAGATCTATCTTGGGTCAATCTCGTGCTTATATCCAAAAAACTAAGATCCCTTCGTATAGTCTCTTTCCAACACTTCTTGGGCCGTCCTCACCCTCTCCTTGCCAGCTCAACATCCAAATACTCGCATCTCCTAACTGGTGCATCAGCTGACCTTCTTTGCAAATGACCAAAAAGTGGTTTTCTTGCATCTCATCCTCAATCGAAGCTACACCAACTTTCTTTCTGATTGCATCATTCTGGATCCGATCTTTACGTGTGTGTTCACACATCCACCTTAGCATTTTCATTTCTGCTATAGCCATTCTCTGCGCATGTCTATGGTTCACAGGCCAACATTCAGTTCCATAGAGCATAGCAGGTCTCACAGCTGCTTTGTAAAATGCGTTTGTAGTTAATAGAGGTTGTATAAAATAATGTGATGTCTATGGTTTATAGACCAACATTTGTAGATAATAGAGGATTTATAAAATAAGCACATTCAAAATTCGGCCATAGGATTATCAGTACTTTTTTTAACTTTCTTTTACTATGTTCTATTTTTGTGTTAAATACACAAAAATAGAACATAGTAAAAAAGGTTAAAAAAGGACCGATAATCCTACGGCTGAATTCCGAATGCGCTTATTTTATACAACCTCTATTAACTACAAGGAAACACTTGGACATAATAATGTCGAATAATTTTTCTGAAAGTGTAAAATTGGGAGTCTCTTTGCAACAAGAAGAAATCTTTCATGGTAAAGATATCTAACATAGATGAGTGATACGACTGTAGAATAGAATGGTCAAGCATAGGGCAATAAATAGTACATTTACGTAGTCTTGATGTATCGTACAAAGATATGATTTTTTTAGCAAGAGGATCATCACCAATCGGGAGAAAATTCTTATATGTACATATTGTTTATTTATCAAATTGTATGTTAGACTTAGTTATTTATATATGTCACAAATCATAATGTTAATAACATATATATATATAACATATTGCATATTAGTCGGTATGTGTTAGTTACATAACATATACTATACATCATATTGTATGTTAGTCATATATGTTAGTCAATAAACATATATTATACAACAAACACTATACATCATATTGTATGTTAGTCATATATGTTAGTCAATAAACATATATTATACAACTTATTAAACGGTGTATGCTAATCATACATGCAAGGCCTTAAATATTAGCTTCGGTCACTATATTGGTGACTGGTTGAAATGAAATTTCGAATTTCCTCGATCATTCGGTCACCAGCCTTTCTATCGACAATCCTAAATGCTCAAATGTCGATCACTTTGGTCGAATTTTGGTCACTTGTCGAAATCAAAATTTGATTGAAATTCCATCGAATTTCAATCGAATTTTGATGCCATGCATATATGTTGATTATATAATATATTATTTTATATGAGGAAAAGGATCATACTCCACGGAGTAGGTAACTTATCTACTCCATTCTCTTTTTTCCCACTTCTTTTTATTTTTTGAAAAATGCTTCCATGGATTTTCATAACTATATCCCTCTAATATGCCATTCAAATTTCGTCAGAAACACACTCTTATGCGCTCCACCCAGAACAGGTAATTTTAACGGTCTTAGATTTGTTGTAATTGGCCTGTTCTGGCTGGAGGGCATAGAAGTCTCTATTTCTGACGAAATTTGAATGACATAATAGAGTGATATAGTTATGAAAATCCATGGAAGCATTTTTCAAAAAAATAAAAAGAAGTGGAAAAAAGATAATGGAGTAGGTAAGTTGCCTACCTCATGGAGTAGGATTCCTTTACTCATTTTATATTATATATTAATCACATAATTTTTTTACGAACATGTTAAGAAATAAATATGCGGAAGCGAACATGGAAAAAGATAAAGAAAATATGAAGAACGGGATTTTAACATGGAACCCTACTCCGTGAGAAGCGGGATGAAACCACGGGAGAAGCCCTCAAATAGGGTGTGTTTGTCTATTGACTTTCTCAATGGATACAGGAGGTCTAGGCTCCTTATATAGCCTCTCCAGAGCCTCCAAGTCCCACCATTAGACGATGTGGGACTAAACACATGGATGGGGTAAATGGATCTTCTCCAGGATCCATTTACCCTACTACAACTCATGACGTATACAACCAAGAACTCCAAACTCTCCCTCAAGCTGGAGCATGCAATGCTCAGCTTGGACAAACAGAAATAAACTCAACTCAATGCTACAGGACACAACGGACAATATCAACCCAACGAGCACATTGCTGCAGTCGCGGACGTTGCTTCTCATGTCGTGCAGGTGAGGAGGACGAACGGGCTAGAGTGTGAGTCTGCTGAATCTCCTCATCGGAGAGTATGCGCTCTGAACTGCGCCAGTCAGAGTCGCTGCAACTGGAAATGAGTCTCCTCGTTAGAGTACTCTAGCCCGCCACAATAATGTGGACAACTGCTCAATCTCTGAAAAGGGTCGATCTGAAAATGCTGTGGTTGTGCAATCCTTGTCGAAGTCCACGGTCGCTGGAGAATGGAGTCTGAAAATAGTCTCCTCGTCGGAGAACTGGGTCTCTCCCATATGGCTCAGAGAATGGTGCACTGCTCTGGTGTACCTATGATACCACATGAAAAACCCTTGCCCTCAATGGCATAGGGAATGGTCCTCTACTCTGGAGTCCCTATGGCTCATATAAAAACTCTGGCCTACAAAACAAGGATAATGATGGGGACCTCGAAACTGAAGATGGCAAACATGTGCTCATCTAAAAATGACCGCAAACTCGTGTGTGTCTGAAACTGAGTCTCTCTCTGGAGAACTCGGAAAAATGAGCCTCAACATGGAGTGCCTCGAACTTGGACTCTGACCAATCTGTCGAGTCTGAACAATTGTGCATCACACTTGTGGACTCGGAATCTGAACGTCGAGTCTGAATCTTACGCATGGAAAATCTTCATCTGAAAAGCTGTAGAGTCTGAAAGCTGACTTGGTCTGTAATCCGGAGTCTGGAAAATCTGGATCTGACTCGGACCTGTGACTCTACACATATACTCCCCCTTTCTCCCATACTTGTCGAAAAACATGGACGTCGACAAAGTTGGGAGAAAACAAGATAAAAATGGGGACAAAACATCACTTAAAACTTCTTGCGGCTTTTCTTCATTTTTTTATAAGCCGTCATAATTTTTTTATAAGCCGTCTCTTTTTTCTACAGCTTTTGCAACTCTTTTTTTTCAAATATTTTGCATACGGCTTTTCTATGTATGTGCCTCTTTCTCTTTTTTTCCAAAATACTTGCTACGGTTTTTTTAAGTAAATTTGTGCGCATCCCTTTTAAAAAAACCTTCTTTTAACTCTCCTCCATCATAACTGCCCCACCCCTTTTTTTGGAATTGGGGCCCACCGCAACCTTACTTAGGGTTCCCTACACAGGAACCCTCCTGTACGCCAACGCTGCCCCGCACGAATGGGGACCTTCTGGAGCCGCTGCATTTGGAGAGGAAAGCAGGACTCGCTCGGTGCTGCTCGGCCACGCACATGGAGAAGATGGAGCTTGTGCGAGATCGGTCGAGCGCATGGGACTGGAAAAGAGTGCACGCATCATCGGCCTGAAGATGCGATGGAGGAAGAAGAGGCGTTGCAACGCCGCCGGGAGCGAGTATCGCGGGAGGAGGTGGTCACCGCCGCGCGTTGCCTGTGCGCGAAGAGAGGCGGCGATTGGGCTCGAGGGTGGCGATTGGGCTCGAAGAGAGGTGCGCGCGAAGGAAGAAACTCTTGATGTTTATATCGCCTGTCGCCTGTGCACGCGTGAGCACGCGTGGAGGGGTCGCCGCCTGGGTGAGCACGCGCAGGCTGCTGGAGCGCCGCGTGGGCGCGGCGAACTGGGAACTGCGGTGAAAGGGCATCGCCTAGGTGCACCGCCTCTGTTGGGGAGGTCCCCTCTGCCGCTGCCGGAGAGTATGGATGGGGATTCTCCACCACCGCGAGAGATGGGGTGTGGCACCTCATGGCCTAGGAAGAAGAATGTATCGCTTGGAGGGCTTGTTGGTGGCGCTCCTTGCACCTGGGAAGGATGATGCGATGCGCAGCCTGAAGAGGATGGTGCGCCGCCGCCGAAGATGAAGGCGGCTCGCCTGGGGATTGAGCGACCGCCAGGAGATCGAAGATGCATGGGAGCGATGCCGCTCGGGAGGGCAATCTTGCTGACAGGAGATCTAGGGTTTTGAAAAAACCCTCTAACAGAACTCAAACCTCAGAATAATACAAAATAATCTTCAAATAAAAATCTTCAAGAACGCGAATTCCAACATCGAATCTCGAATAAAACAATGGAAAAAAAATATTCCACGAGAATCGAACCCGCTCTGATACCATGTTGAGAAATAAATATGCGGAAGCGAACATGGAAAAAGATAAAGAAAATAAGAGACGGGATTTTAACGTGGAACCCTACTCCGTGAGGAGCGGGATGAAACCACGGGAGAAGCCCTCAAACTCAAATAGGGCGTGTTTGTCTATTGACTTTCTCAATGAATACAGGAGGTCTGGGGCTCCTTATATACCCTCTCCAGAGCCTCCAAGTCCCACCACTAGGCGATGTGGGACTAAACACAAGGATGGGGTAAATGGATCTTCTCCAGGATCTATTTACCCTGCTACAACTCATGACGCATACAACCAAGAACTCCAACAGAACATGTTGGCCACAAGCCCCCCCACCCCAAGGGGGTGCGCCTGCCCCTTCTCCTGGCTTGTTGACCGAGTAGCAAAACCCCGTTTAGACAACGAGATTCGTCTGCCACCATTGATGAAGGTTGCATAATGAGCTTTGCAATGTGTCAAGTTGAATAGACAAGTTATGATTCAAGGCATCTTAGCAAAGTTCATAACATATATGGTTAATATGATACATAATGTGTGTACAATGTGAGCTTTAAATTTTAGAATTTATGATAATATTGATATGATTAATAGTATTTTTATGTATATTTCTCTATATAGTGAGGCTTATGCATCGACCATCGCACCTCAATGACAGAAAACCGCCTCTATCCACCTCACATTATTTAAAACCTTGAACACAACCTTTTAAGGGATTTTGGTTCGGTGTTATGAAGTTCAACGAAATGAACAAGACCCTACTGGCGAAGTGGATGTTGCGCATTTTAGGAAAGGGTGATGACTTGCTTCGTTGTTTGGAACGAAGTTTATATAGTGTCAATATGGGCCTGACTACTCAGCTTGGTTATACTAGATCTCCTACTTTTTAGAAGGGGGTCTTTTTTATTATGCCCGATGTTATGCCATCCATGAGGCATGTGGTATTTCTTTTAAAAGAAAAAAAGGGTCGGCACCGTATAGGTGTGAGCCCAACAGGAGGCATGTGGTAGGTAATGGCGATTCTTTTTTCTTCTAGATCGATGAATGATTTGAAGATCATTCTAAAGATATTTGATTCCTGGGTTGTTTGCTTTAGTATCTAACAAATGGATGATTGTGGTGGCAACTTGGTCAGAGGGGACTTGGGTCCCTTTGTTTTCTGTTGCCATTTCTTATCACAGGCTATTGAGTTCTTTAGGTTAAAAAGTCTTCTTTTATAACAAGACTTCTTGATTAGATGGACGATTCTTTTAATGAACAAGATTGCTTAACATGAATTAATGAACACTTCTCGTTGAATAAATCCTAACAAGGTTCTCTCTATTCGCGATTTTTGACCCTAAAGGTCTAGCTCAATACTACAATCTTATCCAAGTTATAAGGTGCCATAACGTATGAAGATCTCCATGTGATTGCCGAGAAGGGGTTGCCTCATGATGACGGCTAATAAAGCTAAAAGATTATCCATGGTAATGGAATGCCCACTATGCTTGAACACCTCAGACGATGTAGATCGAATCTTTCTCACTTGTTTTCACTTTAGAGAGGCTTAGAAAGTCTTAGCATTTCACTATTTGGATGCCTGCAGAGGTTTTTTGGGCTTCTTTTGGAGTTGAGTCCGTGTAGTAAGGTGGAAAAGGGCTTTCTCTCCCCTACACACAATGGAATGTGTAGAAGTGTGTCAGTTTACGATCCACCCGCCACGTCCAACCGTATTCTCAAGTATTTTGGCAGTAGCAGATAGGGATGACAATGGGTCGGGTTTGGGGCGGATATCATATTCCCAAACCCGTACCCATTTATAAAATCACTACTTATACCCGTTCATTTAATAAATGAGTAATTATCGATGGGTATCCATCCCGATGGATACTCGTGCATCCAATGGGTACCTACATATTTGACATAGTAAAATCTTAAGCTATTCATAAATGTACACATGATTTTCACTCAAAGATTAAACATAGAGAGATCATGTAATATGGTGGTACAAAATGATATGCAATGTGTATGGAATTTTAAAGGTTCATATATTAGGTGTTTAGCTCATTTAGATAATAATTTTATATATCACAAGATACAAAAAGGTAGTTAAATAAGAATAAATGGATGGAGAGATATCGTCATGACGCTACTCATCCTACCTCTACTCATAAGTTCACCAGTACGAGGATAGATATCGTCATGACAACCCTCTTCATAATGATACCAGAAAGCATCTCTCCTCATCGATCCTCATGGACAAGACCAATCTAGAGTGTCATAGCTCCTCATGTTTTTTTGAAGAAATAGTTCATCATCATTAACAATCCACATAAGTCCCTTCAAATTGCACCTCTCCTAACAAGAGACCCTCTCAAGCGTCGCTATTGAATTGTCCAACAAGGGTCTTCATGTGATGAATGTGTGTCGAATCAGGATCAATGAGTCACCCAAAATCCCCTTTAGTCTCGAGGTGGGTACTTGAACAACTATGTGTTCAACAATGTTAAAGAATATGACCGATATGTAATACATAGTCCAATCAGGTGCATCATACTTCATTAGCAGAAATAAGAACTTGTTTAGTCACTCAAACTAAAATTCCTTTCCAGTATCTCATATTTACATAAATCACATGATGGCCAACCAAACCCTAGATTTCATAGTAAAATATGATCGAGAAACCATTAGGCCCCAATGAGAACTCCTATTTTAGCTTGGCTGAGGTGACTTTCACATCTTCCATGATCAGCCAAACCAGCCCACATTGTTGCTTCTATGATAGTCTGCTAATTGACCTGCCACACCAAAAACAGGTCCCTCTAAGATTCTTTGATGTGAAAGTCCGTAAGTGTATGTGAGAACCAACTCCACCTCCTTTTGTCCTACCACCTCCACACCCTCTACCACCACCTATCGATGGCACTCCTCCCTTGTCTCTTAAACACTATAAGATGAAAAAAATAGGTATTTGCATCCCCCTCTGCTAGTCATGTCTATTGGAGATATCTCCCTCTCTCCTCTCTCTCTCACTACCTCTCTCTCTCTCTCTCTTTATATATAAATATTCTTTTTTGCAAAAAAAAGGGGGATTGTTCACTTATCTCCCTAACCTCAAGAAAGCATCAAAAAAGGATAGATGGGAGGACATGATCCAAATCTCATATTGACAAGAAAAGAGAAATTACAAATTGTAACTTAGTACAAGGATTAACAACAATAGCTAAAAACCAAAAGAACCTACTTGTGTAATAATGTAAGGTAATTATTTTTTGTCCATAAGTCATAGGCATCTATTCTAATAAAACTCCTTCAAATCCTACTTTTACAAATCTCCTTCAAATCCTCATCCTTGATCACCTTTGTGTGATCCCTCCTCTCTACTTCTAATATCGGCAATAACCTCTCATCTTCCACCTTGTCCAGTTGTTCAACAACCTTTAATGCATGATGCATCTAATCTCGCCTTATGAACATTGCAACAACTTGAATCTTACCAACAAAGTACATGTGGCCATGTCCTTGACCTGCATCACTCTCCATTGGTTGCCACCAACCGTCGAACGGCGGGTTCAAATAGTCATGATCACTCAAACTCGATATAGATTTCGTGACTTTCATGTCCTCATTCAAGGGCCAAGTAGTGGTAGGCCCCAGCCCAAATGAAACGAACAAGATGAGGTAAACCTCCTCAAACTCCACCAACACCATGAATATGTCGATCCTCGACCTTGTGGAGACCATCTGCCACTTAAACATGCAAGTCTTGATCGCATTTACAGAAACGCACATTTTTTGAGAGGCCAAAGGATGATTGTTGAGATTCTTAGCCAAATCAAAAATAATACTTTTACCCACGTTGTTTACCTCAGCTACACTTTCATACAATTTAGGGTCCATTGCTAATAGAAATTCCACCATGATATTCTGCAAACATATCAGTATCTATAACCTCGCACGTGCAGGATAATCTGTGTGTACCTTCCACGTTCTAAATTCTTGTGAAAAATAGATATCTAGGTGCAAGAAAAAATAACAAAGGAAAAAGAAAGAAGTTCAGCCAACCAAATTATGCCTCGAAGTAGTGGTCTCCCTAACAGGGACCTCCCTACAAATGGCACGGTTTCTGGAGGGGAAAGAAGAGAGATTGTGGCAGTCCTTGTAATCGGAAGATGTGGAGAGAGCGCTAATGGAGGAAGAGGTGTCATCCTCATCCCCGTCCAGAAGGAGGCAATCCCTTGAGAATATGGAATCGTCTTGGGACTTGTACCGGTGCTTCCTAAGAAAGGCAAGGCAGCTGCAGCATCCACCCATCTCCGCATCAAAATCTGACAGCATCTGTTCGAATTCGATTTCCACCAGATCGACTAATGGATTCTGGAGCTCAAAATCTGCAGGAGGTGAAGTGCATCATATATAGGGACGAAAACACGGATTAATTCCGATGAGAATTTGACAAATTGAGAAACACTGAAAGGCGTATATTCCCATACCATGAGCCCACAAATGTGCTTAGGGTTCGACTGAACGAGGAGAGAATCGAAAGAGTCGGATAATTTGCTTTGAATGTTCGTTCCTGATGTGAGAGCTATCTGTCAATGGGCGCGGGGGGGGGGTGGGGGGGGGCTCAGACTCTACCCTTCATTCCACCCCTCGCGTCCGTTCATATACACCAGGCTCTATTTCCTCATCTTTGTTTAAAAAGGAAGCCATAAGACGAGACGACGCGCTGATTTGCATGTCCGGGTTAGATCGGAACCTCTCTTTTTTTTTGGGGGTAAGTTAGATCTTGTTGATTTCAAGTAGGGCTTGAATTTCTTGTCGATTTTATTGCAGAGATAAATTCCCACAACAAGTCAAAATAGGTGTCTGCTTTTCTCCTCTCAAAGGATAGGAGTGGCCTTCCATTATTCATTAAATTCTATCGATTATACAAATTCTAATCCCAAGGGTAAAAGAAGAGAAAGGAAGAGTCATACTCCCTTCCAACTCCAAGGCCATGCCCTACTCCTTTCCCTCCCCTCACTATTGTCTCTCTCTCTCCATGTCAATGTGTCCAAGAGGAAGACTATTCCAACTGCCTCATGCCCGTGATGAAGAAAAAGACCTCGTAAGAGGAAGTCCTAAGAATGGAGAGCATAGTGAACATTGACTAACACTAAACATCATCTTTCAAGTATGTTGAATTATTTTTTGCACTTATATCTAGTGGCAAAAAAAACCACAAAATATGTAAGTGAAGTGTGGTCAATTTCTTTTTATTTTACTTGGCAAGTATGCCAAGGTCGAACTAAAAAGAGGTGGTTTTGATTTAGTCATGTGACTCATGTCAAACTAATTGTACCAATTAATATGATATTAATCCAATTGTATGGTGCAACATACGCTTATCAAGTGCCATGTATATGAAATCAATGGGATGAATGCAATGCAAAGTGATTTGAATGCAAGGAAAATACAAAGAAACGTTGTTTTTTCATGTTTAAATTTTAAATTTTTTTATCTTTTTATTTTAATAGTTGTACATTTTTTATTATACAAATTTTTAATGGACTTTTAATTTTAACAAAAAAGAAAAGAACGTGATGATATGTATATTAAAGTGACAAAATAAATAGTTTTGATTATTTTCAAAATGTGATAAAATATTATAAAAATGGAAGCACAGATATTTTTGATATTTTTATGGTTTTAAATTGGTTTTTGGAAATTTTTGAAATAGGAAACAAATTAAAATACATTAAAGAGTTGGAGTTTTGAAAACGGTTTAAAGGCAAACTACCACATCTCACGGATCATGATACTCAGCAACCATCCCATAAATACCACATTCATATTCAGAACATGCACATTTTAACAAATGTATTTACTGCATGAAAAAAAACAAGTTAAGAAAGAAATGCGTGAGCATAATACATTTCATTCGTAACATGACATACTAGCAAGATATCAATAGCACCATGTTCCAAATATGTACAAAACTTAAAAATGACCATCAGAGTGCAAGTACAAAAATTGTCTCTCAAAGGTGCAAAAGCATGAGTCAAAAATTACTGCAAAAGAACCATCAAGTACGCACCCAGGAAGTGCAGTTGAAACCGAGATGCTCCAAAACCCAAAACAGCACTCTATAGTCTCTATTATTGTGGGTCTTACGAACATGTTAGATAATACGAAAAAGGGTATGTTATGAACAAAGTTGCTCAGTGCATATATATTTAAATGAAAGGTAAACCAATAAGTAATAAGTAAAAGTAGCAAGCAACGTGCCTAGTGAACTAAAACAAGTGCATGTAAATGTAGGCTTCACTTTCAAAAGTAAAGCCAACAAGTGTAATCTTATCCTCAGATTACTATTAGTTTTTAACTCGATCATTTTTTTAAAGCTTTCCAACATAACTATTAGTAATGAAAATAGTATGTAGTCTTGACCACGTTGGTCTTGCGCTATATCTTCAAGATACATCGTACATTAGGGTTGAGGGGCCTCCGTAGGCATGTGTAAAGTAGATGAACCCTAACTGAGTTCCCGATACTTTCCTTTACTAATCTTAATACTTTCTTCCTAGATTATTATTCTCATTTCAATAATAGCTCTCTTGTATTTCATAATTAATCACATTTTAACGGTATCGATCTAATTTCCAACATGATTCTCTTTCAAGTAGTCTAACACTAGTACAGTGAGACTGATCGAAGCAACTCATTTGGCAACCACTACGCATCGGTAGGGTTCTTAATTGAACTGAACATGCTGCTTGTATTCAATTAGAGTTTATTTGATAATAGTTTGAAAAATATTTTTTTGTTGCTTAATGAACTGAACATGAACTTTAAATTTTAGTTCGATAGCTTAACGAACCAAATATGAACATAGTTTAAGTTTGTTCGATAAATACTCGAGTTTGATAACATATATATAAATATAACGTAAATAAATTCCGTACATTAACATGCATTAAATGCTAAATATTTAATAACATTAATTTTCCATCTTTCCACATTCCTATTTTCAATTCCTACCCGTGAATCAAACCATGTCCCCTTTCTTTTCCCATTACCCATTTCAAAATCCCATCAGTAATCAAATCGTGCCCTCTTTCTTTTCCAAATTCCCACGCATGATTAAAACCGTACCTCCTTTCTTTTCCCAATTACACTTTCCTTTCCCACCCGTGAAAACTTCATCCCCTTTCTTTTCCCAGTTTCCCTTTCCAATTTCCCCTCGTAATATGTGTCTGCCCCTACCACTTTCTCTCTCACCCACAACGCCAGGTCTCCCCTCTCCTCTCCTTTTCCCATGACGACACCATCTTTGGTTCGATTCTCTAGTGGACAACACCTCCTCCACCAACTACCACTATCCTACTTGTCACCCCCACCTCATCGTCGAATCATCACCATCTTCTCTACCATTCTCCCAACTCCGTTGTGACAACAAAGGTCCATTGCTCCTTGCACAGCCAATAGCTTATTGTGCTACTTCCATTGTTCCATGTTCTCGTCGTCGAATCCGATGCAAGTAGACCCTTATCCACTAGTTGTGGTATGAGTACCACAAACCCTATTTTTTCTCCTTGTGTTTTGTTCATGTTTCCACAGCTAAATTTGATGGATTTGTTACGAAAGGATATCTAATATTAATTATATATGTGTTTGGTTTGATGTAATAATATTATTGATATGAATGGCGATCATTAATTCATTTTTTGCAAAATAGTATATTGAAGATCAAACTACTTCGTAGAATAATGAATTTCCTTTCGCTTTGATTTTTAAAATTTTTAGCACAACTCTAGCCTTCAAGAAATAAGAAATTTTCCATCTTCCAGTGAGGCAAATTTACTTTAATTACACATGGAAATATTTTAAAAGGTTAAGTGTGTAATGTGTGCATGAAAGATTGATTAAATGAAAAATGCTAATGAGATATTACCAAACAGAACTCAAATGTTCGTTATGCAACGAACTCAAACTTGAACATAAACTACCAAACCTATATCGATTCAAACATGAACCATCAAACTTTCTTATCGAACCGAATTCGAACATAGGTATGTTCATTACAGTTCGGTTCGATTAGCAGCCCTACGCGTTGACAAGAGTCTTCGACGGCAGGCATAGCTCAATTGAGATATGAGATTATAGATATGGTTTTTAACTCAAATCGTGGGCAGATCTACGACCACCTCCTGACTTTCTTCGGAATGGGGAAAACTGGTAAGACACTTCCTTCGCTAACTATATACCAGAACTCCCCGCATAGAATCAAGACGAGTAACCAACTCGAGTGATCGACCCTCATTAACCACTCTGTTAATCCTATGATACAAAGCGAAGACTAGACTATCAAGCATGCATCTCGGAAGGCGACATCTCGTGGCAACCCAGCAAGAACCTCAAGGTAACGTTGAGAACTACGCATCGCCCAATCAATGCAAATGGGTTCACAAACATTTAGTCTTCTACTTGAAGCCCCACGGGTGCTAGCCAATCCCTTCTGCATCTAGTCCTCTACGACATAGGAAACTACACCGTGCGTACCACAATCCTCAACACGGGAGAGTACCTCGACCATGGAGACCATCAAAGCACAAGACATGCGGGGAAAGGGTTCCAACCGTGATACAAATAGATGTCATACGGATTCGAAGTACTCGTATTGGAATAGATTTAACATTGGTCAAGATTTTCACTTAGTTACCTAATTTCATTCCTTATTGATGAATCTCATATTCATCACTCCTAAAAATGATGAATTAAGCTCTAATCCCTAAAAATCATTGTCATTTCTTCATTTATTATGCATAATTAGTCTTCATGCATGTTTTAATAAGAAATGCATTTTATCACTTATTTTTGCACAAAATAAGAAGCCAAAAAATTCAGCCAAAATGACCTGTAAATTAGCCTAACTTCCCCAATTTTTAACTAATTCATGCGAACTCCAATTGACTTGAAACCACCTCCATTGTGTACATATCACTAACAAGAATAAATGAAAAATACAAAAAAATCACTAACCTAAATAAGTTAATCAAAATCCCAAAACCTAGTTCTAGGATTTCTGGACTAAAACCTCGGTATCTTTCTCATCCAGTGTTCGACTTGATCCTACTCACTTTTGAACTAATGTACATTCAAATACCTTCAAAACAAGATCAAGTTCAAGAGAATCGGAGCTCATATATGAAAGTTGGGTTTTGGGCCTCATTTGTACATTTTGTATTTTAACGGTTTTGACCTAATATTTTTATGTGTATAATTAATCCATTTTATTTTATTTCTTTTTCATGTGTCTTCTTTGACAAAAGTTTTATTAAAATGCATGAAAATCCAAATCCAAATTGATTTTGAAATCAAAGAAAATAAATGAGTCCGAGTCTTCACTATCTGTCTATACAAAATTGTCGTTTTCACATTTTATCTTATCTATTTATTTTCTTACTTAATAAAAATCCAAAAAAATAGATTAATGTGTAATCATTTATATTTGATTTTATCCAAATTTTTCTTGTATTTTTATGTTGTTTAAAAATGACAAAGGAATATAAAACCCAAAAATCAAGGTAATCTATGTACATGGGATACCCTAAAAATATAACTTTACACAAATGATCGATTTTGGTTTTAGTGTCTTAATGAAAGTTGTGGATCTCATCGAGACAAGCAATTTTTATAAAGAATATTTTTCAATCCAAGGTCGTTTACTATTTCTTTTAAAATTATCTTTTTATTTATTTTTTCAAATTTCTGGGGCTGACACGTGGCGGCTCTTGGAGCCGCCATGTGTCACCCATTTTTTGAGGTATTTATATTTCTTTTTTATAAAAAAATTTAAAAAGCATTGCACGTGCGGAGCACGTGCCTCTTACGCACGTGCCCTACACGTGCTCCCCACGTCGTCCCACTTGCTTCCACGTGGCACGCCATGGGTCGTCCAATCTCGGCCAATCGGATGGCCCCAGAGCCGTCGTCTTCCTCCCTTGTTTCCAGAATCAGGCGCACCCTCCGTCCCCTTTGCAAGCTCCGCCACTGCTTGTCTCTCTGCCACCTTCCAAATCGGGTGCCACCTTTCACCCTCATCCAATCTTCGTCTATCCCAATCGTATCACTCATGCGGATCTCGTACACGACCGCCCTCCGATCTCGTCAAATCCCAGCGTATCCAAAGCAAATCCCCAGATCTCCTCCGTCATCGGATTCCTTTCCATGTCCCCCCCCCCCCTCTCTGTTATAAAGCCACCGCCGCCAGTCCTTCGCTCCTCCATCCGCCGATAAGCCATGGTTCCTAAGGATACCTCCGGTGGTGACAGCCTGGAGGCCCTTCACCTGCGACGAGATCCAAGGCCATTGGCCTTGTTGCAACGCGGCGATCTTTCTGCTGCCAGTGCCTACCTCTGGCCACTCCTAACACAGTCGAGCCCCTATTGACTTCAACAACACGACTCCACCTGCTTCTGCCTTCATCTCAACATTCGCCACCTTCGACCGCCGTAGGAGCCGCTACACTCCACCGTTCCTCCGCAGCCCTGACTCCAGTCTCCACCACCCGCTCTGACTTTGTTGCTCCTCCACTGACCACCGGAGCGCGCAGCTCCACCACTGAAGGGGCACAGACACCAGAGGTTCAACGACCTCTGCCTGCCTTCAACTGTCGTAGGAGGCGGTGCCTCTCCTCTGTCGCAAGCCAACCTCTAGCACAAAGCTTGAGGCCCCCACGTACACTAGGAGCACGTGCACTGGGGGAACATTTGCTGAAGACCCCATGGCTTTCCCCCTATTATCAAAAGACTCCCACTCATGTGAATATCACGTGATTGGGAGTAAGATTTGCAGAAAAGCCCCCCAAGTTTCTCATATTCACAATAATGCCCCGCCACCAGAGGTCACGTGCTTTGTACGTGACGCTCTAGAAATTTTACAGAATCAACCCCTGAAGTTTTGGTAATTTCAATTTTGTTCTCCGTGCTTTAATTAATAGTTGTAATATTGTAGTGATATCCATGTGTTCTATGTTATTTTAGACCTCTTCATTGCATCATTTTATTTATCAAGCATTTTGTTCCACAATTAATTCTCTACATCACGACATACTTGTGATATTATTGTGATTTTTGGTTAATTAATAATTAATTGTTTTGTTGAAAATTGCATATTTTGCCCATTCTATGCTTGAAAATTCATAAGTAATTAACCTTTGATCTAAAAATTGCTAAAAAATCACGGATTGTAGATTTAGTTATACTACATCATACTCAAAAAGATTTCCATTTGCATGCATAATTTGCCCTGTAAAAATCATTTTGCATATTTCGACCTTTAATTTTTAATAGGTATTAAATCTGATATTTTTGAGGTTTAGGATTTTTCTGAGATCGATCACCTAGTGATGGATCTTGGATAATTTTATCCCTTGAAATAAGTAGGTTTAATATTTATTATAATTAATAATTGAAATTCACTATGTTTGCATTCATAAATTCATAAAATATTTATCTTGCATCCAAAATCCAAAACAAATATTGTGCATTCATTTTATCAAAATTGTCATCTTGTCCAAGTTTCATATTTTCGGATATCATTTGATTGATTTTACATTTTAATCCCTAAGATTGGCCATATTTGCATTTTGCATCCCAAAATTGCATTAAAAATACTAAAAAACACCTCAAAAACCGTGCATAAACTTTGATAGACAAATTTTTAAGTTATTCCTTTGCCTCCTTGTGTTCGACCTTGGGACTTGTCCAAGTAAAATAAACAAAAACCACACGATTGAAAATTGAATTAATTAATTGTGGTTATTTTTTGACCGATTCCGATTGCCCGCCTACAATGAAACGACATTAATCAAAACGTATGATAATTTGCACAAAGTAACATTGATATTTCCGGACTCGTCTTATGGCGCCTTTCTTGGGAAGGCAAACGACTTAGATTTTATCTAAAAATTTATGTTCGATTTTCTTTAGGGTAGTATGACCCCCCAATCTTCACTGTATTTTCTTTATAATTTTTTCTCTCTATTTTTATTTTATTTTATTTTCAATATTTTATTTTATTTTTTATTTTTTATTAATTTTTTATTTTTCTCTTACATTATCTCTCTTATTTTCTTGTGATGTATCCGACGTACGTGGAGCGGTTTCTCACAAAACCGACACATCTTCACCAATGCCAAAAAAGCTGCATTAAAATTAAGATCAAGTCGAGTCGTGAGAGAGCGTAGAGTCTAGGATTTATTTTCTGCTATTTCAATTTTTGTAATTAATTTCTCATTTATAGCGGTGTTCGTTTGTACTCTCGCGTGTGTAAAAAAGACCTTAAACTATTCTTTATTGTGTGTCGTGGCCTGTTTCACTCTTCGATGAGGGTGGGGTCTGACTTGAGTGATGCTTAGGATAGACCTGCACATATGGCTATTAGATCTTTTAATATTTTGATTGTGCTCGTAGAATCTAATACCACACTGCACTTTAATTGAGACGCACATTATATCGTTCAACTTAGTTAAAAATTTAAGTCATTTCTTCACCAGCTAATCGAACTTTCTGATAGGTGCGGTTTTCATCGGCTTGCATTCATTTTTCAATTCTTGTATTGCATCCCACATGGAGATTGCATGGAATCACTGTAAGTCTTCTAACTGAGCATACATCATCGTTTTTCACATGCATCGGCGTTTCCCGAATTTCTCCCTCTTGTTTTGTCGCATAATTTTAAAGGAAACTGGGACTGTACGGTAGACATGTATTTGTGCTCACCTAATTTTTCAGTGATCACCAAATTAAAATTGAGACTGCTAAACAAAGCCGACTAAATTAACCCATAAAATCAAGAATTTTTGCGGGAGAGCAACCTCGACCTTGTATTCTTTTATCATGTAGAGAGGAGAGAGACGTGCATTAGGATAGAGCCAAGGCAGGATTTTCATATTGACTATTGATTCCACAAAAATGATTAGCTACTTCTCAGTGATGATCTATGGGCAGCCTATAAACGATCCGGATTTCCTTAGCAAAGTGGGTGGTTTAAAGGACACTGAGTAAGGCTCCATCCGTAAGTAACATGGGTAGTCGTTTTACGGTCCGTACTTACACCCATACTAGCTGAAAGTAGGTGCAAGTAGTCATAAGAATTCAGGCCAGTTGGTAGGGAAATACAGACACCTAATAGCTCGCTTAAACGTTTGCAAGATTGGAATTATCACCAATTAAAAACTAACAAGATAATTGGCCGAACTCTTGCGGCCTTCATTGTGTGAGTTGGTGAACCTGGGGCTTGATTTGTATTTGCATTGGAGTGCGTGAACCGATTTCGAAGATCAAAAGCCACACATTTGTGCCATCAATATCTTTGATAAAAATTTCTTTTGAATATCCTGCGCACTTGCACCGAGATCAACCATGTTGATTCATCATCCACCTCCTTTGACGAATAGAGGACAATGTGATCCAACCGCGTTGTAGATCTCATCGAGACAAGCAATTTTTGTGAAGAACATTTTTCGATATGAGGTTGTTTACTATTTCTTTTTTGCATTATCTTTTTATTTAATTTTTAAAAATTTCTAGGGCTGATACGTGGCAGCTCTTGGAGCCGCCACGTGTCACCCATTTTTGGAGGTATTTATATTCCATTTTTACAAAAAATAAAAAGCATCGCATGTGCGAAGCACGTGCCTCGTACGGGAATGTGCTCCCCATGTCGTCCCACTTGCTGCCACGTTGCATGCCACGGGACGTCCAATCTCAGCCGATCGGATGGCCCCATACCCATCGTCTTCCTCCCTTATTCCAGAATCAGGTGCACCCTCCTTCCCCTTTGCAAGATCCACTGTCTCTCATCTCTCCACCACCTTCCAAATCAGGCACTACCTTTCACCCTCATCCAATCTTCGTCAATCCCAACTGTATCATTCACGCGGATCTCATGCACGCCCGCCCTCCGATATCGTCAAATCCCCACGTATCCCAAGAAAATCCCAAGATTTCCTTCGTCATTGGATCCCTTTCCATGTTTGCCACCTGCCTCTCTGCTATAAAGCCACCGTCGTCGCTCCCTCGCTCCTCCATCCGCCGAGAATCCCTAGTTCCTAAGGATACCTCCGGTGGTGACAGCCCGGAGGCCCTTCACCTACGGCGAGATCCAAGGCCGTTGGCCTTGTTGTAGCGTGACACTCTTCCGCTGCTAGTGCCTAGCTCCAACCACTCCCAACATCGTCGATCCCCTATCGACTTCAACAACACAGCTCCACCTGCTTCTGCCTTCATCTCAACATCCGCCACCTTCGACCGTCGCAGGAGCTGCTACACTCCGTCGTTCCTCTGCAGCCCCGACTCCAGTCGCCAGCCACCCGCTCCGACTTTGCCGCTCCTCCATCGACCACCAAAGCGTGCGGCTCCGCTACTGAAGGGGCATAGACACTAGAGCTTCAACGACCTTCGCCTGCCTTCAACTACCGCAGGAGGCGATGCCTCTTTTCTGCAGCAAGCCAACGCCGGGTACGAAGCCCGAGGCCCCCACACACGCGAGGAGCACGTGCTCTAGGGGAACATTTGCTGAAGACCCCTCGGCTATCCCCCTATTACCAGAAGACCCCCACTCACGTGATCAACACGTCAGTGGGTGTAAGCAGAACCCCCCCTAAGTTCCTCCTATTCGCAATAACGCCCTGCCACTAGAGGTCGCGTGCTTCGCACTTGGTGTTTTGGAAATTTTCTAGAATCAACCCCTAGAGTTTTGGTAATTTCAATTTAGTCCTCCGTGCTTTAATTAATTATTGCAATATTACAGTGATATCCTTATGTTCCTTTGTTATTTTAGACCTCTTCATTGCATCATTTTATTTATCAAAAATTTGCGTTTTGTTCTACAATTAGTTCTCTACATAATGACATGCTTGTGATATTTGGTCATTAATAATTAATTATTTTCTGGAAAATCACATATTTTACCCATTCTATGCTTGAAAATTCATAAGTAACTAACCATTGTTCTACAAATTGCCAAAAAAATCGTGGATTGTAAATTTAGTTGTATGTTACATCGTGCCCAAAAATATTTTCATTTGCATGCATAATTTGCCTTGTAAAAATCAATTTTCATATTTTGATCTTCAATTTTTAATAGGTATTAAATTTGATAATTTTGAGTTTAGGATTTTTCTGAGATCGATCACCTAATGATAGATCTTGGATAATTTTATCCCTTGAAAATAAATAGCTTTAATATTTATTATAATTATTAATTGAAGTTAACTATTTTTGCATTCATAAATTCATAAAATATTTATCTTGCATCCAAAAATTCCAAAAAAATTAAAGTGCATTCATTTCATCATCTTGGCCAAGTTTCATGTTTTTCAGATATCGTTTGATTGATTTTACATTTTAATCCCTAAAATTGGCCATATTTGCATTTTGCATCCCAAAATTACATTTAAAATACCAAAAAAACCTCGAAAATCGTACGTAAATTTTAATAGAAAAATTTTTGGGTTGTTCCTTTGCCTCCTTGAGTTCGACCTTTGGACTTACCCAAGTAAAATAAACAAAAACAACGCGATTGAAAATTGAATTAATTAATTGTGGTTATTTTTTGACCGATTCCGATTGTCCGCCTACAACGAAACGACATTAATCAAAACTTATGATAATTCACGCAAATTAACTAGGGCATCTTTTGTAACTCGTCACTTATCTAGCTAGTATTATGATGATCTACCATTATTCACCATTTTATCACTTAGTATTTAGTTTTAAAAGATCTCAGGTAATCAACTAATTTAGGTAACTAACGTTTGCTATGATAATGACTCATTTCATTGATCAGACCACTTCTATGGTCAATAAAAGTAATACATCATGAGTTGGTGCTGTGATTTGATGTCCACCCTTTGTTTCACATTTCAAAATAAATTAGATGTGTGGCTATAACATTCAACAAGGAGAAATCTAACTTATACATCATATTTTTTTTTCAATTGCAAAAACTCTCGAAAACTATAATTGAATACGATAATAGTCTGATTTTATGCCCGATTTTTTGACTCCAATTTCAAAAAAAATTAAATGTGTGTATAGAGCATCGAACACAGATAAATCTGACCTAAGTTTCATACTTTTTGGATAATCAGATCTCTTGAAAATTACAATTGAATGCGGTGAGTGGTCCAATTTTGTATTTTATTTTTTATCTCTGATTGTGAAACGAATTACGAGTGTGTGCAGATTATGGAACAATGATAAATCTGATCTAACTTTCTTATTTTTTGGATCATCAGATCTCTCAAAAATCATAATTGAATGCGGTGGCGGTCCGAATTCGTGTTCAATTTTTCATCTCCGATTCTGAAACAAAATACATGTGTGTTTAGATCATGGAACAATGAAAAATCTGATCTGAGTTTCATATTATTCGGATCATCGGATCTCTTGAAAATTGCAACAGAAGTCGACAATCTCATCTGAAATCTGCGCGACACAAAAACTACGATTATGCAATGTACAAAAGATGTGGAACCAAACAACTAGGCGGAAAAATAAAAATCAATACCATCGGGGGTCGTTCTCCAGATATCTCATACACCCCAAATTATGCGATTTTGAGGTGCTTAGTGTGAAACGTATGCTAGCATGGCATTGACCTCGTCATCCTCTTTGAAACAGTCCCTTCATATCACTAATCGAATGTCGGAAAAATCACTGACAATGGAGCTCCGACGAGCTATGGGGTAGAGCTCTAATGATGGGCTTGGATATAATGGCAAAGTGTTTCAACCACTTAGTCTTATATAGACTTGGGTTCACGGCTCAGAAGTTGTAAACTGTCATATTTTATGTGCAACTTTTGCATATGACGTCTATTTTTATGTTCTTAGGCTTGTTGGAAATGTCTCAAAGAGTACTACATGATGGAATCTTATTTACTAGTTTGGACAATGAATCAGGTATGCGATTGAGTTTTGGTATTTCTATTATTTCATACATTATAAAAATCTCAAATGAAATCCCATCCTTGAGACTTAAGTACAAGGTATACACTACCCTTGATCTCTATATACCATGTATTCTAGTGTAAGAATCCACAAAAATCTCAAGGAAAATGAAACTCACGAAGGATTATGGCTAAAATCCTCAAGCGCATCACATAAGCGTGATGATCGCATCACACACGCTCATGAGCAACTAGTCGTACTAGTTGCTCGATGCAACAGAATTTAAAATTTTTTAAAAGAATGAAATCACATTATCCAAGAACATTTCTCGGTTCGTTTCATCTAACCACAACAAGGATATAGGAATACCTCTTGGAGCATGGTTGTGATCTGTGACGCCCCTAGGATCCGGGTACTCGGCAAACCAATCCATGCACATAATTCCACATTCGAATATTTGATATTCACAAAAGCAGGAGAAAAAGCAACAGGCAAAGGAAATATTTTTTCTTTCATTGCATTCAACCTGTCCACAAGCACGCGTATTTCCATTCACCAATTCCATTACAATCTATTATCCATTTCCATGTCCACAAAAATTACATGTAAGCATAAATATATATGTCCACAATTATACATTACATGCCATGTCTCTCAAAAGAAACTACAAGTAAAGAAGACCGTAAAAGAACTACTACCAACTATTCCACAAGTAGTCGTGAAGCTGCACAAAAGTGGTGACTATAAAGTTGCTACTGCTGCGAACCTGCGGATCCACACGTAGGTACGTTATGAGCAAAGTTGCCCAATACGAATTAGATAAAACTATACAACAACAAGCAAGATATAATTTAAATGTGTGCAAAAGAGAAATAAACTAGGTAACCAGATCTCACAAAGAATCACATTTTTATTATGGTTATTAGACATGGATATAAGTAACCAAGCTTCGTGGATAGTCTGTGGTCTTGGTTTGGATGAGACCTCACACTATGACTCTAAGGCAAAGAGAATACCTAAGGGTTGGGGTGCCTCCGTGGGCATGCGGTGGGGTACAATGCATCCTAACTAAGTTCCCAACACGTCCACTTAGCTCCACTTCACTATTGTACTTCTGATTCACAAAATAGATTCCAACCCGCAAATCTTCGCGACTAGCCCAATCCTCCTTATGCACAGGAGATTGACGTCCCATTTCCAACTTCATTAACCACATTTCCCGGAACTCTCCTCTTAGCGCTCCCACTCGGAATACCGACCAATGTGGCCTACATTAGCCCTACACGAGTGTTAACTCTAAGTGACAAGCGAAACACTATCTGACCAACAATGACTACTTGGCCCGCGCTCGAGCACCGGGCTAAAGCACGCAAGTGCCGAGGCCAACACCGTCAGATCAGCACCTCGGTGTGCCAAGCAACATGTCCCCCAACCATCGCAGCTACAATAGCAGTTGGGATCGCGATCAACTACGCTTGTAATATCCGTTTTTTAAAGGGGGCATTGTGCAAAGACAAAATTTAAATATAGGAATTAAATAGATTGATAATAGGGTGTCTTATATAAATATATATAATATAACGGAAAAAAAACTACATTACAATTCGAAAGAAGAAACAAATATATGTATAAAAAAAACACAATCTTGCAAAACAAGATCGTTGCAACAAATTCAAAAAAAAAAACTGAACGGCTGAAACGGCATAGCCGTTAAAAAAGGGGGGGGGTTTAATGGCAAATAAGAAAAACGGCAGAAATCCATACCCTATCAAAGATTTTTTTTTTAAAAAAAACAACAAGATGCCGATGGAAACGGCAATCTGTTATGTTTATAATATTTATTTTTTTCCACCATCGTTTTTGTGTTCTCCGCCTTCCAATTTCACCGTATCGAGATCAACTACGTATAGTCTGTGGAGTCCCGTGATCAGATCCGAAGGAGGAAATCAGCATCTAGGTATTTTTTTTGAGATGTTGTGTTTTGCAATGTTGTAAAAGTTTATTAATAGTTTCGATTGCCAGTTTTTTTAAGGTTTTGCGCAGACGAACGAGTTCGGAACCCGGATAATTAAACCCATTAACCTCTTAATATTTTTTTCCCACGCATGGATCAATTGAGTTAAGGGTTTATGCTAATCATACAATGACAAAATAAATGATAAAATCTTGATGATTGAGAGTGTATATATATAGGGTCATATGTGGCTGCCCCTGCCTTATTTGGGCAATTTTTTTTATTTATTTTTTTGAAAAATAAAACCATTTACATTCATCCCTATATCCCTCCTATATACCATTCGAATTTCGTCAGAAACAGAGACTCCTACGGCCTCCATCCGGACAATAATTTTTTAACGGTAACAGGATTTTTTTAAATCGATATCATCGAGATAGAGGCCGTAGGAGTCTCTGTTTCTGACGAAATTCGAATGGCATATAAGAGGGATATATGGATGAATATATATGATTTTATTTTTCAAAAAATAAAATAAAAAAGATACCGAAAAATAGGGCGGGGGCAGCCCCATTTTTTCCATATAGGGTCATATGTGGCTGCCCCCTAGGGGCTGCCCCCGCCTTATTTGGGCAATTTTTTTATTTTTTTTTTGAAAAAAAACACCATGTACATTCATCCCTATATCCCTCCTATATACCATTCGAATTTCGTCAGAAACAGAGACTCCTACGGCCTCCATCCGAACAGTAATTTTTTAACGGTAACAGGATTTTTTTAAATCGATATCATCGAAATGGAGGCCGTAGGAGTCTCTTTTCTGACGAAATTCGAATACCATATAGGAGGAATATATGGATAAATGTACATGATTTTATTTTTCAAAAAATAAAATAAAAAAGAGGCCGAAAAATGGGGCGGGGGCAGCCCCATTTTTTCCATATAGGGTCATATGTGGCTGCCCCATAGGGGCAGCCAACATGGCTGCCCCCGCCTTATTTGGACAATTTTTTTATTTTTTTTTGAAAAATAACACCATGTACATTCATCCCTATATCCCTCCTATATACCATTCGATTTTCGTTAGAAACAGAGACTCCTACGGCCTCCATCGAGAGGATTTTTTTAACGGTAACAGAATTTTTTTAAATCGATATCATCGAGATGGAGGCCGTAAGAGTCTCTGTTTGTAACGAAATTCGAATGGCATATATGAGGGATATATGGATGAATATAAATAATTTTATTTTTCAAAAAAAAATAAAAAAGAGGCCGAAAAATGGGGCGGGGGCAGCCCCATTTTTTCCATATAGGGTCATATGTGGCTGCCCCCTAGGGGCAGCCAACATGGCTGCCCCCGCTTTATTTGGGCAATTTTTTTTATTTTTTTTGAAAAATAACACCATGTACATTCATCCCTATATCCCTCATATATACCATTCGAATTTCGTCAGAAACATAGACTTCTACGGTCTCCATCCGGACAGTAATTTTTTAACGGTAAAAGGATTTTTTTAAATCGATATCATCGAGATGAGGCCGTAGGAGTCTCTGTTTCTGACGAAATTCGAATGGCATATAGGAGGGATATATGGATGAATATACATAATTTTATTTTTCAAAAAAAAAATAAAAAAGAGGCCGAAAAATGGGGCGGGGGCAGCACCATTTTTTCCATATAGGGTCATATGTGGTTGCCCCCTAGGGGCAACCAACATGGCTGCCCCCGCCTTATTTGGGCAATTTTTTTTATTTTTTTTTGAAAAATAACACCATATACATTCATCCCTATATACCTCCTATATAACATTCGAATTTCGTCAGAAATAGAGACTCTTACGGCCTCCATCCGGACAGTAATTTTTTAACGGTAACAGGATTTTTTTAAATCGATATCATCGAGATGGAGGCCGTAGGAGTCTCTATTTCTAACGAAATTCGAATGGCATATAGGAGGGATATATGGATGAATATACATTATTTTATTTTTCAAAAAAAATAAAAAAGAGGCCGAAAAATGGGGCGGGGGCAACCATGTTGGCTGCCCCCAGGGGGCAGCCCCATTTTTTCCATATATAGGGTCATATGTGGCTGCCCCCTAGGGGCAGCCAACATGTCTGCCCCCGCTTTATTTGGGCAATTTTTTTATTTTTTTTGAAAAATAACACCATGTACATTCATCCCTATATCCCTCCTATATACCATTCGAATTTCGTCAGAAACAGAGACTCCTACGGCCTCTATCCGGACAGTAATTTTTTAACGGTAACAGGATTTTTTTAAATCGATATCATCGAGATGGAGGCCGTAGAAGTCTCTGTTTCTAACGAAATTCGAATGGGATAAAGGAGGGATATATGGATAAATATACATGATTTTATTTTTCAAAAAAAAAATAAAAAAGAGGCCGAAAAATGGGGCGGGGGCAGCCCCATTTTTTCCATATAGGGTCATATGTGGCTGCCCCATAGGGGCAGCCAACATGGCTGCCCCCCGCCTTATTTGGGCAATTTTTTTTATTTTTTTTAAAATAACACAATGTACATTCATCCCTATATCCCTCCTATATATCATTCGAATTTCGTCAGAAACAGAGACTCTTACGGCCTCCATCCGGACAGTAATTTTTTAACGGTAACAGGATTTTTTTAAATCGATATCATCGAGATGGAGGCCGTAGGAGTCTCTATTTCTGACGAAATTCGAATGGCATATAAGAGAGATATATGGATGAATATACATGATTTTATTTTTCAAAAAAAAATAAAAAAAAGGCCGAAAAATGGGGCGGGGGCAGCCCCATTTTTTCCATATAGGGTCATATGTGGCTGCCCCCTAGGGGCAGCCAACATGGCTGCCCCCGTCTTATTTGGGCAATTTTTTTTTATTTTTTTTTGAAAAATAACATCATGTATATTCATCCCTATATCCCTCTTATATACCATTCGAATTTCGTTAGAAACAAAGACTTCAACGGCCTTCATCCGGATAGTAATTTTTTAACGGTAACAGGATTTTTTTAAATCGATATCATCGAGATGGAGGCCGTAGGAGTCTCTATTTCTGACGAAATTCGAATGGCATATATGAGGGATATATGGATGAATATACTTGATTTTATTTTTCAAAAAAAAAAGAGACCGTAAAATGGGGCGGGGGCAGCCCCATTTTTTCCATATAGGGTCATATGTGGCTGCCCCCTAGGGGCAGCCAACATGGCTGCCCCCGCCTTATTTGGGCAATTTTTTTTATTTTTTTTGAAAAATAACACCATGTACATTCATCCCTATATCCCTCCTATATACCATTCGAATTTCGTCAGAAACAGAGACTCCTACGGCCTCCATCCGGACAGTAATTTTTTAACGGTAACAGGATTTTTTTAAATCGATATCATCGAGATGGAGGCCGTAGGAGTCTCTGTTTCTGACGAAATTCGAATGGCATATAGGAGGGATATATGGATGAATATATATGATTTTATTTTTCAAAAAAAAATAAAAAAGAGGCCGAAAAATGGGGCGGGGGCAGCCCCATTTTTTCCATATATATATATATATCAACCCCTATTGAAATTCTTAATTCAAGTATTTTGTCTTGTTTAATTATTTTTTTTCACAACATGTATTCAAGAGAAAGTTGGTAGTGGAATTACACAATACTTGACGTATTTATATATATATTAATAATGAGATGATGGTCACAAGTTTTATCCTTATAACTGTAATTTCAAGATAAAGGTTTATCTAATGTTTACTATTGATTAGATCCGAGTACACATTTTTTTTATATAATAGCTTGAAAACAATTCAAAGGATCTATATATACTTGATAAAAAAATAACTAATAATAATAAAGGTTTGGGATCGAGTAGTGAGAATTTGTATTTAGGAGAGGGTGTGGTATTGAATACATTCCTTTTGTTTTAGGTGTCACATAATTCCTGTGGACGGAGAGTCATACAGATCAATATTCTTTGGTTTCTTGTGAAGGTATGTACATTAATCTATGTTTCATACCATTGTCATTTATACCCCACATTTGATTTTTATTAGTTGTTACAATGGAGTTTTTATAATATCTCGTTAAAACTTCTTTGATTATATCTTTGTCTTACAACTTTATGTAATTAGATGCCAAGTTGATATTTAGCCATAATGCTTATTCATGCATTAGTTGTTAAATGTAAAGAGATAGATACATTATTGCCTTTTGATATATAGGTTAAAATGTATTTTTTATTCAAATATTTTATTAGAAAATTAATTATTGTTTTTGACACCATCATTGTGAGGAAGTAGACATTGTTCATTGTTTGCCCATTAGAGGCTTTGACCTGGCCGGGTGCCGCGCGGACGGTTAATTCCGCCAATTGACCGTTGTAGGCAGGTAATCCTACACTACTTCCAAACAATTTACCGCTACGGCGGTTGACTCAGTACTGATGTCCATTGTATTGGGGTTTGGATAGGAGACCTTGTATTGATATTTGTATTAGTTTTAAAGAATTTTGTTTTAAGGGAACGGGGTGACTTCTATCCAAGCTCGGGCTGCCCGGTGTCGGCAGAGGGGATTGATATATATTTCATATGGATTTTGACATTATGGTCACAAAATTTGTGATATTCAAGGAAAATTGATTGTCATTGTTATCCCATAATGAGGGGCATACATGAAAAAGTCTTTTATAATTCATTGTTTATTGAGTTATAGTCCTTATTATATAGAATTGTAATCGTAATTTCTTTTACTTATTGTATATAGTTATGATGGTATGTCTCATAAATTATTGGTGCATACTTAGTCAAATTCGTTTGACTAATATTGAATTACAACCTTACAGCTTAGAAGGAAGCACGAGGTTCACCGTTGGCTGGATTGAAGAGTCTTTGATATTTTCTATCCTCTTGAGTCATTGTACGGATAGACTTATTTAGTTTTATTGTATAGTTCAGGCTTGTTAAGTCTTTTATTTATTGGTTAATTTTCTTTTATTCTTCCATTATGTATGGCACTCTGATTGTTATTTATGGATTATTGAGATTTTGTCTCGCTCCTGGACTCGAAAAAAAAATTCATCGTTTTGGGATGCTTCCGCAATGTTTCCCATGTTTCGAGGTCCGGGACGTGACAACGTGGTATCAGAGCCAAATGGAAGATTAGAGGAATATTATCCAATTTTAGGATGACTTATACTATTTATAGATTATAATTGGAATAGCTGACTAATTGATCGTCGCTATTCATAGATGTTGACCGCCTCGAACCGTAAGCGGAGTCGTCGCTCCATGGATTTGGCAGCCCAGAATGCCAAATTAATGAAGACGGTCGAGGAGCTCTCCCAGCTGATTCGTGATCAAGCTGATCACCACCAGAGCAAGGATAGGGATCAAAGACGTCGCGAGAGGCGTCTTGAAAAAGAAAGGCGTCTTCGTGAGGAGCGTCATGATGATGTCACCTTTGAGAGATTCTTAAAGGTGAACCCGCCTAGCTTTGACGGTATAGTGGATGCGGAGGTAGCAGACCGATGGCTGGAGGAGACAGAAAAATTGTTTGATGCAATCAGATGTCCGGAACATAGCAAGGTCTCCTTCGCTACTCATCAACTGAAGGGTCCTGCTAAGGACTGGTTGACCAGTTGCCAGTTGCGGAAATTTGAAAAAGGAGAGATTATTCTATGGGATGAGTTTGTTAAACTCTTCCGCGAGCACTATATTCCGATGCACTTGCAGTTGATCAAGGAGCAAGAGTTTATTAATCTGAAGCAGGGAGATCTGAATGTTGCTGAATATAACAACAAGTTTCATCGTTTACTGAAGTATGCTCCACACTTATGTCCTGATGAGTACCGTATGACTCAGAAGTTCATTGAGGGACTTCACCCTGCTTTAAGATCGAAGGTTCTTTCCAGTATGCCGAAGACTATGGAGGATGCTCTAGCCAGCGCCACAACTATGGAGCGAGATTTCTTGCGAAGAAAGGAGGAGAAGCCGCGCAATGATCGAAATAATCGATTTGCGAGGAACAAAAATTTCAAAAATTCTCAGAAGCAGAAGCAAGCATCCAAGCCGGGGCAAAACATCAGAATTCTTGAATGCTCTTTCTGTCATCATTTTCATCCTGGAGAATGCTATCTCAAGAATGGCCAGTGTCTGAACTGTGGAGAGAAAGGACACTTTGTTCGTGATTGTTCGAAGCCTAGGAAGCAACCCGTTGCTCAAGGACAAGATCAAAGGCCAAAGGCTCCGGCTCGAGTATATGCTCTCACCACTGGAGATAATGCTGCTAAGGAAGACAAGATCATCGAAGGTACTCTTCTTATTGCTAATTTGCATGCGAAGATTCTTTTTGATACTGGTGCTACACATAGCTTTATTTCTGATGCACTAGTAAAAAGCATGGATGCCACACCAAAACTTTTAGATATTGATTTGATGGTTATCACACCAACCGGGGTAAATGTAAAAGCATTGGAGTATATTCAGGATGCTCTATTGATATGTGAAGGTCACGAGTTTCCGAGTGACCTCATTGTCATGAAAATGACAGACTTCGACATCATCCTTGGGATGGATTGGCTTTCCCGATATCATTGTATCATTGATTGCTGTAAAAAGAGAGTGGTTGTCGCAAGCCATCAGTTTCCAGGTATCGTCATTAAAGGGCATGGCTCTACCTCTGAGCGGTGCATTATTTCTGCCATGAAGGCACATCACATGATCTTGAAAGGGCGAGAAGCCTATCTTGCCAGTATTATTAGGGTTGAGCCATCAACCGTATCCTTACCTGACCTCGATGTTGTTCGAGAGTTTCCTGATGTTTTTCCAGAAGAATTGCCTGGACCCCCACCTCAACGGGAGATGGATTTCACTATTGAGCTGGTTCCTGGAACGGTACCAATATCCAAGGCACCATATCGTATGGCTCCTGCTTAACTGGCTGAATTAAAGAAGCAACTTGAAGAGTTGCTTGACTTGGGATTTATCAGACCCAGTGTGTCACCATGGGGTGCACCTGTTTTATTTGTTAGAAAGAAGGATGGATCTCTCCGCTTATGCATTGATTATCGAATGCTGAATCAGGTGACTGTGAAGAATAAATATCCGTTACCACGGATAGATGATTTATTTGATCAGCTCCAATCAGCAAAGATCTTCTCGAAGATTGATTTACGATCCGGCTATCATCAATTGAGGATTCGAGAAGAAGATATCTCGAAGACCGCTTTCCGAACACGCTATGGGCATTATGAACTTTGTGTGATGTCGTTCGGATTGACTAATGCTCCTGCCGCTTTTATGGATCTTATGAATCGGATCTTTCGACCATTCTTAGATCACTTCGTCATTGTGTTTGTTGATGATATTCTTGTGTATTCTCAGAGTGTTGAACTACATGAAAAGCACTTGAGAATCGTATTGGAGACTCTGAGGCAGAACCAACTTTATGCTAAATTCTCCAAGTGTGAATTTTGGTTGGAAAAGGTCATGTTCCTTGGGCACATTATTTCCAAGGATGGGATTTCTGTAGATCCAGCCAAGGTTGAGGCAGTCGCAGAATGGAAGCAACCGCAGAGCGTGACAGAAATTAGAAGCTTTCTTGGTTTAGCAGGATACTATCGTAGATTCATTCGTGATTTCTCTAAGATTTCACTTCCTCTTACCGAATTGACTAGAAAAGGAACCAAGTTTGAATGGTCTTCTACATGTGAGCGCAGCTTCCAAGAATTGAAGAGAAGGTTGATCACTGCTCCTGTCTTGACATTACCATCAGGTAATGGAGGTTTTGTCATCTACACTGATGCATGCTTGAATGACTTGGGTTGTGTATTGATGCAGAATGAAAAAGTTGTAGCTTATGCTTCAAGGCAGCTAAAAATTCATGAAAGGAATTATCCTACGCATGATCTAGAGCTTGCTGCTGTGGTTTTTGCATTAAAAATATGGCGTTCCTACCTTTATGGTGAGAAATTTGAGGTCTTCTCTGATCACAAAAGCCTCAAATACTTATTCTCTCAAAAAGACTTAAATATACGGCAAAGGAGATGGATGGAATTTCTGAAGGACTATGATTTTTCTATTGCTTATCATCCAGGTAAAGCAAATGTTGTGGCTGATGCTTTGAGCCGAAAGGGCTACGCATTGTCGGCTAGCTTGATGATCAAAAAGTGGAAATTGATTGATGACTTTGTCTCTTGGAATCCTTTCAAGGAAGGTGACAAGATTACCTTATCTAGCATCCAGATACATTCGGAAATAGTGGAGAAAGTATTGAGAGCTCAAAAAGAAGATCTTGAGTATCATGTTCTTGAAGGATATGGAGAAATCCTCAAGCGCATCACGGAAGCGTGATCGTCGTATCGAATACGACGAAGAACGACTAGTCGTACTAGTTGTTCGGTGCAGCGGAATTTAAAAAAAATTTAAACCGATGAAACCACATGATCCGAGAACCATTCTCAAATCGTTTCATCTATAACCACAACAAGTATAATGCAATACCTCTTGAAGCGTGGTTGATCAAGTCTCTACGAAAAGAGACCTCCTGTCTCAAGTCCGGTCGTCGGAGTAACGGCTTGCGAGCGCGGAGATGAGTCGCGGTGTCCTCGCAATCCAAGTTGTTCCAAGCGCGGTTGCTCCTGATCTCGTCGCACGAGATCAAACGTCTCCTTCGTGAGTGAAGCACTCCAAGAAGACAAAGAACCGCAGAGAGTCGAAGCGGCAGCACGATGGCGCGGGCGTCGACGTTTCTCTCCACCAAGGTGGACGACCACCAAGAAGAGAGGGAGAGAGAGGGCTGTCGTGTATATGAGAAAGAGAGAGAGAGTTTGTGCTACAATAGCATGTGTAAAGAGAGAGCCAAGTATGCCTCTCTATTTATAGGGTTTTGGGATCCATGGATCTCAATCCATGGGACACATAAAATCAATGGATGAGATTGATTTATGTTCATCCAATGGCTGAGATTGTTGTTGTCAAAAGCAACAAATTTAGGTTAAAATATATTTGACAAAATCAAATATAATTTACTCCTAAATTAACCCAACAAATAAGGAGAGAAGACACATGGAGATTTCATCTCCATGTGCCTTCCAATTGGGCGCACACCCACTCTAATTAGGAGTGGTGTGCCGTCCATGAGATTGCATGGAGATTGCAATCTCATGGAAATCCATGAGATTGCATATCTCCATGAAATCTCTCTTATTTATTTGCACCAAATTTATTTGGGTTTTATTCTTCAAAAATAATTCACAATTATCTTTGAGAATATTGCAATCTTGCCATGGAAAAATTGTGAATCATATTCACAACCCAAAACAACATGTAATTCATATTGTTAATTAATTACACAATGTGTATCCAATACACATCATAATTAATCAACACATATAAATTATAATTAACTCTCTCTAATACATTATAAATCACATTTATAATATATTATGAATAATTGGATATCTCTATTCACATTATTCTTATCCAAACTAATTAAATCACATTTAATCATATTGGATAATTTCTCATACATCATGATAATTAAAACACTTTTAATTATCAAATTCTCTTTGCTTAGATCTTATGGAATTGTTCTTAAACCATTTAAGAACAATGCTATTTCTCCTCAGATACTTGGAGATAAGGACAGGGCGATTGTATTGTTCCACGTATAGTGACTTGGATGTTGAGATCATATCTCAAATCCAGATCCTATGGACCTCCCACTGATGCTTGATCAAATCAAGACCGTAGACTTAATCTTCTCATTGCATCTGAATCTCATTCAGACCAATGTCCAGTTCATGGACTAAGATTAGGTCACTTCTCTAATGAGAGGAGTCACTAAAATCCAAACCTGTTTCATCACTCCCTCGGAATGGAAGCGTCATGGTTATACAATCGTATATGATCAAATCACCCTTCAGGTATTCCTAATACCTGCACATCCTACATACTGGAAGACTCATGATCATCCTGAAGATAAAGATCACTTTTACACTGTCATCTTCAAGGTTAGATCATTAAGTTTCTCAATCTTGGTCATCGGGATTTGGTATAGATCATATGCTTTCACAAAGCATATATCTTACCTTCAAATTCATGTCATGCTTCCAAAGCACGACGACCATGCATGGAATTTGTTCAGTCCCAATACCTCATGAGTGAGCTCATGTCTCCCGGTTCACAGGTGAACCTGTATGATCCCTTTGAGAGATCGCATTACTCATATGTCCTTACATGCACACCAGCTCGCCGGTATATAGATCATGATTAGGTCATCAACCTATTGGTCTGCCAAATGTACATACTCAGACATATATCAATACATCTGTCTCTAGTCAGAGGATGCATGCCTATGTTGTGACAGTATTCAACGTAGGTCTTTGGTTATCTCGATCTCGTCAAGTCAACCCATTGACTTAACTAACCTGACACCTCTGAATCACTATTCCCATGCAGAGGACCTGCACCAAGAGGTCAGTCAGATATCAGTCATATGAGATAGGATTGCCATCTCCTACTCAGACTGGAGATCATCACTTAATGATCATTTGATGATGCTTGATGAGTCCTCTATCTAATTCCTTAGATATTCATCCAAGCATCAGCCTCTATGATCCATCCAATGGATCAACAGCTGTATGATCATCAAATTGGCCATGTTACATAACCCTTATTGTACAGAGGGACCCTATAGTGCATTCATTCATTAATCTCAGAAAGGGGAGTGAAAAATAATCAATAATTTTCATTGATAATTTATTCATTACAATAACATTTATTGTAGAAATGGTTCGCCCGGGGCTCACATTGCTAACAATTCTGGCAGAGAAAAGTCAAGGAGAAAATTCAGAATTCTTCATTGCTGCAGATGGTGGCATCAGATTCAGGAATCGCTTATGGGTTCCTTCGCAGGCAGGGTTGAAGGAAGAGATTCTGGATGAAGCTCATCGCTCTAAATTCACTGTGCATCCAGGAAGTACAAAGATGTATAAGGATCTCCAATGAAATTTTTAGTGGAAAAATATGAAGAAGGAAATTGCAGAATTTATTTCTCGTTGTTTGGTGTGTCAGCAAATCAAAGCTGAGCATCAAAGACCAACCGAACTTTTGGAGCACTTGGAGGTTCCGGAATGGAAATGGGAACACATCACCATGGACTTTGTGATGGGTCTTCCAAAGACCGATGCCACTAATTATGATGCCATATGGGTGATAGTGGATAGATTGACGAAATCTGCCCATTTCTTGCCAATGAAGAAAAATGAGTCAGTTGCTAGTTTAGCAAATTTATACATGAACAATATTGTGAAGCTTCATGGTATACCTGTCTCTATTGTCTCTGACCGAGATCCAAGATTTACCGGAAGATTTTGGAAAAAACTTCAGGAGGCTTTCGGTACAAAGCTGAAGTTTAGTACTGCTTTTCATCCTCAGACAGATGGTCAATCTGAAAGAACTATTCAAGTCCTCGAGGATATGCTGAGAGCATGTTCTTTGGATTATGCTCGAAGTTGGGATGAGAATCTTCCACTTATTGAATTCGCCTATAACAACAGTTATCAGGCCAGTATCGGAATGGCTCCATATGAAGCTCTCTATGGGAGGCCATGCAGATCTCCGCTTTGTTGGAGTGAGGTTGGTGAAAGAAGATTGCTCGGATCGGAACTCATGCAAAAGTGTGCTGATAAGACCGACTTGATTAAAAAGAGGCTATTGGTAGCTCAAAGCAGACAAAAGAGTTATGCGGATAACCGTCGCCGAGAACTAGAATTTGCAGTTGGTGATCATGTTTTTCTCAAGATTTCTCCAACTCGTGGTGTTTTGAGATTTGGGCAAAAAGGAAAACTTAGTCCAAGATACGTTGGTCCTTTTGAGGTGTTGGATAGAGTAGGCGAGGTAGCCTACCGCATTGCATTACCACCTCAGTATTCACATATTCATAATGTTTTCCATGTCTCCATGTTGCGGAAATATATTCATGATCCATCTCATCATATTCATTATGAGCCTGTCGAGGTTCATAAAAATTTATCGTGTGAAGAGCGCCCTTCACACATTGTTGATCGTCAAGAACATCAACTTCGAAGGAAGATTATCAAGATGGTAAAGGTTGCTTGGCACAACCATTCAGATAGAGAAGCCACTTGGGAACTTGAGGATGAAGTTCGAGAGAAATATCCTGAATTGTTAGGTATGTCTTTAGAATTTCGGGGACGAAATTCTTTTTAAGGGGGGTAGAGTTGTAATATCCGTTTTTTAAAGGGAGCATTGTGAAAAAACAAAATTTAAATATAGGAATTAAATAGATTGATAATAGGGTGTCTTATATAAATATATATAATATAACGGAAAAAAACTACATTACAATTCGAAAGAAGAAACAAATATATGTATAAAAAAACACAATCTTGCAAAACAAGATCGTTGCAACAAATTCAAAAAAAAAAAACTGAACGGCTGAAACGGCATAGCCGTTAAAAAAAAGAGGGGGTTTTAATGGCAAATAAGAAAAACGGCAGAAATCCATACCCTATCAAAGTTTTTTTTTTAAAAAAAACAACAAGATGCCGATGGAAACGGCAATCTGTTATGTTTATAATATTTATTTTTTTTCTCTTAATCGTTACTTATCCCCTTAAGTTGTGACGTAATGCCTTTTTAAACCTTGGCCTACTGCGTCTCTCCGTCTCAGCCTCTTCAATCTACAAAAAAATTCCACCATCCAGGGGCGGAGCCAGGAAATGTTTATAAGTGGGGCCAAAACATATATGTACGATTTATGTCCAAATCATAAAATGGAATTGTCTGATTTGTGTTCGAATAATAAGGTACGTTATGAGGCCAGTTATATGATTGAAAAAGTTAATTAAAAATATAACAAAAAATGGAAAAGTGGACTTTGGACTAATAGTGATGTCGAGTCATCGATGTGCCAATGATGAAGCTGTGCTGAGTCGCTAGCATGCAGGACTGCTTGGACTATGAAATCGCACCAAGTCAGACGTGACTGACTACCGTGAAGGAGGCAGAGTTAGTGGGGGCAAACGTTGCCTAGAGAACGCGTGCTTGCTATCGTTCTAACATTGCTAGACCAGTGGTTTTCCATGTGAGGTCATGGAGAACAAGTTTTCGTGAACGGTAAGGATGAGGTTGGATTAGTTTCAATATGAAATAATAGGGCGAGGGGGAGTGGAAGGCTGGAAGTAGAATCATTTCCTGAAAATTTAGAAAAATGAGGGATAAAGATTAAGCATGCAAACAAAATATAAATATATCTGTATCCGATCACTACCATATCTGTTTTATACGTATTTTGACATCTGTATCCGTTTTAAAACATATACAGATATGTATATCACTTTGATATCCGTAAACCTCCCTATATGTATCTATTTGTCCATTTTCAAACATAAATATACTTGTAGACTTATTTAAATTGAGGCTAATGGGACAGCCTCCTTGGGACAGCAAACGTGGCTGCCCCCGTGCCATTTTCAGCATTTTTTATTTTTTTTGAAAAATATCGCCATGTATATTCATCCCTATATCCCTCTTATATGCCATTCGAATTTCATCATAAACAGAGACTCCTACGGCCTCCATCCAGATATACATTTTTTAACGGTAACAAGATTTGTTAAATCGATACTATCTCGATGGAGGCCGTAGGAGTCTCTGTTTTTGACGAAATTCGAATGACATATAGAAGGGATATAGGGATGAATATATACGGTGATATTTTTCAAAAAAAAATTAAAAAAACATCGAAAAAGAGGGCGGAGCAGCCATGTTGGCTGCCCCTAGGGGGCAACCCCATTAAATCCATTTAAATATATATATATAACATAATTTTATACATTCTTTCACCTATTTGGTATAATTATTATGAAACAGATTTAATACATTCAAATGATGTGCATCGATCCAATACATGTATATTTAAGATAATATATACAATATTTCTAACATTATTCAAATGCGATATTACATATGTATCCATCTTTTAAGGATATAGTAATATAGTTTTCGTATCCGTCAATATCTGTATCCACATCTGTATTCGTATTTAAAAATAGACAACGGTATAGTAATACCTATATCTGTATCTGTTTCTGTGCATTTTTAATAGAAATGACTGGCTTTTATAGAAATTCGGAAAATGGGGAAAGGAATTGTGGTGGTATATTATTGAAATTTTAAAAAATAGAAGAAAGCAATTGTTGTCCTTTATAGAAATTTCAAAAAATATAAGAAATGCTTCTATAAATGGAAAATGATAAGGCCTATGTAATAGTTTACCCATTTGGGAGGGGGGGCCATGGCCCCTACCCGCCCCCCTCTCCCTCCGCCCATGCCACCATCGTTTTTGTGTTCTCCGCCTTCCAATTTCACCGTATCGAGATCAACTACGTATAGTCTGTGGAGTCCCGTGATCAGATCCGAAGGAGGAAATCAGCATCTAGGTATTTTTTTTGAGATGTTGTTGTGTTTTGCAATGTTGTAAAAGTTTATTAATAGTTTCGATTGCCAGTTTTTTTAAGGTTTTGCGCAGACGAACGAGTTCGGAACCCGGATAATTAAACCCATTAACCTCTTAATATTCTTTTTCCCACGCATGGATCAATTGAGTTAAGGGTTTATGCTAATCATACAATGACAAAATAAATGATAAAATCTTGATGATTGAGAGTATATGTATATATATATATATCAACCCCTATTGAAATTCTTAATTCAAGTATTTTGTCTTGTTTAATTATTTTTTTTCACAACGTGTATTCAAGGGAAAGTTGGTAGTGGAATTACACAATACTTGACGTATTTATATATATATATATTAATAATGATGATGATGGTCACAAGTTTTATCCTTATAACTGTAATTTCAAGATAAAGGTTTATCTAATGTTTACTATTGATTAGATCCGAGTACACATTTTTTTTATATAATAGCTTGAAAACAATTCAAAGGATCTATATATACTTGATAAAAAAATAACTAATAATAATAAAGGTTTGGGATCGAGTAGTGAGAATTTGTATTTAGGAGAGGGTGTGGTATTGAATACATTCCTTTTGTTTTAGGTGTCACATAATTCCTGTGGACGGAGAGTCATACAGATCAATATTCTTTGGTTTCTTGTGAAGGTATGTACATTAATCTATGTTTCATACCATTGTCATTTATACCCCACATTTGATTTTTATTAGTTGTTACAATGGAGTTTTTATAATATCTCGTTAAAACTTCTTTGATTATATCTTTGTCTTACAACTTTATGTAATTAGATGCCAAGTTGATATTTAGCCATAATGCTTATTCATGCATTAGTTGTTAAATGTAAAGAGATAGATACATTATTGCCTTTTGATATATAGGTTAAAATGTATTTTTTATTCAAATATTTTATTAGAAAATTAATTATTGTTTTTGACACCATCATTGTGAGGAAGTAGACATTGTTCATTGTTTGCCCATTAGAGGCTTTGACCTGGCCGGGTGCCGCGCGGACGGTTAATTCCGCCAATTGACCGTTGTAGGCAGGTAATCCTACACTACTTCCAAACAATTTACCGCTACGGCGGTTGACTCAGTACTGATGTCCATTGTATTGGGGTTTGGATAGGAGACCTTGTATTGATATTTGTATTAGTTTTAAAGAATTTTGTTTTAAGGGAACGGGGTGACTTCTATCCAAGCTCGGGCTGCCCGGTGTCGGCAGAGGGGATTGATATATATTTCATATGGATTTTGACATTATGGTCACAAAATTTGTGATATTCAAGGAAAATTGATTGTCATTGTTATCCCATAATGAGGGGCATACATGAAAAAGTCTTTTATAATTCATTGTTTATTGAGTTATAGTCCTTATTATATAGAATTGTAATCGTAATTTCTTTTACTTATTGTATATAGTTATGATGGTATGTCTCATAAATTATTGGTGCATACTTAGTCAAATTCGTTTGACTAATATTGAATTACAACCTTACAGCTTAGAAGGAAGCACGAGGTTCACCGTTGGCTGGATTGAAGAGTCTTTGATATTTTCTATCCTCTTGAGTCATTGTACGGATAGACTTATTTAGTTTTATTGTATAGTTCAGGCTTGTTAAGTCTTTTATTTATTGGTTAATTTTCTTTTATTCTTCCATTATGTATGGCACTCTGATTGTTATTTATGGATTATTGAGATTTTGTCTCGCTCCTGGACTCGAAAAAAAAATTCATCGTTTTGGGATGCTTCCGCAATGTTTCCCATGTTTCGAGGTCCGGGACGTGACAACGCTTCTACCCGGGACCCCAAGGGTGCATGCCCCTCCCTTGGCGGCAACTACTCTGCTACCCGATCTTTGTAAACTTTCCACCACATTAGGATAGTACTTATGATTGTAAACAGTAGCAGTGATTAGAGATGCATGATTGGATGATCTTTGTATCTTATGCCTAACTGTACAGAGTAGATGTGACCTTGTGATTGATTCACTTATGCCTCTGCTATTACTGTCTAGTTCCAGCAAGTTCTAAATGACAATATGCACAATGGGTACCCAATCTAACAAATCATGTTATTACTTGACTACATTCCTTGGGTGTATGCATGTATAAGGATAATAAATAAATTATGAAGAGCCTGTGAATTTTCCCTAAGGAGGGAATGGATTCCCAATGAGATAGGCTTACTTAGGTACCTCGTAATTCATACTAATTGTAGTACATCTGTACCTTTAAAGGTTTAAAGTCCCTTTCATGGTGACATGCAATAGAGGACCAATGACATGCAATAGAGGACCATAGTATAAGATTTCAACTGACAGAATAAATAGAGGATAAAAAAAAGGATCTCTGCAAATAGTATAAGGATCTGGAGAAAGTTGGTCAGAATGGATAGATATTCTAAAAGCAAAGACCGGTACCAAGCATGACCAGATATCAGTATGTTCTCACCATGAGCATATTAAATGGTGAAGTCTCATTTGTTGTTCCTCTGTGAATACATATTTGTATGCACAACTTTGGCACATAGACATGACTTGGGTTTTCCTTGTAGCTTGAAATGCTCGACTTAAGAATGGGGTTCCATGGCTTCAACTAAATTGAAGCCATTTCTCCTGAATGAACAACACTGATCCAAATACAATAAAATGCTCAGAATCATAGCAGTACATAGGACTCGTTATAATGAGATTTTGGTCACATAGCAGTCCAAATCTTTTCTGATCAAATTAGATTTTCAGCATCAAAGAACTTCATAGCAATTGCTATTGGTAGAATAGGATTAAATCGATTAAGATTGAATCGAATCAGGTACATTTTTTTCCTTTTTTAGGATGTTCACAAAATATATTCACAGAGGCAGATTTTGTTGGAATTTCTCTCAAGCAAGAACCGTACATTTTGAAGCTTTCAAACTGCGGCCCTAACTTGATCTTGCAAGGGGATTAGAAATGTTATGATGTCTTCTTGCATAGTCTGTGAGCAGAGGATCCATTTCAGATGGTAGATTAATAGGTTCATGCTGGATTGATAGTAAAAATGTGAAGATAGATTATATTGAGTTGTAGAACGTACATGGATTTTATATCTACTCTACAAAGCTACAGGTCAGGGCCCCGTTGTACCTAACATATTGTGTATATCTGAGACTCTAATCTCAGTACAAACAGATACATGGTACACTATTTTACTGTAGCTCGTGACCAGATTAGCAACACCCAATTTGATATACAAGAATGGCATTACAATGTCGAGGCTCAAGGCTCAGTCCACTATGACTTGGATTTTGTTGCTTCAACAAGATTTATATGCAGCTCTTAAGATGCTACTGGATAATACTAAGTTCTACAGTAAGGAACTTGACAAAAGACCTTATAATATGACGGAATGGAGAAGGATAGTTGACGCACAATATGACTTCATTGCAGCAGGTATTTACTCCTTAAAAATCCATAACACAGGCATGCCTAAGGCTCTAATGGCCACACATATAAGTTCAATCGTGTGGGGATCAACAGCAATAAGAAGGGGAACATCGTAGAGATCTCTTATATTTTTTCCCTGAGAACTTCATGAAATCAACATAAGCATGCATGACCGATACTGGAAACTCCTCATGTTGCCATAAGTTTTCGCCAATAGTTGCATTATCTAGATGATCGACAATGAACAAACAAGATCCTACTTCATGTGGTACCCATGCCACCGAATCACAAGAGCTCTAGCTGAGAAGGTATTTAGGTCAAAAATCATGTGGAAGCCGCAGCAAGAGGAGAGGATCTCCGTACCTCAATGATCTTGTTTCCTCGGTCACTCCGCCCATGGAAAAGTGGCGCAATCGGTGCTCCGATGACGATGCCCAACCGTCCCTGAGGGCTGCCTAGACCTCCTCGACGCTCCGGTGAGCTCCGTTGAGGCTACAATGAGGGAGAGGGAGGAGAAAGGGAGGAGGGAACTGCTGGAGGTCGAAGGAAGGAGGGCACGGGCGGCGTGGACGAGATAGGGAAGGGTTTTATTGGTTTGGACCCGGATTCAGATCCGGGTCCGGATCCGTAAATGGCCTGGACCCCCTCTCGTAAAAATGACCGCAACTCGGGCTTCCGAACTCATATTTTCACATTCTTGGACTCGTTGGAAAGCTATCGACGAGCCCTATACAATGGATCCCTTATTGGAATTTTTTTGGTCATCGGAAAAGTACAGATTTTGCAATTAAGTCCAGACTCAGTCAAGATTTGCGTTTTAGTCCATATTTGGTGTCCAGGGTTTTCACACGATCTAGCCTCTAAAGAAAGAGACCTCCTGTCTCAAGTCCGATCTATCGGAGGAGACGCTTGCGAGCGTGGGGATGAGTCGCGTGGTTCTCACAATCCAAGTTGATGTCCCAAGGAATGGATCTCTTGATCTTGTCTCATGAGATCGAACGGCTTCTTAACGAGTGTCACACACCAAAGAAGACGGAGAGCCAATAGTTGTTGAAGCGGAGCACAAAGGTAAGGCGACGACGAAGACGATCTTCTCTCTAAGAGAGTGGACGACCACTCAAGATGAGAGAGAGAGTATGCATGAGAATAAAATGAGAGAGAGAGAGACTTCGTTGTGATTTTGTGTGTTTTGAAGATCAAGGATCTCCTCTTTTTATATAGGGTTTTGGGAGTCCATGGATCCCAATCCATGGACAACACACAATCAATGGATGAGATTGATTTGTGTTTCTTTCAATGGTTAAGATGTTGTTGTAAAAACACAACAACAAATGATTTAATTTAAATTAATTTCATTGATAAATTAACAAAATTAATTTCAAATTAAATCATCTTTAATAAGAAAAGAGATAATGAAGAGATTGAACCAATCCCCTAAAAAAGAGTGGACAACTACTCTTCTTCTCACGGAGAGTTGTAGTCGTCCACTTATCTTAGGTGGACTTGGTCTATCTCTTATAATTATCATGATATCTCATTATCTCATGATATATCATGATCTCTTATCGATAATATTTTCATCAAAAAATAAATCCAAATTATCTTTTGGAAAATATCAACCATGCCATTGAAATTATATGAATCCCATTCACAACCCAAAACAAAATGTAATTATATTTTCAATTAATCCCTTTAATGTGAATCCAATCCACATAAACAATTAATCAACAAATATAAATTGCAAAGGTCTCTCTGATATATAATTACAGAATTAATCCAATACACTCTGTTCCCAAGAGACTATGCCAAGTCCTTTTACGACACTTGCATATCCCCTAGTAACAGTGCTCGCATCCAATGCGAATGTTGCATCTTATGCAACCAATACTCAATATTGTCAATCATAGTGTCCTTGACACTACAACTCATTTATTATTATAACCAGTATTTCCATAGTCCTTATTAGAATACACTTATTCCTGGAGATCTCTATCTTCTATGGTTTCTGCAATTAAGACCTTTTAGATCACTATCTATAAAGTCGTGATCTCTTGAAGGTAAGACTTAGAGATCACTATCTCTAAAGTTTTGTCATCTTTAAAGGTATTATCATTACTGCAATCAAGTGTTATTTCCAAAGTAGGATTAATAACAGCTTATTACTCCTACTTCATGGCAGGCATCTGACTTTTGTACACATCTAGCATACACTCGTCTTTTTGTAACTGATTTACAAGGGCAAGCACTTCTAGCATTCAATTCCTCAACTTCTTGAGGTGCTATCCTGTTAGACAGGTCAATATCATATCTTAAGGAAAAGAAGACTTTCTTGGAATTTTTCCAAAAAATGAAACATGTCCAAGGTGTACAACTAATGTGACGGTCCCAATACATCTATTTGCTTATGAACATCTCCAGAACTAAGATCTAAGAGGTATCCTTAAGATCATATCTCAAGGTATGGAATAGTCAGTCTATAAAACACTTATTACTATCCTTATATCATTCCAAATGATCAGGATATCATCTACATTTATCATGATGAACACAGTGGCACTCCCACTAAGCTTTACATGGTTCAAGATTCTATCATAACATTTATGATTTCATCAAATCTGATGTTCCAACTACAAGAAGCTTATTCGAGTCCACGGATGGAGTTATTCGTCTTGCACAAGTTTCTTTCCTCAACTATGAAGCCCTGGGGCTACTTCATATGAATATCCTCGGAGAGGTATTCATAGAGTAATGCAATCTTGACTTCTATCTTGAAAATGTCAAAGTCAAGTTGTGTAGCTATAGTTAGGAATATTCTGACGGGTATAAGCAAGGTCACTGAAGATCAAGTCTCACCGTAAGAGATGTCTTCTCTTCAGTGTGTATCTCGTGGATACGAGCCGTGCTTTTGAAGGTCTCTAACTTTTCATCAGGTTCTCTCTATCTCTTGAAGATCCATTTACCTTTAACGGGTACCCATGTAGGTGGATCCTCAAGGGTCCATATACAACATTTGTATATGAAGTCTACTTTAGACTTTATCGCTAACATCCATCTTTCCATGTCATGATCCTCATAAGCTTCATCACATGAAGTCATATCATTGTCAGACTTAACTAGCACAAAGAATACATCCTCAAACTCATTTGAAGAGGTATGAGTGTTTCATCTTTAATTGTCCTTTTAGTTTCCGATTTCAGGAGCCTCATCATCATCTCAAGATTAAACGAGTTCCTTTACTTCATCTTCATCTTGATTCTCAAGAGAGTCATTCTTTAAGAATCACATTCTCAGAGATGAGATCTTTTAAGAATCTCAAGGTCATAAAGTATGTATCCAATACCATCCTTTATTTTCCTAATGAAGTATCACTCTTTTGTGCTAGATTCCATCCTACTTGCATGGAACGATATTAAGGATATATATATTTTAGTCTCTGCTACATATGTACCTGGAAACTAAGAGGTAATAATGCTAATATTCATCATTGATAATATCATGTTATACATGATCTTATTGTATCTCCCTACAACTCCATTGAGTTTAGGTGTATTAGGAGGAGTGAGATAGGAATGATATTCCTTTTTCCATAAGATATTCATGAATTCATCTAATAGGTATTGACTACCTAGACTAGATCAAATTCATTTTCATCTTCCTTCAAACTTTGGTTCTAAACCAAAATTGTGAAATCTTTGAACATTTAAAAGGTTCCTAAGGTGATGGGAAGAAATCTCATATCACAAATAATCATTAATAGATATCACATATCCAAAATGTTTATTCTGATATAGATGTTCCACTTACTTCAATATGTATGAGATCTTGAATACCTCGATATTTAACACCATTCCTAGAGAAGGGTGTATTGGACATTTTACTTTTAATACAATATTCATAAGTATGTAAGTTTTGAAATTTAGACATTCTAAAGGTTCATCTCTTACCAGTCTATTGATCAAATCAACAGACAAATGTCCAAAGCTTGATGCTAGATCATTATCAAATGATCTTCATCCTCCTATTGATCTTTTAAAGGTTTAATTTTCTGTATTAGAAATCTTAATGAACCATTCATTAATTTTCTAATTTAGTAGAGTCTACTAGATGTTAGATTACTATCTTAAATATATCCATCAGAACTCTTTATGATAGGTCTATTCCAGAATTCATGTTTATTTATAACACTTAGAAATAAACTATGAGTGTATTCTAATATCCAGGTCATAGAGACGTTCTCTAAGAGTAAGAACTCTCCCACTAAAAATATGAAGTCTATCCATCCAACATAGATTGTTGCAACAATTGCATCAATATCCATGTGGATGGCTATTAAACCTTAAGATCAAGTTTCTAGTCTTCTAAACATATGCAACCAATTGCAAGTGTTATTAGAAGAATGAGATACAATTATTAGACTTGATCTTATCAAATAAGAAGGTCAATTTCAGTGATTATATGTAGATGTATATTATTTCGATGCATTATCTGGGTCCTTCGCTAAGTATCCTAGATAGTCTTGATAGTCACTCCATCAGTACATCGACTTATTGCAGTATCGACATTCATCCAACTCTTTGGATGTCATATGTATGTAAATCATAGAAGTACAATCAACTCTTTGACTTTCCTTCTAATTTGGATCCCACCATGCTTCCACTGCGCTCTCTTCATCTATCAACAACAATTGCTTAAGACGAAGGATCTCTCATATTGAATTCAAAAGATTTCAATATAAGAGTATTTCAACATTTATACATGCTTTATTTAATTCATACAATATGAATATTATGAAGCTTCATGAATGATCAAAGTATAGATAGTAGAATGATGCCACTCATCGTATATACATACATCTTAACTCTTAAAATCATTGGTTCAAGTAGGTACTCAAACATTTTGAATGCATCTTCTCCTATAGAGTCACCATTCTTCATAATGCAGAGAACCATGCCATTCGTGATTAAATGTCGAGAGCACATATGTATGCCAGAACATCTTCTTAGATTTTATAAGGATTATTTAACAATCGCGATCATCATCGACATGTCATTCCAAAGTACATTCGACGAGATTAAGACTATAGAGACACATAAACCCTAGGGTTGTAGTGCTATTGTCTATTTAATTGTCATTCCTCATTATTATGACGAAACTTGCTCATTGCAACCACATACATATATGTCCAACTGCAAGTACAATATCTTAATCATGTATCCAATCCATGATATTATACTGATTATTATTAAGTATAGTATTGAGTGAGTTTAATGAAGGATTATCTAAAATAAGAAATTTCCATAAGTGTATATATTTTATATATACATATTTTACTTTGATTCAGGAGTTTTTATATCAAAGTTGTCTTGCCTTGTCAACAATGAAAGTTCATTCCCTTAATCGCTTTCAATGTAAGAGATATACTTACCATTATATCTCAAGCAAGATTTGGGATCTCCTTCCTTATCTTTGTCACAACCCAATAATATGAGAACCTGTGACTCCGATAAAGAGAAGCGAGAACACATTCCACCTTGCAAGTCCAACTTGCATTTCCCAATTCGATCTTTAACACCAGGGCCCACCACCACTAAGGCGATGTTGACCCGTTGTTAATTGAACCAACTGTCAACATGATTAGAACTCTCTATACACAATCTAATATTGTCCCAATAATAATCGGACCCGATATTGGGGTCACTACGTATACGACCTTACTCTTTCGAGAAGCAAAGAGCCTGATCCATATGTGTTTGCATACATGAGCTGTCACTTTGGTCAAGCGTCTCCTACATACAATCCCTGGCGATGGAACCCTTCACCTTGGTGGGAGACCATGGATGTCACTTATGTGATCGTCCACCTCATATTCAAATTTAATTAATTTTCATGAATCACATTCATATAATTAATTATTCCAAGGAAAATACACATTCATCATAATAGAGTGTATTAAATTGGATATAATTAATTTAATCTCATTAAATCAATTATCAATCCAATTTAATCATCAAACTTGATTGTTACAAATAACAGTATTATCTCAAAGTACACATTATTCAAACTTTAATAATTAGAAAATACATCATGATATTTCAAGCATCATCCGTTCTCTACCTGATGTCTTGGTTGATACCGACTGGAGTGGGACAGACCGCACACGGTGCAACCTGCTACCCCAACGCTCTCAGACTAGACACCATATCCGCCTCGGGAAAAAATAATGCTGAGTCAATCACTTTGTACTTAAGATGATCATCAATTTTTCAACCAAAATTATAACTTTTAGTAATAATCAAAATCATTTTGATTATAAGGAAATTTTCTAAACAAATTCCCAAAACCTATTCAAGTAGCAAGTTTGATGAAAGTATATCAATAACCAATTGGTGATCTAGATCTAATGTAATCATTCGTTGGTTGAGGAAATGTTATTTAAGGAAACAATTATTAGTCTAATATTTCCCAAATAATATCTATAATTATTCAAAGAAATTAACCATTAATTTTACAAGTTTCTTAAATGACAATCACAAGGTTCATGATTGAGTATGTAATTTTCAGCAGCGACCCCTACTCATTAAAATTAACATATCTCATTTTTTTAAATCCAAATTAAGCAAAATAAATTTATAAAGTTTATAATTTAATTTAAAATAGATCCAAGTGATAAACACACATTTTAAGGCGTTTTAAAACTGTAATTAACTCTTTAATTACGTCATTATTCGTCATCCCTGAAACAGTGGACATATGGTCATTAAAACGATCATAACTTGAGCAAACGAAATCCAAATTACGCAAACTCAGATTCCAAGTTTTCCTTATTTAATGTGAAACAATATATGTTGATATATTAATGTCTAAAAATTTTAACCAGGGCTTAGATTGTATCACAAAATATGGCTGCGAAAATGATTGAGTATGTAATTTTCAGCAGTGACCCCTACTTATTAAAATTAACATATCTCATTTATTTTAAATCCAAATTAAGTAAAATAAATTTCTAAAGTTTTATAATTTCATTTAAAATAGAATCCAAGTGATAAACACACATTTTAAAGGGTTTTAAAACTATAATTAACTCTTTAATTACGTCAGTCTTCGCCATCCCTGAAGCAGTGGACATATGGTCATTAAAATGATCATAACTTGAGCAATCAAAATCCAAATTACGCAAACTCAGATTCCAAGTTTTCCTTATTTAATGTGGAACAATATACATTGATATATTCATGTCTAAACATTTTAACCAGATCTTAAATTGTGTCACAAAACATGGCTGCGAAAATTGAAATGCTAAAATCTTCACGAACCCCAACCAGCCCAAATCTTCATAGGTCATGTATCGTATCGAAAACGTTAGACCTAAGACTCTCACACCACTTGAAGGATTATGGATAAAATCTTCAAGAGCATCACAGAAGTGTGATGATCATATCTCATACGATCATGAGCGACTAGTAGCACTAGTAGCTCGGTGCATCAGAATTTATTTTTTTTAAAGGATGAAACCACATGATCCGAGAACATTTCTCGGATCGTTTCATCTAACCACATCAAGTATATAGGAATACCTCTTGGAGCGTGGTTGCGATCTAGCCTCTAAAGAAAGAGACCTCCCGTCTCAAGTCTGATCCGTCGGAGGAGACACTTGTGAGCGCAGGAATGAGTCGCGTGCTTCTCGCAATCCAAGTTGATGTCCCAAGCAATGGATCTCCTGATCTCATCCCATGATATCGAATATCTTCTTCACGAGCACCACACACCAAAGAATACGGAGAGCCAATAGTCGTCGAAGCGGAGCATAAAGGCAAGGCGACGACGAAAACGATCTTCTCTCTAAGAGAGTGGACGGCCGCTCAAGATGAGAGAGAGAGTATGCGTGAGAATAAAATGAGAGAGAGAGAGAGAGAGAATTCGTTGTGATTTTTGTTTTTTTTTGAAGAGCAAGGATCTCCTCTTTTTATATAGGGTTTTGGAAGTCCATGGATCCCAATTCATGGACAACACACAATCAATGGATGAGATTGATTTGTGTTTCTTTCAGTGGCTAAGATGTTGTAAAAACAAAACAACAAATGATTTAATTTAAATTAATTTTCATTGATAATCAACAAAATTAATTTCAAATTAAATCATCTTTCATAAGAGAAGAGATAATGATGAGATTAAACCAATCCCCTAAAAAAGAGGGGACAGCTTCTCTTCTCCTCATGGAGAGTTGTAGCCGTCCACTTCTCTTGGGTGGACTTGGTCTATCTCTTCTAATTATTATGAGATCTCATTATCTCATGATATATCATGATCTCTTATCGATAATATTTTCATCAAAAAATAATTCCAAATTATCTTGTGGAAAATATCATCCATGCCATTGAAATTATGTGAATCTCATTCACAACCCGAAATAAAATGTAATCATATTTTCAATTAATCCTTTTAATGTGAATCCAATCCACATTAACAATTAATCAAGAAATATAAATTACAAAAGTCTCTCTTTGATATATTATAAATCTCATTTACAATATACCTAGATAATTGGATAGTACTATCCACAGTATCCATATCCACAATAATTAAATCTCATTTAATTACATTGGATAATCATTCTCATGCAATCAGATAATGTGAATCAAATTCACATTATTCATGATAATTAAATCACAATTAATTATTCATTTCTCATTACTTAGACATAAATCAACTTTGGAATTATTCTTTAACTCTTTCAAGAATAATGCGCTTTCTCCGCAGATGCTTGGAGATAAGGACAGGGCGATTGTATTGTACCACGTATAGTGACTTGGATATTGAGATCAAATCTTAAATCCAAATCTTGCAGCCACCCATAGATGTTTGATTAAATCAAAACCGTAGATCTAATCTTCTCATTGTGTCTGAATTACATTAAGATCAATGTCCAACATTTGGACTAAGATTAGATCACTTCTTTATGAGAGGAGTCACTAAAATCCAGACATGTTTCATCACTCCCTCGGAATGGAAGCGTCATGGTTATACAATCGTTTATGATCATATCACCCTCAAGTATTCCCAATATCTGTACATCCTGCATACTGGAAGACCCATATTAAACTCGAAGTATTAGATGTCTTTTATACTGTTTCCTTCATGGTTTTATCATTAAATTTTCTCATTCGATCAATAGGAGTTGGTATCGATCATATACTTTCCAAAAGCATATATCATACCCAGGTGTTAATCATATACTTTTCAAAGTAATGAACCTGTATGATCCCTTTGAGTGATCGTATTACTCATATGCCCTTGCATGCACACCAGCACGCCAGTGTATAGACCTTGATTAGGTCATCAACCTATTGGTCTGCCAAATGTACATACTCAGACATATAGTTACACATATGTCTCCGGTCATAGGATGCTTGCTTATATCATGACAACATACAGCATGAGACTTTTGTTATGTCAGTCTCGTTAAGTCAACTCTTTGATCTAACTTATCTATCACATCCGAATCTCTATCCTTATGTAGAGGACCTGCATCAAGTGGTCGGTCAGATATCTACCTTTATGAGAAAGGATTGCCATCTCCTACTCAGTCTGGAGATCATCTCTTACCAATCATTTGACCGTGCTTGATGAGTCCTCAATCTAACTCATTAGATATTTATCCAAGCAGTGGTCTCTATGATTCAATAATTGAATTAATAGATGTATTATTATTAAGATGGCCATGGTACATAACCCTAATTGTACTAAGGGACCTATTATGAAAATTAATCATTCTTCATTTAAGATCAGGGAATGATATTTTCTATAACATTTATTACATAATGCCTCGCTATGGGCTCGCATGTCCAACAACTCATACATCTCAAAGAGGAACAGCTAAGGTTTCTATTTGGTATATGCAAATAGGAAAGGGCAATTCTCCCTCATGTCTGCTTCAGGATCCCATGTTGCATCCTCCACATTTTGGCTTTTCCAGAGGACATTGACCAGGGGAATCTCCTTATTTCGCAATCGCTTAACTGTTCAGTCTAATATATGTACTAGAGCCTCAAAAAAGGTATTATTCGATTGATCGATCAAGTCATCGTACGATATCACAATACTGGGGTCTCTGAAATATTTATGCAGGTTCGATACATGAAATACATCAGAAATACCCTCAAGGTGTAGGGGAAGTGCCACTTCATAAGCAAATTTCCCCACATGAGCCAGAATCTCAAATGAGCCAATGAACCTCGGTGCCTACTTGCCTCGCTGAATATATGTACTCCCTTCATTGGAGATACTCTAAAAAACAAAATCAACAACCTGAAATGAGTAAGGGATTCTTATATATGTAGAGTTCAGAACAACTTTTATTTAAAAGATCTAAGTTAATACACGAAACCTGAAACTCGAGGTCCCATCGTCGATGATCTTCATAACTCTTCCGTTGACTCTAAGCTATTAACAACTTCTGCCTTGTTCTCTCAATGGCTCTCGCAGTCTCCTCGTTGATCTCGGTGGTGCAGAGAATACAATTCTCCCATATGTTGCCAATTCAACGGTATAGTGTATCGGTGCATGTATAGTGCCTCAAATGATGCCAAGGCGATGCTAGAATGAAAGTTGTTGTATATGAATTCTGCCAAAGGGAGATGATCCTTCCTAAATCCCTTCCACTACATTGCACAAGTACGAAGTAAATCCTCAAGTGTCTGAATGGTCCTCTCTCAATGTTCACTTATCTGCAAGTGATATGCAGTACTAAGATGCAACTTGGTACTCAATTCCCACGTGAACTTTCCCCAGAAATGTGAGGTGAAACATCAATCTCTATATTAAATCACCTCATCGAGAATCCTATGCTGACTACATATTGAATGTAGAGTCTGGCAAGATGTACTAACATGTAAGTCATGCTAACCGGAATGAAATGGGATGACTTAGACAATCGGTCAACAATTACCCAAACCACATCTGCACAGTAATGCCATAATAAAATCCATAGAAATGTTCTCCCATTTCCATACCGGAATGGAAAGAGGCTCAAGTAGACCAAGAGGGTGTTAGTGATCTGCCTTCACCATCTGACAAGTGAGGCATTGCCTAACATGTGAAGCTACAACCCCCTTCATGTGTTCCCACCAAAAGTGCTGATGAAGATCTCTGTACATCTTTGTGCTACTTGGATGAATGAAAAGTTTGGAACTGTGTGCCTGATCCATGATGTCTCTCCTCAACTCCTTATCGTATGGGACACAAATGTGTTCACCCTTCCATAGTATTGACTTGCAAACTCTAGACCTATCGTACTCACCTTTTAGACATCAATGGTATATGTCCTATAATCTCTGGTTTTGTCTGCTGACCTCATACAATGTAGTCCGACAAACTATTGTGCTTTGCCGGTGCAGTCACTGCATCTGTTGTGCTCTCAAATGGGTGTTAATCTCTAAGCGCATAAATTACATCCCAACTCAGTAACCAAGATATTGCTCCCATCGTATGTGTCCATCTACTTAAGGCATCTGCTACAACATTTCCCTTGCAAGGATGGTAAAAGATGGTACAATCATAGTCCTTCAGTAGCTCCACCCCATGCCTATGCCCCATAGTTACTTCTTGCTGATTAAAGTTGTACTTGAGGCTCTTGTGATCTATGAATGTATTAAATGTATCCATGTATAAGTAGTGATACCATGTCTTCAATGCAAAGACAACTACTGCTAATTCCAAGTTGTCCGGGGGGTAGTTGCACTCATAAATCTTCAACTACCACGACACATATGCTATAACCCATCATTCCTGGATCAATGCAATGTCCAATCCTTCCTTGGATGCATCTGTGTAGACCATTAAGTCTTATGAATCTCGTATTCATCATGCTAAAAATCAATTCTTAATCCCTTAGCTTAAATAAATCTAATAAAAATCACTGATAGTTCATTCATTTTATCTTGTGTAATATTGTATATAAATTGTGAATAATTTACCTATATTTATTGTATTTAATTACTATTATTTTCCTTGTTTTTAATCTTCATTAAACCTAGCTGACGACTGCTCTCATCCCCACTCTATCCTCAGTCATCCGATCATCTCTGGATGTGATCATAGACGTACCTTCATGCCTCACTCACAATCGCAGGATCTTCATTCTATCCTACGACCACCATTGCTCCACGTCATTTGCCCACCCCTTGTCGTTAGATGGGATCCAGATTCCATCAGAACCGCCTGCTTCTCTTCGCTCCCAGCCATCCGATCCGATCCAAATAAGATCTCCCGCCCCTCCCCGCCCCCACAAGGGGCGTTGGATTGCTAGATCCAGCGGCTGAAACTTCGTCCCCTACCTCCAAACATCGTTCCCCAGTCGTTTCGCCTCGCCCCAACCGCACCCCTTCCTATTTTGGAGGACATCTCTGACCATCTCTCCTTGACCTAACGGCTCCCTCGTGTAACCCTTCGATCTGTCTCCCTCGCGTAACCCCCATCGACCCTCGCCATCACTCCTAGCCTTCAAGATAGCCATTCAAACAGTCGCCAACACCTCCAGTAACCATCCTACCTCCACCTACAAAATGCCCCACTCCACTCTGCCTCAGTTCAAGCCCATCCACCATCCATAGGTCTATGACCTAGCTTCTCCACCCTCTGGTGACAACAAAGGGTGGAAATTTCGAGGTGATGATGATCATTTACCCTTGGAGAGATCCATGGTTGGCCGACCATGATTGCGGTCACCTCCATGTGCTGCTAAGCTCCGAGGCCTGGCTGACCTCGTAGGGCGATGACCCTGAGGTCTAATGGACATCAGCCCATGCCACTTCACCCGTCGATGTCCAAGTCCTCTACTTCTCTTATTTTTCTCTGATTACATTGAATTTATCCCATACACATAACACCATTCACCCTCGCCTTACCACGTCACGAGCTCCGCCATGTAACCAACACCTTCGCCAACCCCCCTCACTCCCATCCTTCCCTTCTCCAGAACCACCTTCTCCCTTTCTTCGACGGAGAAGAAGATCCTGGTCACTGCCTCCCGTAGTACCATGACCTCCACTCACCTCACTTCACCTTACACATCATACATACGCTTTGGCTTCCCTCCAACCCATGCAGGTCGCATTGGTCGGAGCTCAAGCCCCTAGCTGGTCTTGATCTCCATCTCTGGCGATGCTTCGTGGACAACTCACTCCAGTTTCCCTTGTGGCTTCATCTTCGATCAACCACCTTTGCCACGTGTGCATGATGGTTAGACGTTCGTCTACAACTATGGAGGAGCCCGACATAGCTCCAAATACACCGCCTCTCCTCCGACCGACAACGAAGTGCATGCATCGTTGGATGATGCCCCTCCGACGACCATCCAATGGCTTATAGAGAGCCACGTAGCACCCACCAGACCTGTAGGATACAAAGTCCAAGCCTCATGCCGAAGCCAGTAGAAGATGTCATGTGTCCTCCGAAGCTGCGCCTCTTCTGAACCTAGCTCCTCGCGTACCCCACATGTGAGGGGCTGGGTTATTTGCAGAGAACACCGTCGGACTTTACATAACGACAAAGAGGTCCAAGCGTGTGTGCATTAAGTGCGTGCCTGGACATATTGCACAAGGGCCTGGGAAGGAATGCATAACTACAAAATGGTCCTATGCGCTGATGGAAAAATTACACTAGATCCCAGTCAGTTTTGCATAATTGCAAATAGGTCCCTTCAGGGACCCATTTTTTTTATTATTTATCCTTTATTTCCTTGCATTTTTATTACATTTATGCTCCTGCATTGTTTCTTTCATAACTTAAGCATTGTATGTCTAATTTGCATGGTTTCAGTGTCATTTTGTTGCTTATTTCATTATCTATTTCATGACATAGTTAATTTTCCCATCTGACACTAATTTAAATGTGATTCATTTTTAATGATATGTTGTGTAATTTTCCCTATAAGGCTCTACCATTAATAGTTGCTTGCTCTTAATCTGACACTTAATTTGACTATGAAATTAAATCATAATATGATGCTCATTTATGTGATCTTTTTAGGGCATACTTGTATACTATCTTTTGCATGTTTTCCCCGACATTCATCCATACATTATGCATTGCATATCTTAAAATTGCATTGAAAAATCAACTAAACATTACATGCATCATATAATTGCAGTGTTCTACACTTACATGAAGACATGAAAATGAGAATTTATTCTCACATACTTCTAATTGAACAAAATTCGATAAATAGATTAAAGTAGTCCATGTCCCTGTGTTCGACCTTGGTAGACTTGTCAAGTATAAATTTTCCACAACATTCAAAGATTGTGGTTTTTACGGACCGAAATATCCTATGCTATGACAATTCCTATTTATAAAAGAGGCACATTTTGCGCTCATCAAATGATGTCGTTGCCGGGGACAAGACTCCCCTTTATTTATTTGTTGAATTTTGAAACATATTTTTGTGTTTAATATTTTCAAAATTTGTAGGTCTTCTCTTCATGCATTATTTTTGTATCATTTATGCTGATAATTTTCCTTGTTATTTTTCTAACATTTCTCTTTTGTGGTAGGGCCCATCAAGATCGAGGACGCTTGATCTCCATGGAGGCGTGGAGTTGGGAGCTCTCACTGAGAAGGCCAGAAAAGAAACAATGAAGAATGATAGGAAGTTTAGTCAGCTCTGCATGCATTTCCATGTTGTAAAAAATGTGTTGCGTGTGCATTTTTAGCGGTCTCATTAGAGGGTTCACGTGATGTAAAAAAGAAAAAGAAGAAGTAGACCACTAGATGATCTACCTGCCCCCTGCTACACACAACACACACATCCATCTCTGTACCTTCTCTATTTATTTCGCACAACCCCCCCATTACCATTTATGTATAATCCTACACCACCCCATATAATCTCTGTAAAAATCCTCACCCCTCTCCACCCTTATGTATATATAAATCACCCTTTAAACCTAACTGCCTCCCCCCCTCAAATTTCTAGATCCTTTACTTAGGCTATTTTAGCCTAAGTATATGTGGGACACGACTCATCATCCATCCCTCTCTCCATCTTCTTATACTTCGATCATTTATGACCTAAGTATAGGAGGGCCCTCCTCCTCAATTCCACTATATCTTTCTAAACCGAGTCATGGCTTCATATCACTTGTGCTATGAGGACATAGCAAAAGTTAAGTATGGGGGGGGTATACCGTATAGTATTGAATATCTACTTTAGCCATAGCTCGTATATTTTTAAGCTTTTAAAAATCTTTTTCGGCATGGTTTAAGTCAACATGTGAATCGAGTTTGTAAAAATGCGTGTAAAAATATTTTTAAAATTGAGGGATTAAATTGTTGTAAATAAATCCCTTCTCAAAACTCCATAAAAATATGAAAAAATAAAAGCTTTTCTTTAAGTGAGACTCAGACTACTAGGCTTAAAAATGAGTAGATACCCTTCAGTGAGTGATGAATCCATGATTCGTCATACTAAAAGATGAAAATATAACTTCGGGTTCGAGTAATTAGATGTATTTCATCATTTATTCTACATTTTTATCATCCATGTACTTAGAGATAATAATTGCATTTTAGCACTCATGAATCGCATTCATAATCATCTTCACAATTGCACCCAAATTCATGCATTTTTAATCCATTGTGTACATATTACTAATAAGATTAAAGAAAAAAATACAAAAAGAACTAACTCAAATAATTGGCCCGTGAGATAAAACTCCAATTTCAGAATAGACAAGCTACAACGCTCATATCTTCCTCATACAATGTTCAATTTATGTCTACTCAATTTTAAACTAATACATATTCAAATATCTTTAAAGCAAGACCAATTTCATAAAAATCGGAGCTCATATGTGAAAGTTGAGTTTTGGCCCTCTTTTGCGCGTTTTGAGTTTTCCCTGATTTTGACTCAATATTTTATGTACATAATTAACTATTTTTCTCTTATTTATTTTTCATCTATATTTTTTATGAAAGTTTAATAAAATCCATAAAAATTCAAATTTGAAATAAGACTAAAATTAAAGAAACTGACAGAGTTCGAGTGTCCTTTGCGAGTATGTATAAATTTCTCACTTTTACTTCTTTATTTTAGTTCCTTATTTTCTTATTTATTACAAATTTAAAAAAATTACGTTATTGTGTAAATATTTATCTTTGATTTTATCATTATTTTTCTAGATTTTCTCTTAACTAAATTACTAAAAAGTTACAAAACTCAAAAATCAAGGTATTCTACATACATAGATTACCCCCAAAAATATCATTTTGCATAGATGTCCTCATTTTCTCTTGGTCTTCATAAAGTAGATCTCATCGAGACGGGTAATTTTTATGTTGAGCACTTTTCGGTTCGAGGCAGTTTGTTATTTCTTCTAGATTTTTCTTTTATTTTTGTTTTCTGAATTTTCTAGAACTAACACATGGCAACTCTTAGAGTTGCCACATTGACCTCTTTCATTTCATTATTATAAAAAAATAAAAATAAAAATAAATAAAAAGAATAAATAAATTTCAATTTTTCCTATCTCATCACGTGCCATGCACGTGAGGGCCCTTTCCTCTTCCTTCCTCTCTCCCGTCAACGACCATTCCTTCTTCTCCACCAATGCCCCGCAACCACCGGCCGTCAACTCCTCCCTTATCTTCACAACAGCATCGCAACAGACCTTTACCCTCCTCTCGCCAACCCTCTATTTAATTGAAGTGTTCTGCATTTGCACGAAGACCTGAAAATGAGAATTTATTCATATACTTCTAATTGACGAAAATTCGATAAATAGATTAAAGTAGCTCGTGTCCCTGTGTTCAATCGCGGTGGACTTGCCAAGTATAAATTTTACACAACATTTAAAGATTGTGATTTTTGCAAATCGAAATCTACATCCTATGCTACGACAATTCCTATTTATAAAAGTAGCAGACTTCATGGTCATCAAAATCCAACATACTCGAAGGAGGTTCAGAATAGGTGCATAAGTCAATCACTCCTTGAGCATATGGAAACCATGCTCGCATTTCTCGTTCATGACAAATGGCACATTCTTCTACGTCAATCGAGTAAGGGCAAGGGATAACTGAGAAAATTCCTAAATGAAATGTGGGTAGCACCTAGCAAGGCCAAGAAAACTACGAACCTTAGTGATTGTCTTAGGTTGCTCCAAAGATACATCTGCCTCGATCTTTGTGGTATCAACAAAAATACCTACAACAGAAATCACATGGCCAAGAAATGCCCCCTCAGATAAAATAATAATGGAGCTTTATTAACAGCTTAATACACTTTATTCAATAGGAACATTATATGAGATAGAATTGGGACTTTTCAGGTCAACATGACTTAATTCTTCGAGTCCATAAGACTGTGTTTGCATGTCATCTTGATTGGTCTAAGGAAAATATTTTATGATAGACACAATACCACTTTTATACTGTGGCCTAGCTTGGACAACCACTCTGCTCATAGCTCAACCCATGTGGGAAAGCAAAGGGAAGAACTCTCTAAGCTTGGAATGCATGTGGATGTATCGTGTTTGATAAGGTATCCATAGTTTCCGTAGAGAGAAGCCCACACCAACCTAGTCTAATGGCATCAACGTCTAAAGGTGGGAGTTGTGGGTTGAAATAAAGCTTTTGATGAGGAATAGTCTACTGGTCCAAGAAGAAAAACTCCTTAAGTAAATGCTACAATTTTGTATGTATGAAAATAATATAGAATAAAGTCTCCAAAAATATTAGACGAGTAAAGATAAATAAATAAATAAATCATTTTCCATTGGAGCAAAATATCAATAAGCAAGGCATATGTTTCAAAGTCAATGTTTTCAAGGAAACCTACAACTAGAGACTTAGCTACATTGGCGAAGCTACAAGGGAGATGTGGCTATACTAGTCACACAACATTCTTTTATTTACCCCTCTTCTCGGAGCCAGTTGAACGCAAACTTAGAAGGAAATACCTTGCTGCTGAAGGAAAGAGTAGCTAGATAAGGGAATTAGGGTAACCTTGTTGGAGAGTTTGGCTTTTTTTGCCACTTTCAGATATGGAGAGATACACTTTTACACTCATTGCACTGTCAGATCATAGTCATGAGAGTTTGTGTATGATGGACTTATTCTGACCTGACTATTGAGGTGAATTTAATATATAATTGGAACTTGAGGATCGTTGAGTCTTAAATATTAATCTTAATAAGGATCCGCCAAACTAAAAATCCAAAGGTCTGACTAAACTCCATACTTTGATTTTATGAAGAATGGCTTGAAAATTAATCTTTTTCTAGGTTTTTGCCATTCCTTTTATAATCCACCAAATTACTAATCCGAAGGTCTTTTTCCTTTCCTTTTTCATTTTAGACAATTATTCTTATAATAAGTGTTTTCTAAGGAATTAACAAAGGTAAAGTATTGTGGGATGATGATTCGACAATTCATCGTCTTTATTCTTTCATTTTTGGCTTAAAATCCCTTATAGAACACATGTAAATAACAATAATTCTCCTCTTAACAAACAGAAACATCTGTTAATATTGTATTATTATTGTTATTTTAACCTAAAATAAAAGAATAAAGAAGAAAAGAAAGAAGAAAGAACTTAATGATGTATATATCTACCATAGATACAGATTGGTCCTGACCCCAAAAATTGGTCAAGTATTTACCTAATTGATAAGAAATAAAACAGGGAGAGATAGGTCATTAACTTATAAAAATCTTAGAAAACCAATATTACATTATACGCATCATCTTATTCATTATGCACATATCTTCTATTGTTTTATTTATCATCAAAGAAACCTCAAATAAAAATGTTTTCTTCCTAAAACTTGGACATAAAAATGTTCTTTAAATAATAAAAATATTTGCAGAAATAAATCATATACAAAATAAAAGATATAACACTCAGAAAAAGCCTTAAGATAGGAATTAAAAGTTAATTATCTACTTCATATGAAACAAAATGAATCAAACTCACTTTCATTGTACTCAAAATAAAATTATCTTTAAAATGAAGGTGGTCTCACTAAAATTGAAGTTAAGATGCAAGGGTCCGCTTTTGGGGTTACCGCTATACATGTACATGTGTATATTATCTTTATTTATTTTATTATATGTATTTTTGTACATATTGTACTTTTAATTCTATTATATATAATATATAATAATTATATAAAATAAAATAAAAATTATAAAGGTCTAAAATTAACAAAAAATAAGTAAATGTATTTATTATATAGGTAAATAATACATATGTTGTAAAGAATTATTTATTTACCATTCTAAAATACTTTTGTAAAAATAAATTAAACCTCTTTTAATGTCTTATAAAATAAATAAAATAATAAAACAATAAAATATGCATAAAATAAGTAATAAACATATTTATAACTTATATATAATGAAACTATATTGTAAAGATCATTAACCATTTGTAAAATTAAATTAATTCATAAAAATAACATATATATATTTATAAATCTTAAATTATTATTTAAATAAATAAAAAATAAAATGTACATGTGTAATAACACGTAAATAAATATATGTATATTGCATATAATATATATATATGCATGTATTAATTAATTTATCTATTTAACTTAACTTATTTAAATTATTAAAAATCACCATAAAATGAAGACTTAAATTGTAAATATTTTGTATTATAGCCATTTTTTATTTAATATCATTTCTACTTATTGTATAACTATTTATATTTATTTTGTTTATTGTTTGTCTTTATTCACCCCCATTGGTCGATATCTTGTTTTGTTGACCCGACGAGTCAACTCTCCATTCCACCTTTAGACCTGAGTCCACCACCAAGACCCATTTCTTTTCCTATTTTTCTTGATCGGATTCCAATATCATTTAACTTGATTCGACCTCCTGGTTACATATCTAACATTCCAAACCACGCCCAATCAAATTTTCCCAGATCTGATTGCTCTTCTTGCCAAACTTTTTGATCATTCTAGCCTTCTATTCTACCTTTAAGTAAATCTCCAGGTGCCTACCCCATTGGTTGATTCGTCATCGACACCATTTCCCTGATCTCGAGTCCCTGTGTGAGTCAACCTTGTGACAGGAGGCTACTCCTAGTGTGCAGAAGAGTGAGAGAGGTCGAATCGACGCAATCCGATCTCAAGCATCGAACTTCATTGAAGATTTGCCATGCATGAACCTCTGTACCATTCCAGAACTGCCTCGAGGCGAGAATCACCCCATCTCATTACCTTTTCATTCTTGGTAATTGCAGAATGTTTTTTGACCAAATAGGTCAAGAACCACCACCGACCATTGCGGAGCCGGCGGTTACGACGATCGGGTCTCTCGGAGGCCGCAACCGCAGGGGGCGTGGTTGAAGGGGGTGGACGTGGTGAGGGTTTACACCCTATAAATGACCTCCCATGGGGAGGGGAACAAACACATCAGAAGCTCGCCAACGGGAGCCCCCTTCCCATCTCCATCATCTCTCTCTCTGTCGGTCTACCCCGTTCTCTCTCTCGCAACCAAAGAGTACACAGCGTACCTCGATTGCCATACTGGTATCAGAGCTTATTCACGATCCGGTCCCGTGCGTCGACTTCACCATCCATCCATCGACGGTGCTCGCGCCTGCCCTTTTGGCCGCCGCCGCTGCTGCTGGACAATAACTCACAAGCCCTCTTCCCTTTGGTTTCCAAAGGGCCGAAACCTTAAAAAGCATCCAGGTTCTTTTTACGTGAATGCCCCTCTTTTTTTATTACGTGACTACCCTGTTCTATTTAACACGTGAATGCCTTTTTTTTAAGCCTGCCATCTGCTGACTTTTAATCCTATAGCCTTTTTATTATTATTTTTTTGTCCTTTGCCGTTGCTTTTTGGCAGGACCCCTTCCCATTTATTTGCCTTTTAGCATATAGTGTAGGACAATCACGTGACCCCCCCCCCTTTTTTTTTAAAATCTCATCCACATGTTTTTTTAGATCACATGAAGCACCCTTTTTTGTTGTGCATCTTGTCCTTTTCCTTTTTGGAATTGTTGTGCAGAGTTTTTTGGTGCATCCGTGATTGTCTAGTGGGTTATTGCCTAGTGGGGTTTAACATCACATGCTTATTGCAGAGTTTTAAGGGGGATAATATCACATGCTTATTGCCTAGTGGGTTTTAGTATTTCTTTTTTGATTTGTTGTATATGTTTGCCCACATGATTGTTCTCTTTATTTATTTTTTTTACTAATTAGAATCACAGCTCGTTTTTGTTATTTGTTCCGTTGATTATTTATCAAAATTAAAGTGGAAGTTTTTTATACAATCTTGCCATTTTTATTGAAATTAAAAAATCTTGAGGAAAGGATTAATTTTTTTTAATTTTTTTTACAAGTTTTTTTTATAAAGTGTCAATTTACCAAGTACCTTCACTGGAGTTGCTTAATATCATACAAACTTACATATTTATTTCTTTAGATCAAAAAATGACAAGAAAAACCACTACCACCGAGGTAGGGAAAATTGAGTACCTTAACAGTACTAATTATGAATTGTGGAGTAGAAAGATCTACTATGGCCTGCTACACGATAGCATACACACCATCATAGACAAACCCGGCCCAACTTTATCTGAAAATCCGACTATGGAGGAAATTAGGTCCCGCGAATAGTGGGAGAAAATGAATAATAGGGTTAGAAGATTTATGCTGACCCACATGGATCTGAACTTGATTTGGGTCTTTGAGACATGCGAATCAGCTTACGAGCTCTGGACCATGGTTAAGGAGAAATATCACTCCAAATCCGAAGTGAGTGTCCAGCTTCTTCTACACAAGTATAACTCGTGTAGAATGAAGGAATCTGAAAGCATCCTCCAGCACATGAACAAGATGATCATGATGGCCAAGGATCTTGCGGTTGCTGATTGCGCAATTCCGGAGAGGATGCAGATCACAGCCATACTGGAAAGTCTCCCTCCGTCATTCGACATGGTTGCCACATCTCTTAGGATGAATGGCAACATTAAGTCTGTGATGGACCTACCTGCACAGTTGGCAATTGAGCAGGACCTCTATAAACAAAGATCGAAAACTGAGATCTTTGACGTCAAGGAAGAAGAAGAAGCAAATGCCATACATGCGAAGAAAAGGCTGGGTCCCTCAAAGGTAAATTTCAAGGGAAAGAGTGGGAAATACCCACGCAACTCTTGCTATGGTTGCGGTAAATATGTCTATTTCAAGGTCAATTGCCCCAACAACAAGAAGCCAGGAAATTCTAAAATGCCTGAAAATAAAGGCAAGAAGAAAATGGAGTTCGCGACTGTCGTGTAATGCAACTCTGTCATCACGGACAATGATGGATGGTGGATCTATTCTGGAGCAACCAGACACATTGCGAAGATGAAGGAGGGCCTGGTAGACTTCAAGGAGCTGAGCAAAGGCGAACAAATGATCTTCATGGGGAACAACACCTACCTGGATGTGGAAGGTGTTGGGACATACAGATTTGACCTGGGGGATTGCATTATGGTACTGAATGATGTACTATATGTCCCAGGGATACGCCGGAACCTGATATCTGCCCCAGAGCTGCTCAAGAAAGACTTCGAAGTTCGGTTTTATATTAAACGTGTATCTATAGGCAAGAATAAGAAGGTCTATGCGATGGGAAAGTTTGTGCCCGAGCATGACCTGTTTTGTCTTCCTGTAACAAATTCTAGTGAATCAATAAATGTTGCTTCTGATTATTCCTTGTGTTGTTTGTCTGATTATGACTTGTGGCACATGCGACTGGGTCATCCAGGAAATTCTAACATGGATCAAATGATTAAGGCAAATTTGTTGCCTAAAATCACGGGTTTAAGGACATTGCCCTGCGAACATTGTCTGACCGGTAAAATGACGAGAAGACCATTTTCAATAGGAATTCGGTCAACAGAATTATTAGGTTTGATTCATTCAGATATATGTGGACCACTGAGCGTCAACACATATAGAAATAAGAAATACTTTATAACATTCATTGATGACCACTCGAAGTTCTCCTATGTCTATCTCTTAGGAAGAAAGTCAGAAGCACTTGAAACATTTAAGAGATATAAGACGGAAGTGGAGACAAGATTGGGAAAACCAATCAAGACTCTTAGGACAGATAGAGGTGGGGAATATACCTCAAAGGATTTTAAGGATTATTGCATTCAAGCAGGCATTCGTAGGCAGACTACAATGCCATATACACCACAACAGAATGGTGTAGTAGAAAGAATGAATCGAACTTTGATGAATGCAGTAAGGTGTATGTTTTCACACTCAGGACTCTCTAAGAAATTCTGGGGAGAGGCAGTGTTGACTGCAAACTATATACAGAATAGGATTCCCACCAAGTCTGTAGAATCAACGCCATATGAAATATGGAATGTCGGAAAGCCCGAGTTGGGCCATCTCCGGAGATGGGGATGTATTGCACATGTTATGGTACCAAGTCAGCTTAGAGACAAGCTAGACTTCAGGACATTAAAGTGCAAATTTATTGGATATAGCGAACATTCTAAAGGATATAGGTTCTTCCATGAAACTAAAGGTCTGATCAAAAGTCGTGATGCAACCTTTCTTGAAATTCATCAAGAAAAGGAGCATGAAGTGGAGGAATCAGATCCTCTGATTGTTTTACAAGACAATGAAGATGAATTGAACATTAGACAAGAACTTGAGGATGATATCGATCATCCAAATGTAGAGAATGAACCTATGGAACATGATGATCCTTTAGAGGAAGTGGGTGGACCCACACAACCCACGAGTATAATCGGCAACAAGAGACCCAGAACATGGCCCGCATGGATGGAAGATTTCCATTTCTATGGATGCGAGGCGTCGTGCTACACCGTGGATGAGGATGTCATGGATTGTACAGATTCCATATCCTTTGATGAAGCTATGGCTTCGTTAGAGTCGGAATCATGGTCGGTCGCCAAGAGAGATGAGTTGGACTCAATCGAGCGAAACGGTGTTTGGGAATTATGTGATTTGCCAGAAGATAGGAAATCCATAGGATGTAAGTGGGTACTCAAGAAAAAGTACCGAGTTGACGGTACTGTTGAAAAATACAAAGTCAGATTAGTTGCCAAGGGTTATACTCAACAAGATGGAATAGATTTCCAGGAAACCTACTCTCCAGTAGCTAAGTTTGCATCCATTCGGATGATCTTAGCCATAGTCGCATATATGGATTTGGAAATATTCCAAATGGATGTGAAGATGACCTTCCTTAATGAAGAATTAAAGGAAGAGATTTATATGCGACAACATGATGGTTCTCAGGTTCAAGGTCAGGAGAAAAGGATTTAAAGTTAAGAAAATTCATTATATGGCTTGAAACAGTCTTCACGGCAATGGTATCTCAAATTTCATGAGAAAGTTATTCAATTTGGATTTGTTTCAAATAAATTGGATAACTGTGTGTATGTCATGAAGAGTGGGAGCAGGTTTGCAATCATGTCATTATATGTAAATGACATTCTGCTTGCAGGTAATGACATACAAATGCTCAATGAAATCAAACAAAAATTGAGCAATGAATTTGAGATGAAGGACATGGGCGAAGCATCCTATGTTCTTGGAATTGAAATAACAAGAGACACGGACTCAAGGACATTGAGCCTTAGTCAGGAAACATATTTGCATATTGTATTAAGGAGATTTGGAATGCATAACAATACTCCAACTCCAACACCACTTGTGATGGGAAAGAGACTAAGTAAGAGTCAGTTGTCCCGGAAAGGGGCAGAAACCTTTAGATATACCATATGCATAAGCGGTAGGAAGTTTAATGTATGCAATGATGTGCACTCGACCTGATTTAGCTTATCCAGTAAGCTTAGTCAGTAGATATCAAAGCAATCATGGTCCAACACATTGGGAAGCTGTAAAGAGGATTCTTCGATATCTGAAAGGAACAGTACATCTGGAACTTGTATATCAAGCAGAATCGCTTGAAGTGGTAGGCTACTCCGATGCCGATTTCAGAGGGGATGTAGATGATAGAAAATCCATATCAGGTTACCTGTTCATGTTTTGTGGTGCAATCGTTTCTTGGGGTAGCAAGAAACAAGGATGTGTATCTCGACATACACAGGAGGCTGAGTACATTGCATGTAACATGGCCACCACTCATGCTGTATGGATCAGGTATTTTCTAGAGAACCTAAGCTTTGAATTGGCCAAAGGGCCAATTGAAATGTATTGTGACAATCAAGCTGCGATAAACTTGATCAATAGTGGGGCTAATAGTTCTAAAAAATATATTGAGATCCAATATCACTATATACAAGATATAGTGGCGAAGCAAGAAATCACGGTAACCTACATACCTACCAGTGACATGTTGGCTGATTCCCTTACCAAGGGAATAACAACAGGAACATACATTAAACATGTTGGTTTAATGGGACTCAGGAATGTATGAGTCAAGGAAGAGGTTTCAATGATAATGATCCTCACATGATAAATCTCCATATATATATATATATACTACACGAATAGTGAGAGCATATATGTTTTAACCACTTTGGTCAAGTGGGAGATGTAGAATGGTTTTTGACCAAATAGGTCAAGAACCGCCATCGGCCATTGCGGAGCCGGTGGTTACGACGATTGGGTCTCTCGGAGGCTGCAACCGCAGGGGGAGTGGTTGAAGGGGGCGGACGTGGCGAGGGTTTACGCCATATAAATGACCTCCTATGGGGAGGGGAACAAACACATCAGAAGCTCACCAATGGGAGCCCCCTATCCATCTCCATCATCTCTCTCTCTGTCGATCTACCACGTTCTCTCTCTCGCAGCCAAAGAGTACACGACGTACCTCGATTGCCATAAGGAGGATACGATTGGAGCACTCACAGTCTAAATCCGACCTTGATCAAGTGAGATTTGAAGGAATGAAGTCTGGGAGCGCTCGCCTTCATCGGTGTTCTTCCAATCCTTCTAGGAGACATCAGATTGGATGAGAAGAGCCCTAGATTTGATATGCACCATCCATTCACGCCTTTGCAAGGCACACGATCATATCCAGAAGTCCAGATCCAACCATCCACCACCTGCGTGACCTCACACGCGCCTCACTCGCGTCTTTGGTGATATTAGATATGTCTTTCTTTTAGTTTTATATTGTGTATTTTGGTCTAGTATCATGTGATACTACATGAGCACTGAAATAATTGCAAGTCCGACATTTTTTGTTTCACTATTACCACTTAAGTCCGACATGGTGCATGGACTCAAGCGCTTTTGTTTGGTTAATTTGTGCATTTTATCCTGAACTCTTTATTTTTATTAATAAATGCGTATGTAATTTATTTTAGTTTCAATCAAGTCCCTATCTAATACATTTCTTTCATTGCCATATATTGCTTGCTTAAATTAGTTCTTATTATCCAAAAAATCCACAAAAAATAGTATTAAATAACTAATCATCAGTTTTATGACATATAATTTCAGTTTTGAAAACAACATCGATTTTATATTTTTAAAAATCCAAAAAACATTACATATTTCTCTTTTTAACTTCAAAAAATCCATAAAAATTTTAAAAGGGCTTGAATAATTATCAAATACTTCTATAGCTATATTTTATCATCTTTTCTCACATATTCCAAATCTCATAAAAATATAAAAAGAAAGCTTTAAAATTCAAAGACTTGAAAAATCTTATAAAAACCATTTAAAACACATAAAGATCATATTTTAAGGCCTTGTTTTAAAGCTTAAATAGCATACCTTGACATAAAATTAGTTTCCAAGAGTTTCTTTGTTTTATATTTTTAAAATACCGAAAATAGTATCTTAGTTTATCTTTAAACTTGTTTTCAGCATTAATTCCATATAAATCCATAGAAATATAAAAATACACAAAATCACCAAAACAGAGAAAGAAGCCTAAAGAGTTCTCTTCGTTTGGAGACACAAGGATCGCAATCACGTTACAAGAGGTAACCCTAATACTCCTATAGGCACTTTTCTGATTCATACTCCCTTTCCTTTTCCTTCTTCTCCATTTTGTTCTACTCCAAATGATCTTTAATCCCCCTCTTATTCTTCTTCGATTCCTATCCAACCATTTAAAACCAAATTGATCGGACCACCATTTTCTCCTCATATTCCCTTAACTTCCCCTTCTTCTCATGCAACCTTCCAACTTCAGCCACAAGTCATCGATGGATCATCTCCTCTTGTCATCATACATGGAGCCCAAGAACACTCATATCCTATTAAATTGACCCTTCAATTGAGCAGTGGGTGGTCAAACATTATCTCATTTTTAGGTTGCATGCTAGAGCCTTGGAGTTGCACCACTATGGAGCTCTAAGATGACACCCGATTGCATGACTCTTCATGCACCATAAAGAGCACGACCCTGACCCTTTTGGTGTGGAGTTGAAGCCACAAATAATAACTCCTTCTTTACAATAACATCATATTGGGAGGAGAGGACCCTCCGTTATTCACATGCTCTTGCAGCAGGCTAAGGGACCACTACCATGACGACCACCAAGAAGGAGCCTACTCGAATGAGATTCGTTGTACCATCACCTTGTTATGCCACATCAAGAGATGTGTCAAAGAAGGGACCAAGGACTTAGCTACATCGCCCTTTATATTAGCATTGAACTCCATCACAACCATCCAATCCAAGTGCCATCGTTTGACTCAAATCCAAGGTCCCATATTGCTCGACGTGGCTTGGTTGAAACCATCAGATCACTATACATCAACCATATCTTTAAAAGCCATGTGGTTTAGTTGTGGGTGCACAATCAACACATTTTCTTCACTTCTCAACCATTACAAGAGTCTGATGTAGAGCATGCTTAGCCTACATGATGGAATATTTTATATGGAGGCCCCAGTACTTCATGTAACACGAAAAAGGGGCCAACTGTTTTTTAATGCAAGATAAGTCCTTCACAAGACCAATTAGTATTATACTTTTATTAATTTCTTTTCAAAATAGTCCTGAGGTCATTTGAATATTTTGCAAATATGAGATCTAATGCTTATGAAATATAGTTCATTTAAAAGTCTATCTAATTGTCTTCACTTAGATATATAGTGGAGTTGAATTATATTTAATTTCAATTTATTATGAATTTCGGAATGAAACCTATATTCTTAGGTTGTTATATAAATTCGTAAACTTCTTTCTAAATTGTACAAATATAGTTACCATGGAGCTTTTAAATAAGGAAACTTTTAGCATTTCATTTACCGAAATCCATTGAGAATCGCTCTCTAGATTAATTATTATTTTGAATTCCCTATATGAATTTCACAGGGGTATAATTACAATATTTTCACCAAAGTAATAAATACCATGTATGCCTCTTTACACGCTCTACATTATGTGATTTTATTGAATTAGTTTAAGTGGTTTTTTTATTTAAAAATTAAAAACATCAAATTAGAGTGAACTTATTTCATTTTAATTCTATTCCTTTTAATTACAAAAGTAATAAAAGGATCTTGCATTCATCATATGCTATATCCCATATTTTTTTAAATAATGCATTTTCAAACATCTTTGAAAACTGAAAAAGACCATAAATATTGCATCGAGCACAATAAATTAATTTTAAATTGAAAAATCATAAAAGGTGTTCTATATTTGTGTTAAAATAAGGTTTTAGGAAAAAATATTTTTAGGATTTTTAAGGTTAGAATCACAATAAAATATTTTCTACAGTTTCCTTATTTTCGCTTTAAAATCAGTTTCAAAATCTTTCATTTATTTATTTATGTTTCAAATAAATCCCTTATTTTAAAATACCACAAAACACTTCACACATTTAAAAATAAAAAAAACTAATTCCCTTTTATTATATTTGTATCACCCTTTTAAAATAATAGAAATCAGCATTTTGTCACTTATATTAAATATCACATTTTATATTTTATTTTCTTTTCAAAAATAAATATAAATTAAAATTTAGGAAAATTATAAATATATGTATAACGTAAAAAATAGAAAAATAAAATCACAAAAATATCGGCAATGCATAGAATACATTGCACAACATCAATTTCATTTTCATCAAAACAATACATTTCATTCACAATGCATTTAATTCACATACATTGTATCATACACTTAAATACATTTCACACTATATTAAGACACTATATTGGCCTAATTCTTGTAACTAAAACTCCATGGTCTCATTGAGTTTGATCTTGACACATTTTCCAAGTAAAATAAAAAGAACTGACCATGCCTTAATTGAATCAAGTTGTGGTTTTTTATTAGTTTCTTTGTTCCCAATACTACAACAATTAGACAATCTTAATATAGGGTGAAAGGTGTGTTTTCAATGCTCTTATGATGATCTTTACTTAAACTCTCTAAAATAATGTTGGCGATTTTGTCAACAGCCGAATTCCCTTAAAATTATTTTTCTAACCACATACATGACTTGAACCCACTTGATTCAATTATTATACTTTAGTTCCTATGATTCCTAGTCATCCTTTTTTGATGTTAAACTTATCTAAAATAATAGTTCAATTTTTATTAGAAACTAGCATGGGCATTCTTGCTTCAACACGTCTCCTTCACCTTTTCCAGCTGAACATTCCTTTGAAAGAATGGAAACCAAAAGGATTGCATGTGTCTTTCATCTACCGGATAATATACTATCCTATAATACCATTGTTGTTGTTTATCACATTAATGCACCTCCAAACAAGAAGAGAGACTCCATACACCAAGAGAGAATATGCATCTTGTTTTACTATATTTATTTTTTATCTATGTATGTCGCCCATTTTTGGGATTCAATTCCTTTTAGTTTTCCTTATTGTTCCTAGGCGTTTAATACAATATGTAAAAGGAAGAAGTTCTCTATATAAGATGCATTTAAAAAGTTCATCGATATCAAAATATATTGATGAAATTTTCCCATGCATTACAATAGTTTACTCTTAACTTAGATAGATGGGGTGAAAAAAAGGAACGCTTTGAGATATAAAATATGATATGACACTTCATAAAGATGAAGTCGGGCATTTCCCATAAACCATTCAATAATTATATAGCAGTCTTTACTTCAGACTAGAGGAATTACTAGGTTTCAATGTTATTCAAATATTCTTAAAGATCTATCTCTATCACTATTGAAAACATTTGGTTCTCACTAAATAACTCCTCTTGTGGGAAATTCTTAGAGTATATCACTGAGTACTCTCTTGCTAAATGAGGAGTCTTCATTTCATCATCTTTTTTATATCATTTTGGCCTTAAAAACCCTAGCTAATGCATGTAAATAACATTATTTTGTACAAAATAGCATTCCTCATTTATTGTATTAATTGTTTATAAAATATTATTTTTAATGAAAAATTATAGAATAAAGAGAATAAATGAAAAATAACAAAATATCAAAGATATTTTAGGACCTAAACCCGGAGGCCAAGTTAAGAATTGAGTCGGTCGACAAAGAATAAAGTAGGGGAGAGATAAGGGTCAAAAATACAAGAAAAACCCAATTCTTTTATTCATTATTTATTCATTTTTGCACCATTTTATTCTTTATTAGTTGTGCATCAAATAAATGAACTTTGTACATAAAAGTTGTAAGATAAAAATATAAGTAAAAATGCAAAATTAAGTTTATACAAAAATAATACATAGTGTACTTTTTAGACACAAAATAAAAAGCCAAAATCCCAACTTCACAGACCCATATCTTTCAAATAAAAGCTCAAAATATATCAAAATCACCTCCACTTGTATATAATTTTAATAATCTATTTAATAAAGGTGATTTCATATTTTTTGGAGTTAAGATGTGAAAGTTAGGTTTTTGACCCTCATTGTATAGACTATCCTAATAAAATATTCAATTTATTCATTCTTTATTATTTTTACAATTTTATATTTTATAATCCTGTAAATAATATTTATAACATATGTACATATTAAAACCAAAATAAAATCATAAATAAAATAATAAATAAAATAAGTCTATATAAATATATAGACAAAATACCTATGCTGATACCTATAAATAAATAAAAGAGAAACTCATTCTTTCATTATTTATTATTTTATATTTTTTATACTCTTATAAATATCATTTATACTCTATTAAAAATATAATGCTTAAAAACTGAAGAAAACATCTTAAAATAAAATAATGCATATAAATCATACATGAAATATCTATAAGTATACCTACATATTATATATCCATATTTATTTAAATATACAAAATATATCATAAAAATATATTTATACATCTAAAAATAAGTTATAAATATATAAAATAAGAGAATAAAATAATAAAATATACAAAATAAAAATAAAATAGCCAAAATGTAGATAAATATACCTATAAATATAACCCTAAAAATTAACTACTAATAAATAACATCAAAAAAATAAATAAAAATCATTTTAAAATACCATATAAAATAATAAATAGTTTTTATTTTGTATTTAAAAATCAACAAAATCATTTACTATATATAAATAATTATTTTCGAATAAATTAACGGTTTTGTCTTCTAAAGGGCTGACTGGACTAATCACATTGATCCGATTACCGCTGGTCAAGTGCCCCCTCAGCCTCTGACTTTTGTCAGAACCGTCTTTTCCAGCATTTTCTTCCCGTTTTTCGCATGATCCATCCTTCAATCTACATCGATCCCTTCATGAGCTTTACTCCTGTATAGTCTGTGGCTCATGTCGAGCTCTTGAATCTCTTGTACATAATCTCTATCGTCGCCAATCATCTAGTCAATGAGGGCGCTCCATTACGTTGATAAATAACAACCTCTGCCTCCTTTTGCAAATTTGGTCATCTTGCACCCTTAAACTCCGTAACCTCGGCTAAAGAGGGCACTCTCGTAATATGAGAGGAACCCCTGAGGTCTGTGGCGGTTGAAGGATGGGGGAGGTGCACCCACGGTGAGCTCTGGTCACCTTTGCTCCCTTTCTTCCTGGGAAGGTATGAGATGTGCATTTTTACGTTTTTAGATAGATTTTAATTCTGCCTTTTATTCCCGTAATTAGTTTAACTTTTAGACCGTAGTTTTAGCACAGTAATTCCGTAATCGTACTTTGCCGGAGTGGACCGGCGAACGTTTTCACTTGTGTCCTACTATTTCCGACTCACCCTTCCACCTCGCCCTCATTCCCTACCGCATTATCCAACTTACTGAGCCACTAGCCCAACCAGGACCTACTTGGTCCTGCGAATCGAGGTCTCGTTCCGCTGCTTCACCGGAGACCTCCTCACCCACCCCATCTTTCATGTATTCAGCTTCATTTTTGGTCGAGGAACACCCCCTCGAGCTGTATACCTTGTCTGTGTAGGTTAGAAGCGCAATGGAGCCCCCTCCTAGGCTCATTCCAAATCAAACTGAAGATCTCCAGGCTGTTAGTCTTCTCCAAGCATCCAGAGGCCCATCGATGGCCTTAGGATCTTTTTTGAGGTACCTGGAAGCTTCATCGGACTTGTGGGAACGTCTAGAGTCATCCGGCAATGCTCGCGGTGGTCGGAGTAGCAAGCAACGCTCGATTCAAACTTGCTAGTGATGAGTTCCTCCGGTGTTCTTCCACCATCCTCGATAGCCATTCGATCAAGATCACATCCCCAGTCGCAGGAGGACCGTTGAATGCAGCGCGCCAGAGTTGTCGGATCACCTCACGCGATCTAATCTAATCTGTCCATGATCGAAGCATCATCAAGCCGCGATCACGCGACATGTGGTTAAGTGGGAAGCATCCGACTGTCGGCCTCTGTGTAGTTATGGGGTAATTTGCACTCTAGTGCCCTATTTTTGTATATTTATTATTTAGTTCCGTAATTAAAATATCACATGTAAAATAAAATGGTATTTTGTAAAAAAGGTCCCATATATTTTGTAATTACATTTGGGTCCATTCCACGTCACCTCACATGTCGTCCCACGTAAGATGGTGAAACTGCATGTAGCCCCTGGTGGTTTTTGTAATTGTAAAAGAGTCTATAAAAATTAAATAAATGTTGTATATTTTTGACAAAATTGCATATAAGCCCATGGAGTTTATTTTATTTGCGATTATGCCCTTGTTATGACTTGTATTTTTGTGCATTTCATCTAATTATTATAAATAGCTATTGTGCTCTTAAAAATACACAAAAATAGGGATAGATGTCTTTTGTCATGTACTTTCACGCCATGAACTTGTTTTGCATTTTCGAGCTTTTTATCCATTTAATAAAAATCAAAAGGAGCTCATTTTTGTATTGTCTAGCTTAGAAAATACCAAAAAATAAAAACATCTTTAAAAAATCTAAAAAAATTATATATAGTCTATTTTGTTGTATTTTAATTACAAACCAAAAATCACTAAAAATATAAAAATAAAAAGCTTAAAAATCTAGAAACCCCAAAATCTTTCATAAAAATCTAAAGAATCATTAAAAAGTAAAAAATATATTTTCTGTTCTATAATTTTCTTTATATTAATATTTACATATTAAAATTGATTTGGATAATTTGAGTCCATTTCCTATTTTTAATATTCAAATCAATTTTGGTCTATTTATTTAATCCCTTATTTGGGATATTTTTTACTTTAAAAATATATAAAAATTAGCAAAATTCCAGAACAATCATAAAAACATTAGAAAAATGTATAAATCCAAAAAACGTTTTTTTATTTTATTTATATTTATTAGTATTTATAAATGTTACTCTATATTGTATATATATCCTTATATATCCTATATATAAGAAAAAAGAAATATAAAAAATAGAAAATATAAAAAGAAGTTATAAAATTATAAAACAAAAAAATACAAAAATATAAAACAAAAATAAAATTAAAAATAGAAAAACTCACAAAAACAATAAAAATGGATAAGATATGGAAGACAAATTTTTGTGCGCATTATTTTTACCCCCTTTTTACCGTTTGCTCACTGAGTTTAACCTCTACACATGCTTACACCTATACACATTTTGCTGTAGAGTTATAATAAATTTTAACTCCACATTTTTTATATTTATTGTTTCATTAGTAGTGTGGATTAATTGTTGATTAATTGAGATTTATTGAGCGGTCAACACATCGACTGTTGTTTCGCCTTGTGAAACCACACGACCCTCATTAAATCTCATTTATCACTAAAGTTTAGAGATTTACAAATGTTATACATATTCTTACTACTAATAATCATTTTCAAAAAAAGAAACCCTTAAAATTATAAAGAAATGAATATATCTTTATTTGTATTATAATGTCTTTTCTATTCTTACTAATAGCCATTTACTTTTAATTTGAGGTTTGCTTTTTGTGAAAAATGATTACCAATAGCACGTCTTTGATTTAATATTGTAAACCAATAAGTATTATGCTTAAAATGATAGAAAACATTAGTAAAAATGAGTGTGCTTAGTAGAATCCTAATGGGGCTCGAGTCTTATTGGAAAATTTCCCTATATATATGTATGTGTGTGTATGTATGTATGCATTTGTGTATATGTGTATAGACACACTCATACACATGAAGATACAAGTAAAGCGACACCTTTTTATGGTATTCGCGTCCAAAATCGATAGTGAATCAAAATACCAATTTACATATATGAATCCAAAGATGAAAAGATAAAAGTTAGGGATTTTATCACTTGTGCCCCTCTGAGATCTCGCAATTTCAATATGCCCCTATCTTTTTGATAATATCAGTCATGCCCCTCACTTCTTGCTATTTTATCACTTGTGTCCCTCGGGTTAGTGACCGTCCATCCACAGTACAAATGGACGTTAACTTTGAGAACACAAGCGGTATTAATTTTAAAAAAAGAGTTATATGATCATTTTATACCTCTTCCTCATCCTCTTCAGTCTTCTTCCTCCCTTGTCTTCCTCCTCTACAGCTCCTCCCTCCTCCTCTTCGGCTCCCTCCAGTCCTCCTCCTCCGCCCCCGAACCTCCCCCTCCGCCCCCCGCACTGCCCCCTGCTCCTCCCCTCCTCACCCAGCCCCAGCCCCGCACCTCCCCCCTCCGCCCCCTGCACCTCCCCTCCGCCGCCGCACTGTCCCCTGCACCTCCCCTCCGCGCCCAGCCCCAGCCCCGCAACTCCCCTCCGTGCCCAACCCCAGCCCCGCACTGTCCCCTGCACCTCCCCTCCGCGCCTAGCCCCATCCCCGCACATCCCCTCTGCGCCCAGTCCCAGCCCCGCACTGCCCCCTGCACCTCCCCTCCGCACCTAGCCCCCAGGCCCCGCACCCCCGCGACCCTGCCTCCCCCCGCGCCCCCGCGACCCCGCGCCACTAGCCTCGCTGACCCTGCACCCCTAGGTTGTCCTCTAGTCCGCCGCCCGGTCGAGACATACTCGACAAGCTCGATCAACGCCTGGCGCTTCATCTCCTTCTCGAGCGAGTTGTTCGAATCATTAAAGTCAAACACAACACATCACAAATTCAACTTACTGAGGAGCAGATTCTGCTTCTCCTGATTGGAAACATCCTTAAACGACAGCAAGGGCTCGATCCCCGCAACCGGAAGGGAACATCACGGAGGACATCCTCTTCATGGCCGCGGCGGACCTGCAATTCTCTGCATCGTTCATGTTACCGTTCCGCAGGACGGGCACACCCGAATCAGTGGCATTCCCGTTGCAATTCCCTGACAGAGGATCCGATCCGAGCTCGGATTTCGGTGATTTGCGGGGCAACTTGCTGAGGAACTGCTTCCACATGGCCAAATCCAAGTACTAAGCAGCTCCAAAACCACAATCAACAGCAACAAAAAGACTTCACACAACAATTAAGAGATCAAATACCATCTGAAGCTCCAATCCCAGATCCAATCTCAGCAGAAAGATGCACAGACTACACAAAGGCGTAATTAAGAGATCCACTAATTGATTCATAAAAAGTCATCAAAAAATTCAATAAAATTCACCGTTTGATCCGTAATGAGTGATATATCCGTGAAAATGCAAAAATTTTAAAGATTCGATGGATGCATGAAGGTGTAATTAAGAGAGAGGAATTATGAAGAGAAAGGAAGAAGGACAAATGGAGGAGGAAGAAGATGAAGAAGTCTGGACACTAATACCCCTCTTAACTGCACCAAGGTTTGAAAAAACTATGGTTAAGTCAACTCATTGACGGTCAATCTGACGGAAGGGCACAAGTGATAACGGAGAAAGAAGTGAGGGGTACAACTGATATTACCAAAAAGATAGGGGCATAACTAAAATTGCGAGATCTTGGAGGGGCACAAATGATAAAATCCCTAAAAGTTAAATACAATTTCTTTATGTAATAATGCTCTAATAGACTTGTGGATCAGTACTACCAAAATGGGAGAAGAAGATTCGTAGATGAAGTTGTCAATTGATACTTTAGCAAATGTTTTAGTGTACTTAGCATGTATTTTTTTAGAAATTGAGCCAAATTAAATTCTAAAAATTGTATTAAAATGGAAATAAATTATATGATGCGATTAATAGAAGTTCTCAAGAGACAACTCAAATTTATAGTCAATCGAAGAAATTGATCTTTTATAGTTTCTCATTTGCATTGGTTAGGGATCAAAAGTTAGAATGTGAACATACTAATAAATGCACTAATACATTGTAAAAAATAATATTTTACTGAAAATGAGATGAAGTCTTGTTCTACACTCACAAAAAGCCTTCATACTCTTTATACTTTAAAATATGTGAATTCCTTTTAAATTGTACTGATTCAAATACTATTGTTCCTTACTCTTTGTCTAAGAGTTTGTTATTCTCTACTCATACATTTCAATATTATTATTACTTTGAGGTGAAAAAAGGAAATATATTCTGGTAGTGCAACAACTTACTACAAATTAAGTTCCAACATTCATTGTTAATATCCAATAAGAAATACATTCAAATATCATCTATTTTATATGAGTTTTTATTATTTTTATTTGTACTGTAATCTATATAACTAAAATGAATCACCATAAGGTTGCTCAAGGGTGATGAGGTTGGAAAAGGGGTTATAATACGACGAGCTGTGGTTCATGGAAAGAATGCTAGACTGTTGGAGGAATGTCGTAATCAGGTAGATCGGAATTGGGTTCTTATACCTATATTGGATTTCCTCTATATATACTTAGGGAGTTGGGAGCCTACACCCGGGGGTGTAGGTAACCTATACCTGACTTTATTTTTCATGATTTTTAGGTTTTTTTGAAGAAAACCTTAGGAGGATTTGCTTAATATATTGAGGAGAATATGTGTTTCATGTTTCATGCAAAACAACCATTCGTAACATGTTCATCTAGAAGGGGTCAATTTCTGAAATTCAGAGACTGTTAACATTTGATAATCTTGATGGAGATGATAGAGGTCTCGAATTAAGTTAAATTTGAAATGACAGTATGGTGATATATGATGATCTAATTTCCCAAAAATTTCATCTCAAAAAAATCAAAAAATATTGAAAAAAGAGCCAGGTGTAGTTAATTATCTACACCCCCATGTGTAGGCTCCTTTTTCCCGTATACTTATATACTATGGTTGTGTTTAGTATTTCAGAGGAATGTAACTATTCTTGTATCTATGATTTTTATAGAGATAGCATTGCAATATTTCGAAGTTTTGAATTGTGGGAGTAACTATTTTTTGATTTGAATTAAATTAAGTCTATAACTTCGTGTTGATTAGACTAGAAATGTGATTCTTATAATCCACCTTCTCTCTCATGGGGAATTTCAATTGTTGGACGTGTTAGCAAATTTTGAGTAATTACAATATTTGAATTTTAGAAAATTGGAAAAAAACACAAACAATTTTTTTTTAATTTATTTGCTTTAGCATTAGAGTATATGCATTAAGAAAAAATAACATGCGATTTTCATTAACGAGGGATGGTCTCTTTCTCTCCTAAGAAGTGGAGTGAAGATGAGTGTCAATAGGGTGTACGTGCAATAGTTAAGGTGAATATTAAGGATAGTCCAACAATAGTATCGAAAGATTCGATGAAATTAAAGAAAACACGTTTAATCGAGTCAACCTCCAGATATTTAGTTTGAGTCTTTGTGATTTTAATTTAATGACATTCGAGAATATTGTAATAAGTCTAGTTATATATTCTGAGTAATTAGTCAAACATTGTCTAGCTCAGCATTAAATCTAATTTCTTATAGGTATGTAGCATAGGTTTGTTTATAAGGGAGGAATCAAATAGTGAATCAAGAGAACTGAAAAAAATCGAGAGGATGAAAAGTCGAAATAGTTGTTTTAAGAGTTCGTAAGGACAATACCCTTTCTCTTAGACCTTCACGCACAATGATTAAATATTATAATCTCCAATCAGATGTCTCTCTGATGTAGGGATGAGCATGGACTGGACTTAAATTCAAATTTTTTTTTGTTCGGTTCAAACATAAACCCCACCCAATTCCTATGAGCCGCACTTGAGTCGGGACATACCCATATAACACGGATACTTAACTCGGCCTTATGACATAACTACACTGAAATCATTTTGCCTTTAGCCCTTCGCATATCACAACCAGATATTCCGAAAAAGGCCAACGCTTATATGTAGATAACAATCTTAAAAACTATCATTCTCATCTTTTTAAGTCTTTATTTTCTTTTCAAGATCTTGAGAATCATTTCCCAAATCTAACACTAGGGCTCGTGATTCGTCAAACTTTTGCAAAATAAAAGTCAAGATACTTTTCAGAGTATTTGAAACTTGGAAAATGCCTGGACCATGATATCAGGCTTTGTGAAAATCACATCACCAAAAGGGATTGGCCGCGTAGTTTGTTGCGTGTCTCCCATCAATTTTTATGTAAGTTATTATTTTGATATAATTACACAATTTTGCAGTTCTACCTTAAGTGTAGCAGAATTGTAGTGACCTTCTCATTCGGATGCCCAATTATCAGTGAACAGAATTGCAGTGATCCAACAGTTAATGGAAATATTCTTGTATCAATTAATTGCTGAAATACAAGTTCACCAATCCAACTTTGTGCATTATTAAATGCTGTCAAGATGGCATCAACAAGAGTTATGAAGTAAATCCCTGTGATATGCAGGCAAGAATGTATCTAACAGTGATCATGCACTCAAGGTGGAGTGGGTTCCCGAATGGATTGCTATCGCAGGAAGTGGTTACATAGGACTTTAGTGATGTGTACACAGCTCTTGGATATGAGGATATCATTAGAATATTTTGGTAAAGGATGCTTGGTGATACCTAGACCTGGCCAAAATGCGGGCCGGACCGGCCTATGGGCCGGGCCGAACGGGCCGAGGTAAAAAAACCTCCGTCCAAAGCCCGTCCATGGGCCGGTCGGCCTATGGCCCATTTCAATTCTTTTTCCATTGATTTTTTAATTATATTTAATATGTATAAATGATTTTATTAAGAGTAAATTACACAAAAGTCCCTGAACTATACACTCAATTTCAGTGTAGTCCCTAAACTTTAAAAAGTAACATTAAGGTACCTAATGTATTGTTTCAGTCACAATGTTGTCCTTTTCCAACAGGAGGAGATGTCCATTTACTTGAGGAAATTTTGGACCAAATTACCCCTAGAACATCCCCTCCCTTCTGCCACCGTTCCCCCCCCTCTGCCACCGCAACCCCCTCCCCCTCGTTGCGAGCACCTCCGACGACATCACATCGTGCAACACCCTTGCGTACAAGCACCTCGCTACCTTCAACGCCCTCTTCCTTAGCTCCTCCTCTACCGACATCCCTCGTAACATGCAATGCCCCATGATCCGCACCACCGAATGGACGAGCTCCCTCGATAGTGGCACCCTCCCCCACCACTCCTTGAAGGATACGGGAAAAATTATCAAGCGCATCACGGAAGCGTGAGGATCACATCGAATGCGATCAGGAGCGACTAGTCGCACTAGTTGCTCCGCGCAGCGGAAATTAAAAATTTCTATGTGACGAAACCACATGATCCAAGAACACTTCTTGGATCATTTTGTCTAAACCAAACAAGTAATAGGATTACCTCTTGAAGCGTGGTTGCGATAAATTCTCTAAACCAAGAGACCTCCTGTCTCAAGTTCGATCCGACGGAGGAGACGCTTGCGAGCGCGGGGATGAATCGCGTGCTCCTCGCAATCCATGTTGATGATCCAAGCGACGGATCTCTCGATCTCGTCACACGAGATCCAACATCTTCTTTACGAGAGAGACACACCGAAGGAGATGGAGATCCATGAGTAGATGATCCGGCAACATAACGACGATGCTACGTCGATGACGACTCTCACAATGGCTCCATGGTGGACGACCATTATAAGAGAGAGAGAGAGAGGCTTGGCATGTAGAGAAAAGAGAGAGAGATAGCATTCATTAATATTACATATCTCTTGAAGAGTAAGGGGTGCCTCTTCTTATATAGGGTTTTGGGAGTCCATGGATCTCAATCCATGGACAACACACAATCAATGGTTGAGATTGATTTGTGTTTCTTTCAATGGCTATGATTTTGTTGTAAAAACACAACAATAATTAATTTAATTTAATTTACTATATATCTATAAATCAATATATTAAAATTCAAACTAAATCAATTAATTATCCGTGGAGATAATGAGGAGATAAGCCGTATCCCCTAAATGGGGGGATGGCTACCAACATCTCATGAGATCTCATTATCTCATGAGATCTCATTATCTCATGAGATCTCATTATCTCATGATATCTCCAGGATTTACAACAACAATTGTTGTAAATTATTTCACAAAAATAATTCATAATTATCTTGTGAAATATTGCAATCATGCTATTGGAAAAATGTGAATCACATTCACATTCCAAAATAAAATGTAAATTATATTTTAACTAATCATCCAACGTGAATCCAATTCACATCAATAATTAATTAACAAATATAAATCACAATATGCTCTCTCTAATATATTATAAATCACATTTATAATATATATATGATAAATATGGATAGTATTATCCACATTATTCATATCCATGATAATTAAATCGTATTGAATCATCTTAGATCCCTATTCTCATGTGCCAAAATAATATGAATCACATTCACATTATTCACATCTTTGATAATTAAATCACATTTAATTATCTCAGATAACTCTCCTTATAATATGAATCGTATTATCCGTTATAATTAAATCACATTTAATTATCAATTTTCTCGATGCTCGGATACATATATCAACAATGAAATTATCCATGAACTCTTTCAAGGATAATGCACTTTTTCCGCAGATACTTGGAGATAAGGACAGGGCGATTGTATTGTTCCACGTATAGTGACTTGGATATTGAGATCACATCTCAAATCCAGATCTCGGGCCTCCCATAGATGCTTGATTAAATCAAGACTGCAAATCTAATCTTCTCATTGCATCTGAATCACATTCAGATCAATGTACAACAGTTGGACCAAGATCAGATTACTTCTCTACTGAGAAGAGTCACTAAAATCCAGACCCATTTCATCACTCCCTAGGAATGGAAGCGTCATGGTTTTACAATCGTTTATGATCACATCTCCCTCAGGTATTCCCAACACCTGTACATCCTGCATACTAGAAGACCCATAATAAACTCGAAGTATTAGATTAACTTTGTACTGCTACTTCAGGGTTTTATCAGTAAGTTTCTCATTTGATCATTGGGAGTTGGTATCGATCATATACTTTCCAAAAGCATATATCATATCTAGGTCTTGATCATATACTTTCTAAAAGTATATATCGAACCTACAAATTTAGTAAAGCTTCCAAAGCGAGACGACCGTGCATGGAATTTGATTCTTCCCAATATTTCATGAGTGATCTCATGTATTCCGATTCAGTAATGAACTTGTATGATCCCTTTGAGAGATCATATTACTCATATGTCCTTGCATGCACACCAACGCGCCGGTGTATAAATCTTGTTTAGGTCATCAACCTATTGGTTTGCCAAATGTACATACTCAGACATATAGTAACACATCTGTCACTGGTCAGAGGATGCGTGCCTATATCGTGACAGCATACGACATAGGACTTTGGTTATCTCTATCTGGTTAAGTGAACTCTTTGACCTAACTAATCTAACACCTCCGAATATCTATTCCTATGCAGAGGACCTACATCAAGAGGTCGTTCAGATATCAGCCTATGTGAGAAAGGATTGCCATCTCCTACTCAGGCTGGAGATCACATCTTAACAATCATTTGACGGTGCTTGATGAGTCCTCAATCTAACTCTTTAGATATTCATCCAAGCACTAGCCTCTATGATTCAATAATTGAATCAACAGCTGTTTGACCATTAAGATAGCCATGATACATAACCCTAATTGTACCAAAGGATCTATTATGCAATTTAGTTATTCTTCATTTCAGATCAGGGAATGATATTTGCAATAACATTTATTGCATAGTGGCTCGCCGTGGGCTCGCATGTCCAACAATCTCCTACTATCCCAAAGAGCCATTAATGGGCTAATCATTTAAACCCACACTCATGTGACAATCATAGGCTATTTAGAAAAATAGCTAGGTAAGCTGATTAGTCACTCTGTTCCCGTAAGACTACGCCAAGTCCTTTTTCGGCGCTTGCATATCCCCAGTAACAGTGCTCGCATCCAATGCGAATGTTGCATCTTATGTAACCTATACTCAATCTTGATAAAGTAATTATAGTATCATTGATTCTACTGCTCAGTAGTAATTATAACCAGTATTTCCATAATCCTTATCAGAATACCCTTATTCCTTGAGATCTCTATCTCCAAAGGTATCCAAAGTTAAGACCTTTTAGATCACTATCTATATACTCTTAATTTCTTGAAGATAAGACTTAGAGACCACTATCTCAAAAGTCTTGTCATATTTGAAGATTTTGTTATTACTACAATCAAGTGTTTTTATCTCCATAGTAGGATTAGCAACACTTTACTACTCCCACTGCATGGCAGATATCTGGCTTTTGTACACATCTTGCATACACTCAACTTCTCGTAACTGATGCACAAGTGCAAGAAATTCTAGCATTCTCTTCCTCAACTCTTTGAGCTGCTATCCTTTTAGATAGGTCAATACCATATCTTAAGGGATGGAAGCCTTTCTTGGAATTTCTAAGAATAGAATACATCAAAGGTGCACTACAAATGTATCCTCTTCTCTTTGCTTCTGAACAACTTCAGAACTAAGATCTAATAAATATCCTTGAAATCATATTTCAAGATGTGGAATAGCCAGTCTATAAAATACTTATTATCATCCTTATATCATTTTAAAAATGATTAAGATATTATCTATATTTAGCATGATGAACACAATGCCACTTCCACTAAGCTTCATATGGTTCATCAAGATTTTATCTGAAATCATAACATTTATAATTTCATCAAATCTTATGTTCCACAAGTAGCTTGGTTGAGTCCATAGATGGATTTCTTTAGCTTGCACATCTTGCTTTCCTCAACCATGAATCCCTGTGGCTACTTCATGTGAATATCCTCAGAGAGGCATTCATAGAGGAATGCAATCTTTACTTCCATCTCGAAGGTGTCAAAGCCAAGTTGTGTAGCTATAGTTAACAATAATTCGATGGATTAAAGCATGGTTACTGAAGAGCAAGTCTCATCGCAAGCGTTGTCTTCTCTTCGCTGTGTAGCTCATGGCTACAAACCGTGCTTTAAAGGTCTCTACCTTCTCATCAGGTTCCCTTTCACTTGAAGATACATTTACACCTTAACGGGTCTTACCCTTATAGGTGGATCCTTGAGGGTCCATATACAACACTTGCATATGAATTATACTTTAGACTTTATTGCTAAAATCCATCTTTCCATTTCATGATCCTCAGGAGCTTCATCACATGAAGTCCGATCATTGTCAGACTTAATCGACACATGGAATACATCCTCAAACTCATTTGAAGAAGTATTAGTGTTTCATCTTTAATTGTCCTTTTAGTTCCTGATTTCAGGAGCCTCATTATCTTCTCAAGATTAAATGAGTTCCTACACTTCATTTTCATCTTGATTCTCAAGAGAGTCATCCTCTAAGAATCACATTCTCAGAGATGAGATCTTTTAATAATATCAGGGTAATAAAGTAGGTATCCAATACCATCCTTTATATTCCTAATGAAGTAACACTCACAAGTGCTCAATTCCAGCTTACTTGCATGGAATCTTATTAAGGATATATAATGTAGTCTCTACTACATATATACCTGGAAACTAAGAGGTAATTATGCTAAAATTCATCATTGATCAAATCATGTAACACATGATCCAATTGTATCTCCCTACAACTCTATTAAGTTTAGGTTTATCAAGAGGAGTGAGATAGAAATGATATTCATATCTCCATAAGGTACTCTTCGAGTTTATGTAACAGGTACAAGCTACCTAGGTTAGATCAAATTCATTTCATATTTCTTCAAACTTGGGTTCCAAACCAAAATTGTGAAATCTTTGAACACTTCAAAGGTTTCTTAGGTGAAGAGAAGAAATCTCATATCGTACATAATCATCAATAGATATCACATATCCATAATGTTTACTGTGATATAGATGATCTGCATACATCAATATGTATGAGATCTTGAATACCTCGACATCTGATACCATTCTCAAAGAAGGGTGTACTGGACATTTTACTTTGAATACAATATTCATAAGTATGTAAGTTTTGAAATCTTAGACATTCTAAAGTTTCATTACTTACTAGTTTATTGATCTCATCAACAAACATATGTCCAAAACTTGATGCCAGATCATTGTCAAATGATCTTCATCCTCCTATTGATCTTTTAAGGTGTATTTCAATATTAGAAATCTTAATGAACCATTCATTAATTTTTTTAATTTTGTGGAGTCCACTAGATGTTAGATTGCTATCTGAAATATATCCATCATAACTCTTTATGATAGGTTTATTCCATAATTCATCTTTATTTCCAACATTTAGAAACAAACAATGAGTGTATTCTAATATCTAGGTCATAGAGACATTCTCTAAGACTAAGGCTCTCCCACAGAAACTTAGAAGTCTATCAATACACAAAGATTGTTGCAACAATTGCATCAATATCCATATAGATAACTATAAACCTTAAGATCAAATTTTCCAGTCTTCTAAAACATATGCAACCCATTGCAAGTGTTGTTAGAAGATTAAGATACAATTATAAGACTTTATCTTATTTAATAAGCAAGTCAATATCAATGATCAGATGTAGATTATTTCGATGCACTATCCGAGTCCTTCTCTAAGGATCCTAGATAGTCCAGATAGTCATACTTTCAATACACCGACTCATTGCAGTATTGGCAATCATCCAACTATCTGGATGCCATATGGAAGTCACAGAAGTAGGTCAAATCTTTAACTTTCCTTCTCTCTCGGGTTCAACCCATGCTTCCACTGTGCTCCTTTCATCTATAAACAACCATTGCTTAAGATAAATGATCTCTTATATTGAATTCAAAATGATTTCAATGTAAGAGCATTTCAACATTTATACATGCTTCATTAAATTCGTACAATATGAGTATTATGATGCTTCATGAATGACTCGAGTATAGACAGTAGAATGATGACATTCATCATTTCTACATCCATCTAGACTCTTAAAACATTGGTTCAGGTAGGTATTCAAACATTTTGAATACATCATCTCTTTCGAGCTACCATTCCGCATAATGTAGAGAACCATGTCATTCATGATAAATGTCTAGAGCACATATGTATGGCAAAACATCTTCTTTAATTTTATAAGGATTATTCGACAATTACGATCACCATAGACATGTCACTTCCAAAGTACACTCGATGAAGTATCAAGACTATAGAGACATACAAACCCTAAGGTGATGTCTTATTGTCTTATTTAATTGTCGTACCTCATTATGTTGAGGAAACTTGCATAATGCAACCACATGCATTATGTGTCCAACTACAAGTACAATATCTGGATCACGAGTCCGATCCATGATATTTTACTGGTTATTATTTAGTATAACATTGAGTGTATTTAATGAAGGATTATCCGAAATAAGAAATTTGCATAAGTGTATATATATACATATTTTACTTTGATTTAGGAGTCTTTATGTCAAAGTTGTCTTGCCTTGTCAACACTGAAAGTTCATTTCCTTAATCACTTTCAATGTAAGAGATATACTTACCATTATATCTCAAGCAAGATCTGGGATTCCTTCCCTATCTGTCACATCCCAATAATACGAGAACTTGTGACTCCGATAAAAAGAAGAGAGAACACATTCCACCTTGCGAGTCCAACTTGCATCTCCCAATTCGATCTTTAATACCCGAGCCCACCACCCCTAAGTTGATGTTGACCCGTCATTAATTGAACCAACCATCAACATGCTTAATACTCACTATACACAATCCAATATCGCCCCAATTATATGAGGACTCGATATTGGGGTCACTACGTATAAGACCTTACTCTTTCGAGAAGCGAAGAGCCCGATCCAAATGGCATGTATGCAGGAGATGTCACTTCGGACATGCATCTCCGACATACAATCTCTGGCGACGGAACCCTTCGCCTTGACGGGAGACCATGGATGTCACTAATGTGATCCTCCATATCATATTCAAATTCTAATTAATCATTATGAATCACATTCATTATGATCAATTCTTCCAAGGGAAATAACACATCTATTTATAATAGAGCATCTTAATTTTAATTGGATTCCAATTAATCTAATCATATTAATTAATGATCCAATTAATATCTAAGAAACATTCTTAGTTGTTACTTGAATTATGGTATTATCTCAAATACGTATTATTTCGAAATAATTAGAAATACATCATGATCTCCTAAGCATTATACCAACCCTACCCGCCGTCTTGTCCAGTACCGACAGGAGTGGGATAGACCACACACGGTGCAACCTGCTACCCCAACGCTCCTTGACTAAGCACCATATCTGCCTCGGGAAAGGATAATGCAAAATAGATCACTTTGTACTTGCGATGATCATCGGTTTTCAACCGAAATTATAACATATAATAATAATAATCAAATCCATTTTGATTAGTATTATAATGAGATTTGCTAAACAAATCCCAAATCCTATTCAAGCAATATATTTGTTGGAATGTAGATCATGTAACCAATTTGTGATCTAGATCACATCTAATCAATAATTGGTTAGGGCAATGTCATTTATGGAAATAATTATCATAAAATATTTCACAAATATTTATGCACAATTATTCCAGGAAATTAAACAATTTAATTTCACTAATTTCTTAAATGACAATCACTAGGTTCTTGATTAGGAAAGTAATTTCAGCAGTGACCCTCACTTACTAAAATTACCATATCTCAATCAAATTAAATCCAAATTAAGAAAAATAAGTTCCTAAAGTTTGCTAATATAATAGAACCTATTGATTTACATGCATTTCAAGGCGTTTCAAATTCATAATTAACATCTTAGTTACGTCATGATCCGCAGTCCCCGAAACAGTGGATACATGGTTATTAAAAAGATCATATCTTGAGTTATTAGATTCCAAATCACGCAAAATCAAATCCTACTATTTCCTTAATTAATGGGGAATATTATCCAATTTAAAATTTCATATTTAAACATTTTAAATAGGGCTGAAATTTTATCACAAGATAGGATGCAAAAATTGAAATGCTAAAATTTTCATGAACCCAAACGAGCCCAAATCTTCGTAGGTTCATGGATCTCATCCAAAACTTTTGACAACCTAGCTCTGATACCACTTGAATAATACAGGAAAAATTCTCAAGCGCATCACGAAAGCGTGAGGATCGCATCAAATGTGATCGGGAGCGATTAGTCGCACTAGTTGCTCCGGGCAGCGGAAATTAAAATTTTCTATGAGATGAAACCACATGATCCAAGAACACTTCTCAGATCATTTCGTCTAAATCACAAACAAGTAATAGGATTACCTCTTGAAGTGTGGTTGCGATCAAGTCTCTAAACCAAGAGACCTCCTGTCTCAAGTCCGATCCAACAAAGGAGACGCTTGCGAGCGCGGGGATGAATCACGTGCTCCTCGCAATCCATGTTGATGATCCAAGCAGCGGATCTCCCGATCTCGTCACACGAGATCCAACATATTCTTCACGAGCGAGACGCACCAAAGGAGATGGAGATCCGCGAGTAGATGATCCGGCAACATAACGACGATGCTGCGTCGATGACGACTCTTACAGTGGCTCCATGGTGGACGACCATTATAAGAGAGAGAGAGAGGCTTGGCGTGTAGAGAAAAGAGAGAGAGAGAGATAGCATTCATTAATCTTACATACCTCTTGAAGAGCAAGGGGTGCCTCTTCTTATATAGGGTTTTGGGAGTCCATGGGTCTCAATCCATGGACAACACACAATCAATGGTTGAGATTGACTTGTGTTTCTTTCAATGGCTATGATCTTGTTGTAAAAACACAACAACAATTAATTTAATTTAATATATATCGATAAATTAATATATTTAAATTCAAATTAAATTAATTAGTTATCCTTGGAGATAATGAGGAGCTAAGCCATATCCCCTAAAAAGAGGGGATGACTACCAACATCTCATGAGATCTCATTATCTCATGAGATCTCATTATCTCATGAGATACATTATCTCATAATATCTCCAGGATTTACAACAACACTTGTTGTAAATTATTTCACAAAAATAATTGATAATTATTTTGTGAAATATTACAATCATGCCATTGGAAAAATGTGAATCACATTCACATCTCAAAACAAAATGTAAATTATATTTTAATTAATCATCCAATGTGAATCTAGTTCACATCAACAATTAACTAACAAATACAAATCACAATATGCTCTCTTTAATATATTATAAATCACATTTATAATGTATATATGATTAATATGGATAGTGTTATCCACATTATTCATATCCATGATAATTAAATCGTATTTAATCATCTTGGATATCTATTATCATGTGCTAATACAATATGAATCACATTCATATTATTCACATCTTTGACACTTAAACCACATTTAATTATCTTAGATAACTCTCCTTATAATATGAATCAAAATCTTATTATCCATGATAATTAAGTCACATTTTATTATCAATTTTCTCGATGCTCGGATACATATATCAATAATGAAATTATCCATGAACTCTTTCAAGGATAATGCGCTTTCTCCGCAGATACTTGGAGATAAGGACAGAGCAATTGTATTTTTCCACGTATAGTAACTTGGATATTGAGATCACATCTCAAATCCAGATCTCGAGCCTCCCATAGATGCTTGATGAAATCAAGACAACAAATCTTATCTTCTCATTGAATCTGAATCACATTCAGATCAATGTTCAACATTTGGACCAAGATCAGATTACTTCTCTACTAAGAAGAGTCACTAAAATCCAGACCCGTTTCATCACTCCCTAGGAATGGAAGCATCGTGGTTATACAATCATTTATGATCACATCACCCTCAGGTATTCCCAACACCTGTAAATCCTGCATACTAGAAGGAACATAATAAACCCGAAGTATTAGATCCACTTTGTACTCTCTACTTCAGGGTTTTATCAGTAAGTTTCTCATTTGATCATTGGGAGTTGGTATCGATCATATACTTTCCAAAAGCATATATCATACCTAGGTCTTGATTATATACTTTGCAAAAGTATATATCGATCCTACAAATTCAGTCAAGCTTCCAAAGCAAGATGACCGTGTACGGAATTAGGTTCTTCCCAATATCTCATGAGTGAGCTCATGTCTTCCGGTTCAGTAATGAACCTGTATGATCCCTTTGAGAGATCATATTACTCATATGCCCTTGCATGAACACTAGCGCGTCGGTGTATAGACCTTGGTTAGGTCATCAACCTATTGGTCTGCCAAATGTACATACTCAGACATATAGTAATACATTTATCTCTGGTCATAGGATGCGTGCCTATATCGTGACAACATACAACATAGGACTTTGGTAACCTCGATCTTGTTAAGTTAACTCTTTGACCTAACTAATCTGATACCTCCGAATCTTTATTCCTATGCATAGGACCTGCATCAAGAGGTCGATCAGATATCATTCTATGTGAGAAAGGATTGCCATCTCCTACCCAGGCTTGAGATCACATCTTAACAATCATTTAACAGTGCTTGATGAGTCCTCAATCTAACTCTTTAGATATTCATCCAAGCACCAACCTCTATGATTCAATAATTGAATCAACAATTGTATGATCATTAAGATAGCCATGGTACATAACCTTAATTGTACTAAGGGACCTATTATGAAAATTAGTTATTCTTCATTTCAGATCAGAGAATGATATTTGCAATAACATTTATTGCATAGTGGCTCACCGTGGGCTCGCATGTCCAACACTCCCCACTCCCCTCTCCCCCTTTGCCACATCCGCCTTCCTCCGTCACCCTGTTCTCCTCATCGCATCCCTCCTGCCCGACCCATGCCACGCGGAACTCGCATAATTCAACCTTGGAGCTCACCGGCATCTCCCCAATCCTCGAATAGTAAAGCTCAAGTGCCACTCTGACAATCCTTGCCATTTTCGTGGATCGCACATTGCTGTGTGGTTTGAGGGTGGGGGACAACACGATGATGTGGAGATCGATGGCCTTGCTCTTCGTGGGAGTACTCTTGGCTCCCTCGTGGTAGAGGATGGTATGGTCCATGTTGGGTACATTGACGATCTGTGGCTGCCCGCCTCGGGCCTTGGTCTCGTTGGTGTAGAGCGCAAGGAGCACGACCTCGAATCCGACGAGGGGTTTGCAGAATATAACATGGGATAAGTAGATGCCGGTGAGAGTGGGGATGAATCAGAGGATGGAGAGGTGGAGTCGGGATCAGAGGATTGGCAGTGTGGCAGAGGCGGGAGAAGATGGCAGTGCCTACAAGGGATTGTGGAGGGGGTCTGCGGAGGTGGGGATGAGGGTCGGGGAGAGGATAGTGGCAAGGGGATGTTTCTGGGAGTAATTTGGTCCAAAATTTCTCAAAATAAATGGACGTCTCCTTCTCCCATTGGAAAAAGACCACATTGTAACCGAAACAATATATTAGGTACCTTAATGTTACTTTTTTAAGTTTAGGGACTACATTGAAATCAAGTGTATAGTTTAGGGACTTTTGTGTAATTTACTCTTTTATTAATAACAACTATACTTTATATAACTAATATACATAGTTTACATATTACTCGACATGTAAACTATTGAATTTTAGTTAAAACTAGTATCACAAATGAAAAACTTAAAAGCATATCATATTAATACACGTATTATTTGGTATATATTTATATATTTTTTATTTTTTGCAGGCTGTCCCATGCTTAAATCTCCAACCCCAAGTCCAACCCATGAACGGGGTGGACGGGCGGGCCCCCAACCCATTGGCCAGGTCTACCCTAGGGAGTCAGGCTGGGCCAGTGGGCCTAAATTTGGGCTATCATTTGAACCGGGCCATGAGGCCAAACATGCTGAGTTGACCTAAGCCCAAATCTGACCCAAATTATAAACATGCCTCCAGATGAGACCCACAAGCGACCCAAGTTATGATTGGGCTTGGGCCAGGGTGAGTTACGTAGGTTGGGCTTCCGGTTTGGCCTATCATCCCTGCCTTTATGTCCTTTCCACTCCTAAGATTGGTTTCTCAAGATGGTGTTGGTCACAACAAGTAATTCGACAATATTAACAAACCAAAAGTAAGCCTCGTCTTAATAAATATTTACTTTATTGTGTTTCCTCTCTTAATTTTTTGTTACGTTCAAAAATTAATGGATAACATGTACTAAGAGATAAGAGAAGGAAGTGTGCAGAGAACACATGACTTAGGGCATGTTTGGTAATTAGATTGGGTTGGAGTAACCTTCTATAAATAGTAGTTGTTTGGATGAAAAGGAGGATTAGAGAATGTTGAAATGATGAATATGATGTGACGTCATATTGGTTTGTGATGGAATTCTAACCCATGGATGCACCCTGAGGCTCCGTTTGGTTGCAGGGTTGGGCAGGGTTGGATTGGCCCAATCCGGGATACCCTTCCTTCCAAACACCCAAATCCTCCTCACAGTTTACTATTCACAAGGGTACCCAACCCAACCCGGAGTGTAATCAGCGAGGTGTGTAATGATGAAATTGGTTAGGCCATCATCTCCAAAGTGCCAATTCCGTTCAAGATATATTCCTTTAAAGTAGGCATTGCGCCCTTCCAAGTTACAGCTTTACATAGAAGGCAAGACAGAACAAAACAAAATAAGGCCCATAGAAAATCAGCAAAAAACTGGTGAGAGTTTGAAAGAATGGTTCAAGATATTTTTGTTTGTCCATTCTCTCTACAAAAAAGGTGGGACTATCCCATTGTCAGCTCCAAGATATTTTGCTCTCTGGCAACGAATTAAAGAAGCGGGTCCATTGGCTGTGGGCCGTCCTGAAAGAGTGCCTCACAGTCACCCCCTTGGATAAACGCTGACCCCCTCTTATCACCACACACACAGAGATCATTGGTCCAAGCAATCCCCCTGAGAATATCACCTAACCGCCCACTCTCCCTTCCTCCTCGATCGAGCTTCTGTGAGGCGGACGATCTACATGGTGGTCCTCCTCGGCAACGCCTCCCCTCCCAGTATCCTACCGAGGGATCAGTTCAGAGGAGGTGGGGGCAATGGAAGTGTGAGCTGCTCCTCCCTATGCCTTCAGGACAGTAACAAACCCTACGGGATGAAGAGGAGGAGTGCCACGGTGAAGGCGGCAGTGTTCTGGCGGAAAGAGATGCCGACGGAGGTGGAGATGGAGTCTATCAACAATATCGAGCAGCTCGACGAGATCCTCCGACAGCTGCAGGAGGAACATCGCTCCATCGTCATCGAATGGTCTGTTCCCATCTCCATCTACGCATCCTTCTTTTGTGTTTTTCACCTAATCTCTAGTCGTCTAACAACCTTTCTTCGTGGCAACAATGGGGTGGGTCGTTTGAACGCAAATACCAGAACATAGTTTTGACACCACTTCGCATTGAAAACTTTAGTGCATGCTCTCTCTCGGCTAAAAAGAAACTAGATTTAGCGTTTAAGAAAAATAATTATGATACTAGTTTAAAATTTCATATAGCCAAAATAAAAGTCATATTGACTGAGCTCAATTCCTGTTGTTTTTTGGTCATAATTAAGGGGGATTAGCATCAATCGAGAAGTTAATTTGTTAATTGGGTTTCCGATTTTATATATTGGTGTGGTGACTTAAGAAAGAGAAAGTAACATATTGCTTGATTCTAACCTTAAATAAGTCTTCTGAGCTTTAGTAATAAAAAGAGAAAGAAAGATAGAGTTAATATCCGCTCTCATGCTATGGTTCTTGTAAGTCATGTTTATTTGTATTTTCCCCTTTTTTTCACAATTCAAATGTAAGGGTGTACACATAACAGATGCAATTAAGCTGTAAATTACAAACAAACTCAAACTCTGCTATGTGTTCGGGAGTGGAACCAGAACCAAGTTGAACTTTCCGAATCATATATTTGTCGTACCAAATTAACTTCTTAAGCCCCATTTTTCTTCGGTGATACTCACACAATCATTTTGAATGCTACAGACCACTGACCGTGCAGGTGCTTGTTGTGACCGGAATCAACATGATATAGAAAAGACATTTTTTTTTGGATTAACATGAATCTTTTTAATAGGTTGACAGATAGACGATTATGCATTTCAGATTCACAATCCAATTAGAATAATTTGGGAATTTGCAACTTACCCTCCATCCAATTTGAACTCCCACTTGAAATCAATTTGATTAGAAAAATGGTGAAGTTTTCTCCTACTTTATTGTTCATTTGGAAAATAAGCATTGGAATAAGGGGTCAATTCCTCACCCGATGCGATTCTCAAGAGTACGGTTATTCACATCCACATCACATTATTTCACCTTATTCCTTATTTCTATCGTTATTCCATCTTAGCTACCCTTATTCTCCTTATTCCTATCTTTCCATCCGAACAGAGAATAAACCGTTATTCTCCTTATTCCACATTCTTATTCATGCTTATTCCTGAATCGAACGACTCCTAAGTCTGGCACACCACATAGATTCTTGCTCAAACCAAAATGTTGAAAGATCTGATTAATTTTTACAATGGCTGTCGGCTACCTAATGTAATCCCCACAAGGAAGGATTTGAACACTGATCTTTTCGGTGGTAGTCACACTACACTACTCCGAGTCCATTAAGTGTGTACTTGAAACCATTTTGATTACTCATTGTCATTTTATAGGTTTATCAAATTAAAACCTAATTACATTAGTTCAATATGACACTGCTCTCCTTATTTAAATGAATTTTTCTATAACAATTGACGTATTTAGCTAAATTTGGAGGATAAATCTTGTCATTTTTTTGACTCCGTAACTCAAAATTCTGACTTTGTCACTATTTTGTACTGTGTAGGATGGCAGAATGGTGTAGGAAATGCAAATATTTGAAACCTAAGCTCGAGAATCTCGCCGGCGAGTTCCATCCCAAGTATAACTTTGGTTGCCTCCCCTTCGTTCTATGCCATTTATTATACTCTTTGGTATAGAATCCGAGCAATGTTTATGAATTCTGATAATAAAATGCGACTTGGTAATTATGGCAATGATCATGAATCATTGGTAACAATGTGCGTATATTGTTAACACATATGCAGCAATGTAATCGTGTCCTGAGCTGTTGGACGTTTTCTCCAAGCTATAGATTTCCACAACAGTGGTTACTCTGGATAGCCCCTTCACAATATATCTAAATCCGCTAAGCTCTGATCATAGAAACAATGTTAAAAAAATAGTAAATCGTCTGAAAAATATACAATTTCGGTGTAGTTTGGATTATTTAAATAAATTCAACAGCAATTCTCTCTCCTTGACAGAGTAAAGTTCTACAGCGTGGATGTGAATAAGGTCTCACAGGCTCTGATCAAGCGTGGAAACATCTCTGTATGTATGCCTCTTCTGATAGACAAGATTACTCTTGAAATTTCCCTTGTTTTCTCAATGAACTGATTTTGTTTACTTTGCATATTGGTTCTGATTTGACAATTCATGGATCCAAATGCAGAAAATGCCAACTATCCAGGTTCGGATTTCCTAGAATCTTATTGCCTTTCTCAAAGGAACCATATCCTGCTACTTTAATTTTCTTGATACTTTCTTATCATTAAAAAAGAAAGTCTTGGAACTTTCAACCATTTTTATGTTGAGTAGAATTAATCACCTACCTACCGTAACAACATGTTTTTTTATCTAACTATGATTTTTGTAATTTAAGTCCATCTTTGTTAACTTTTTAACCCAAATCTCCAACAAGACCAGGTGGCATATGCATCGAGAGATCGCATATGGTTTTTGTATGCCTATGCTTAAGACAGACACATGACGATGCCAAATTTTCTTTGTATATTACGTTTGTCCTTGGTTAAAGTAACATAGAGGCATAAGATTATAAAAGGATAAAATCATAAATTTTGTAAGACTACAGGGGCACAAGTGTTATTGCAAAGAAGATAGAGGTGTAACTGTAACTATAGAATGTCAGAGATGTACAAATGTAAAAAACTCAAAATTGTAATGAAGTAATTACTAATTATGATTTGAACCATCTAGAGAAGTTATGGCTCAATTGAGACATTGTAGAAGGGATTTTTAAATGAAAATTTTGGAAAGATGAATAAATAAACCCATAAAGATTGAATGCTATGCATATTCCAAAAGATGCTATACCTACGGAATAAAGTGTGTTTTTTTAAACACATACCAATTCTAAGAATGATGAAAATCTGTGTGGAAAAAGCTTTCCGGTGGAGTCAGCCATTCGAATAATAGATCTAAATGCATTACTCCTTGACCAAAAGGAATTCAATGGATCCAACGAATAAAGTAAATGGTGCCAATATAAGCAACGGAAATAGCATCATATTATCCGATTCATGTGGATAGGTAGAATTGTATTTTTTCCAAAATGATACTAAAATTTCATATTTGATTTATTATATTCCCATCGAGTTTATACGTATTGTTCGAAAAAAATGCGCTAGATCATACTTTATTTCATTTTCTTTGCAAGAGAAATCAACAATAATTTGTTTGTTGTGTTTATATGCAGTTGTGGAAAGATGGGGAAATGAAAGCAGAGATAATCGGTGGTCACAAAGCCTGGCTTGTCATCGAGGAAGTGAGGGAGATGATCCAAACTTACATCTGATCTACATACAGAGGGACACATCTAATACTTTATCTGAATCACAAGTATATGAAAAATATGTATGATTCTTTTATGGGAATTTGTAAGAAAAAATTGTCGATCTATAGAACATTACACGATAACTTCAGCATTTCTCGTGACAAATAGCGAAGGACACTAATTCGAAAATAGGAAAAGCCACTTTAAAATGTTTATGCTCACCTACTTCTAATTCCCTCCTGTGGCAATGCTTGATTCCTCGTCTTATAATTAATTGAATCCATGTCTTAATAGTTGATTCCTTTGAAGCAAGATGGTTAGGCCTCGTGCATTACGGAAGCGTGAGGATATGATCATATTCAATCAAAAAACAGGTTCTTTGCATGAGTTGAGATAGTAATGAGATGTAAAAAAAAGATGATGAAGCCACGTGGATTGAAAACCATTCTCAATCAGTTTCATTAAGTTCACACAAGGTTAGAACATACCTCAACCGGTGAATGTGATCCTTGAGTAACTAAGCAATGAAACCTCTTAAGTCCAATTTGATGGAGATAACATTTGAAGATGTGGGGATGAATCACATGATTCCTACTATCCAACAAGATGATCTCAATTCCTTTGCTCCTAATTTCGTCTAAGGAATTCATCTTCTTCTTCAAGAGCATTGGCACTGAAGAGGAAGATCCTCCCCAGGAGATCGATCGAAACGAATCGAGTAACACCAAGATAGGAACAACCATGGAGAGGGGATGTCTTGGTGATATGGGGGGTGGCCACAAGGAGAGGAGAGGGGTTGACATGTAGATAGATAAATAGAGAGAGAACGACTTGTTGTGTTCCGATTACACAAGGAAAGATGGGGTTGCCTTTCCTCTTATTCTATATTATCTCTTTATTTTTTCTGTTTATTTTTTTGTATTCATTTAAAAACTATATCTCTATTCATTAATTAGTTTTGAAATTTAGTTATCATTAAATAAATCTAAATTATTTGTGATCAGTACAAATATTAATCCATCAACAAATATGAATCATATTTATAGATCCGAAACTAAATGTAAATCCTATTTACATTTATTATATAATGTCAATCTGACTCATTGACATTAAATTTTGTAAATCCTATTCACAATCAAGTCTTAATAAGATACAATGGATCTTATCCACACTATTCGTGATTATTGTAATCAGCATTGTCTATATTAATCTTATCTTGGAAAAGTAATCAAATTTAATTATCTAAAAATCTTATCTGTACGTATCCAAAAATAATGTAAATCTTATCTAGATTTTTTCGGAATACTGTGGATAACACTATTAAGGATAATGTTACTTAGGATAACTAAATCGAATTTAATCATCCTAAATTTTTCTTCTTTGCGTAATCATTTAGATTTGTCTCTTTTGGACAATCCTTGAACTCGTACAAGTATAATGTGCCTTCTCCGTAGACACTTGGAGATAAGGATAGGGAGATTGTATAGGCCATGTATACTGGCTTGGATAATGAGATCCAATCTCATATCCCTATCTAGTGGACTTCTTAGACCTGTATAATCATATTAGTCAGTTTAAAGTGGGGATATTAAACATGCGGTAGTAGAGATACGAGCTATTTAAAATGCAAAGAGAAGAATCCATCAGAGATATGTATACAAGATTCCCAAGTATCATCAACAATATTAGGAATCTCACAGTTGAGATTATCGATGCAAAATAAGTAAAGAAGTTGCTCATATCCCTTACACCTTTCTGGAGCACTACCAAGGCGGTCATCAAGGGAGCCAATGACATCAACATTCTCCCAATTGATGAGCTGATAGGCAAACTCCAAGCCTACAAAGTTGAGACAACTTAGACAATCGAAGTAGATGTAGAAGTAAAGAAAAAGAAAGGGATTTCACTTCAGAAAACATAGTCAACCTCAGAAGACACCCCAGAGGATAACTGATGTCATAATATTCCTGAGTAATTAGCTGCATTTCATCATTTATTCTACATTTTTATCATTCATGCATGTAAAATTAATATTTGCATTTTAACATTCATAATTGCATCCATAATCATCTTCACATTTGCACCCAACTTCATGTATTTTTAACTTAGTCATGCTAACTCCAATTGACCTCAAACGACCTCCATAGTATACATATTACTAACAAGATTAAAGAAAAAATATAAAAAAATTACGAACTCAAATAATTGGCCCGTGAGACAAAACCCCAATTTCAGACTAGACAGACTAAAACACTCTTATCTTCCTCATACAGTGCCCGATTTAGGTCTACTCACTTTTAAAGTAATACATATTCAAAGCCTTTAAAAAAGATCAATTTCATAAAAATCGGAGCTCGTACGTGAATGTTGGGTTTTGGGCCTCTTTTGCATGTTTTGAGTTTTCCCTGATTTTGACTTGATATTTTATGTACATAATTAACTCATTTTCTCTTATTTCATTTTCATCTATATTTTTTTGATGAAAGTTTTAATAAAATCCACAAAAATCCAAATTCAGAATAAGACTGAAATCAAAGAAACTGACCAAGTCCAAGTGTCCCTTAAGAGTCTGTACAAATATCTCACCTTTTCTTCTGTATTTTATTTTCCTATTTTCTTTTTATTAAAATCTAAAAAATAGATATGTAAATATTTATATTTGTTTTTATCATATTTTTCGAATTTTCTCTTGGTTAAAAATCACAAACAATTACAAAACCCAAAAATCAAGGCATTTTATGTACGTAGAGTACCTCAAAAATATCATTTTGTACAAATGATCTCTTTGCTCTCGGTCTGTTCATTAAAATTGTAGAATTCATCGAGAGGATCAATTTTTGTGTTGAGAACTTTTCCATCTGAGCTCATTTGCTATTTCTTTCCCATTTATATTTTTATTTAATTTTGGATTTTTATGGAGTTGACATGTGGTGGCTCCTGGAGCCGTCACATATCACTCATTTTAGCCTTTTAATAACCCTTTTTATTTCGTTTTTTAAAATTTTTATTAAAAAGAAAAACAATTAAAAAATTGAAAATAAATGAAATGTCTTCTCTCACCTCACGTGCCACGCACGTGAGGACCCTCTTCTCTTCTCTCTTTCCAGTCAACACCGGCCGCCGCCTCCTTCTCCGTAACCTCCGCCCGCTACCGGCCGCCGCGCAACCAACTCCCCTGATCTCTTATCCCCTCTCCCTCCTCTCCTATATAAAAAGCCTCGTCACCTCCCTTAAAGATCATCCGCCATATTCCAGGAACGAGAGAGAGAGTTTTGGAGAGAGAGGCCGGTGATAGGGGCCTCTCTTCTCTGGCGAAGATCCTCCTCTTCAGGCGAGATCATCCAAGCTTCCCACGACTCCGTCGTCGTGGTTGAGGTGACAACAGAAGAGGGCCTCCCTCCTCCTCGAACCCAGACGACATTCTATCCCATTTTCCTCCTTTTTTCCATTCCTATGTTATTTCACAAATCTCCAGTTCTTCCTATCATGCCCACCAGTCACCCTTCTTGAGCGTCTCCTTTCATCTTACCACCACCGTCGCGACTCCACTTGAACCACCAGCCGTCAACATTGGCAGGTGCATCCTCGCTAACACACCACTACGCAGGGAAGCGTCACACTCCTCCATCCAGCCAGAGCCACCCGTCAGCCCCTGTTCTTGGAGCAGAAGCCCGCGCATAGCAGGTGCCTCCACCAGCCACCGTCCATCGAGCGTGCATAGACGTCGCACACCTGCGCGCCACTCCAGAACAACAACCTTCAACTGCGACCTTCCCAGCTACTACGCGTCTTCGCCTTCAGCTGGTACCCTTGCCTTCTCTCCCCCACAACCTCTGCCCTAGGCACGCACGCACCTCTGACAGGCCTGCCGCACTAGAAGGATCTCCGCTAGGCGCGCCGCTCTAGGAGACCCCAACGTCGACCAAATCTCCAGCAACCGCATGGTGTGAGCCCCTCCACACATCTTAGGCCCATCAAAGAGGAAGAAAGGGGTGCAACACCTCACGTGCTTCGCACCCCTTTATTGGAGAATTGCGAAGAGACCCATCAGGTCCCCGTATTCATGCCAAGGTCCAGATACTTAGGGGCCACGTGCTAGGTACGTGACCACTTAGGAAATTTGCAAGAAGAGCCCCTACAGAACCTCATTATCATCTCTATACCCAACCATCAGGAAGCACGTACGTGGCTCATGACTATTGGAAAAATTACTTACATAAGCTCCATGGGTTAGAAAATTACACCCGTGCCGCTGTGCATGAATTTTTCTTATTTAATTATTGTAATTTAGATTGAGACCCATGTATTTCCCTTTTATTTTGAACCTCATTTTAGCATCATTTTATTAGCTAAAAAATTAAATTGTGTTTGTCAACTAATTTGTCTACATTATGGCATATGTTTGATATTTTTATTAATTGTGGTTAATTAATTATTAAATTTCTTGCGATAAATTGCACATTTTCCCCAGTCAATGCTTCGAAATTCATAAGTAATTCACCATAGATCGAAAAATTGCTAAAAATTCACGGATTATAGAATTGGTTGTATTTCATATAATGCCCAAAAAGAATTGCATTTGTATGCATATTTTGTTCTTGAAGAATCTATTTGTGCATTTCACTAATTGATTTTTAAGGTATTACATCGAATATTTTTAGGATCTAAGATTTTTCTGAGATAGATGACCTAGCGATATATCTTAGATAATTATATTTCTTAAAAATAAATAGATTTAATATTTATTATAATTAATTAGTGAAAATATCATTGTCTGCATATTTTATTCACAAAAAATTCATCATGTATCCGAAAATTACAAACAAATCATGGTAGTCTAATTTCTTTACATTTCACATTTTGACCATGTTTGGGGATTTTTGGACATAGTTTGATTGAAATTTACACTTTAACCCCTAATCTTTGCCAAAATTGCATTTACCTCATTTATTACATTTAAAATATAAAAAATTTCCTTTTTGAAAACCTAGCTTAGAGATCGACTAAAAACCAACATAAGGAGACAACTGCCTCCTTGAATTCAACCTGGGACTTATCAAAGTAAAAAAATTTTGACCACTCGCTTTAATTTGATATTAATTATAATTGCAATTTTTGATCAATCGTGAAATTACCCGCCTGCAACAAAACATCTTTTAATCATTAATTCCATCAAATTAAGAGGGTGATTTTACGGTTTTTCAAATGGTGCCATTGCCGGAGAGGCACGACTTAGGTTGTTTTTAAGAAAATCAAGTTTTAAGGTCGTCCATCCCTAGGTAGTCTGCCCCCGACTTTCTTCTAATTATTTCTCCATATTTTCCCCCTTCCATTTTCAGCATTTTCATTTCTTTTATTTATGTATATTTTTTTGTGAACCTCTCTCTAATTTTTGATCTTCTATTTTTTGTGGGTGATACCCGTGAATTTGGAGCGGCTTTCTTGGAAACCGACGCATCTCGGAGCGACCAGATACATGCCTTCTTTTTAATTTTTGAAGAGAGAGAGAGAGATAGTTTTCTTTCAGTTCTACTTAACTGCTCATTCCCAGTAGTTCCCGATCGGGATCTCGCATGTGTAAAAAGAGACTGAACTTTTTTCTGTGGTGTGTCGGCTTGTTTCACCCTCTAGTGAGGGTGGGTCTGACTTGAGTGGCAAAATTAGGATAGGCACATAGTAGTGTAAATTCAAATTTGTTCATGCCCTTCGTAATTTAGGATCACACTTACACTATAAATATATGCACCATTAATTGTTTCACTTAGTCAAATTCAACTCACTTCTTCCCGCTAAGTAGAACTATCTGTTAGGTGCGGTTTCATCGCTTGCATTTCATATAGTGCAAGAATTTCAAGTCTGTCTAGTATATTTCAAAGAGAGTGAGGAGGCACTGTAAGTATTTCTAACTCAACATTCATTATCGTGTTTCCCGCTGCATGGCTTTTTTGATCTCGCTTGGTTTTCATTCACATAAGAATAAAGGAAATTGGAATCCCCATGTAAACGTGCATTGTTCCCTACTCAAATTCAAGTGATAAACAAATTAAAACTAGGGGGTTGCTAACATTATTGATTAAATAAATTTGGATAAAATTGAAAATCATTGTTTTCGAGAGAGCAACCCCGTCACTGTTTGATTTTATTGCAAGGGAGAGAGAGACACAATAGGATAGAGCCAAGCCATAATTTTCGTACAGACAAGTGGTTCTTTCTTTTCAGGCGATTAGCTACTTTTCATTGATGATCTACGGGTAGTCGGTAAATGATCCGAATTTCCTTAGCAGAGTGGGAGGTTTAGAGGACTCCTTAGTCCTCAAGGAATGGGTAGTCGTATTTATACTGTCCGCACTTACTCCTATACTGGCTGAAAGTAGGTCCAACTAGTCGTAAGAATCGGGCTAGTCTATAAGGAAATACATGCACCTAACAACTCGTTAACCCTTTCCAATTTAGTGTTTATCGCCAACTAAAATAGACAAGATAATTTGGCCGAACCTACACGACCTTCACTGAGTTGAGTTGATGAAATCGGGGTTTGCATTTGTGTATTGAATTGTGTGACAGTGCACTTGCACACAAAGATCGTGGTTTCACAAATGATGACAAAATATTGGCACTCATACCCAGACTCCATGGGTTGTGCTCACATGACAAATTCCCAATCTTCTTACCCACCTTGTTTTCAGAGGAACTCTCTCTTTGAGGTAGTTTTTCCCAACCATCATTTTCTTCATCCATCCACCCACCTTTGGTTGAAAACTTAATATTTGAACCGTTCCCAGAACCAACCATGTTGTATGAAGACACAATGGAGAGAGCAGATTTGAGGATGAACATAGGCGTAACCAACTTTGCTTGAGGAACATGATTCTCGGTTACGTACGAAAATTCATTGTTTGAATCATCCTCTACTCGGGATGACTCACAACCCGAGTATGATCACTTTTCGTTTGACCACAAAATAACACCCAAAGTTAAGAATATATGACTCATGATCAAGCCCTAATAACAGAAAACTGACTATAACTCGGTTCAGGAAAAAATGCCAATGTCTAGGCATACCGAGCATAGTCACTCAAATGGAATTCATGAGACAATAATGGACGACGTATCTCAAATCAATAAAAGGACCACGTTTTTGACTGAACAATTTGATATTGTCATCCAAATAGTCAAAGATATGATAATCAACCAAGAGGAGTCAAGAAAATCATAGAGCGAACCCAAAAACCATCATGTGCCTGACACCCAAACACAGACACCACATACCACTGGCCCTCCTTCTGACTTTAGTGAAAATTCCAAAAAAAATAAAACAAATCAGAAAATTCAAAAAAATCGGACAACATCAATATGGAACTGTTTTACAAAAGACTAATTTTAGAGCTTCCTTAATCAAGGTCATAGAGTATGTTCCTGATCTTCAGAGATTTGTGAAGAGTTGACTATCACCTAAGAAGATGGGAAAGAAAGGATCTAGAATAAAATTTCATTTAATGATTATGGTCATTTCAATGGTGCTGACCCAAACAAACAAGGTCCGGAAAGTTAAACGATTGACCAAGGAAACCTGTGTAATTGAGAATATTGAGTTTAATAATTTCGGATTGACGACAATTCCACATTGAATATCCTGCCGAAATCTATGTTTGACAGACTCAAACTCGGACCTCTCAGAAAAACTTGAGTGATCGTTCAATTTCCTGACCGATCCACAAAAAGACCGAGAGGAATCATCTCCGTTCCAAGGTGTCGCATTATCCTGGACATTGAACACCGAGGAGATATATATGAGTCTCCCATTATTCTGGGAAAGCTATTTCTAGCTTCCTCTAAAGCGAGTATTAATTGTGAGACTGAAGATATTATATCCCTAATACAAACCAAATTGATCAAATTCTTGAGGACACACCAAACCTTGAGACAATCGAACCAAAAATCGTCAGTCATGACTTAGAAGAATCTTCATATGTTCAAATCTCTCCACTTATCACAGATTCAAATGAAGGAGAGACATCTTATGAAATGGCTGACGAACCCATGAAGGTGAATGAAATCAATCGAGACACACCTGTTTCACCACACCCGGACAAGGCTATATTGGGTCTCGCTAAGTTCACACACACAAAACCAACAGAGTTTAAATACTCTGGACGTATGCTGACCTTACAAGAATATTACTATTTATACGGAGTCTCATTTGATAGGGAACTCATGGGCAACACCTCACAAAGAATACCTTCTGAACCAACTAAATATCACTTTCAAATATTTCAGAAAAAGGATCTATTGAGGATTACTCATCAAGTTCGGAGGATAAGAGAAGTATGAGAGAGCTCAGTTCAGAGAATCTACAGACTGATTAGAATAAGAAGTCATATGTCAACCCACGTCGGACTTTCCCTATCCCTCCATATTATTAGTCTAAGGATGAGTCCCCTGGTCCCATTCAATTTACTGGAACAATTCGTTATGACCAGACTGACACTTGTTTATCTGGATATTCAAAGGAAGAAAAGATTGACCTGAAAATCGAGCGAGCTTTAAGAAAAAAGCTCAAAAATAAGAATGGTTGGAGTAATGTGACCTTTAATTATTATTCTGATGATAGCTCCAACGGTGGCTGGAAATCTTCCGATTCATCTTCTTCCAATCAATATTCCCTTTCATCACATTTCCTGTAAAAGATCGACCATAAACTGCCTTGATCATCATCCACCCTTTCCCCTGCCCCCATCGATTCACTTGTACATTTTCTTCCTAGACTTAGGCCAAAGCCTAAGTATAGTGGGGGGGGGGGGGGCGATGCCATCTGTGTTTATTCATCATTATACTCCTTATTCGATCTGTATATTCTCTAGATCTCATTGGTTCTCACATTCACTCTTGTCCTATACTTAGGCTGACCAAACCCTAAGTATAAGGGGGTCCGATGCATGCCCTGTATATATATATATATATATATATATATATATATATATATATATATATATATATTCGACCATTTCCTCTAGACCTCAACTGCTCCATTACTTCTTTTTCTTCTTCTTCTATACTTAGGCTGAGCAGAGCCTAAGTATAGGGGAGTGGACGATTTCTTTACTTCTTTTTATTATTTTTCTCTCTACACTTAGCACGAGCTATGTCTTCTTGTCACTTCTTGTGCTCTGAGGACATAACACACACTAAGTATAGGGGGGCTTGTATATATTACATATATACTTTACCCATAGCTCGTACTTTCACGTATTTTCGTATATATTGATTACGAGATGGGTAAAAGTAAAAAAAAACGCAAAACAAATCATCATAAAAAAGAATTAAAAAAAATCTCTTGCATATCATCCTTGCATACAATTAGAAAAAACTAAAAAAACAAAAGAAATCTCTCTTACTATTGCACGTCATTTTTGCATTCATATCAAAAAATAAATAGAAGAAGAAAATCATTTTGCACCTCATATGCATCTGCATTTCATATCTAGTATATGCAAAGTGGAAAGATATTGGGTTCTGAACCGAGTTGTGAGTAGAAATGGAGAGTGGTCTTGACATGGCTTTAATCTATCTAATTTCCAGAGGAAGTTCACCAAGAAATAGGATTTAATTAGCTTCAGGTCTTTTGACTTAATTCTTCGAGTTCCGCATGCCAATAGGTAGTCTTTGATTCTTAGTGTCTAACCTTGTCGTCTAATTCTGGGTATAGCTTTTGTGTATGGAATTAATTTGTTCTCTAGCACTATGCACTTAGCTCAACTCATACCGGGTGTTGGAAGACTATGTGGGTCTCTTTTCTGGTAGCATGGACATCTGAAGACCAGATTATGGGTTGAAATAAAGCTTCAAAAAGGAATGGACAACTGGGCGCAAATTTTTCTAAGACTGCAAAACATGTACGGGAAAAAAGATTCCATATCCGTAGGGCCACAAAAAGATTTATGCAGAGCCACCAAAAATCCATACCAAAAAGAAGCCAAATTACCAAAGAAATATTTGACCAAAAAGGTCCATGCTTCAAGAAAACCTGCATATCTTATTGGAGACTTGGCTAAACTGGCCGGCTTCACAAGGAGAGGTGACTACACTGGTCACACTCCAGTTCTTTTCTCCTTATTCTCATTTCTTTCCCTTTCGATTGTGAACACAACATGACAGAACTTAGAAAGAAATACATGACTCCCTGAGGATGAATTACTGGGAGGGGGGTTTGCATGGTAGTCCGTCATTCGTGATGGGGAGAGCTAAAACCTTTCACACACATGAGACAATTGTTCAATGTTCTTGGGATATGCTTTGGGAGAAGGATTGATCTCAGATGACTTCTGAGCTGAATCTGTTTCAATGATATGTAGAACTTGAGGGCTGTTGATTTTAAAATCCTAGGTCGCACAGAAGTTCCGCCATACTATTAATCCAAAGGTCGGGTCTAGCTCCATTTTCACCTATTGTTCATAACTTTGGTATGTAACCCAAAACCATTTTACTTTTGCATTTCATTTTAGTTGCTCGGGAACGAGGGAGGTTTAAGCATAGTGGGTTGATGAATATGTAATTCATCGTACTAAAAGAAGAAAATAGAGCTTCGTTCTAGAGTAATTAGCTGCATGTCATAATTTATTCTACATTTTTATCTTTCGTGCATGCAAAAAAATATTTGCATTTGAACATTCATAATTGCTTTCATAATCATCTTATCATTTGCACCCAACTACATGCATTTTTAACTAATTCATGCTAACTCCAATTGACCTCAAACCACTCCATTGTGTAAACAATATTAAAGGAAAAATACAAAAAATACTAACTCAAATAATTGGTCCGTGAGACTAAAACCCAATTTCAGACTAGACATACTAAATTGCTCATATCTTCCTCAAACAGTGTCTGATTTAAGTGTACTCACTTTTAAAGTAATACATATTCAAAGATCTTCAAAACAAGATCGATTTCATAAAAATAGGAGATTGTATGTGAAAGTTGGTTTTGGGGCCTTTTTTGCGCGTTTTGAGTATTCCTTGATTTTGAGTTGATATTTTATGTACATAATTAACTCCTTTTCTATTATTTCATTTTCATCTATATCCTTTGCTGAAAATTTTAATAAAATCCACAAAAATCCAAATTCAAAATAACAATAAAATCAAAGAAACTGACCGAGTCCGAGTGTCCCCTAAGAGTCTTTACAAATATCTCATTTTTTCTTTATTTTATTTTCATATTTTCTTCTTTATTAAAATCCAAAAAATTAGATTAATGTGTAAATATTTATATTTGATTTTATCATAATTTTTATCGATTTTACTCTTGGTTAAAAATAAAAAATACAAAACTCAAAAATCAAGGTATTTTATGTACATAGAGTACCTCAAAAATATCGTTTTGCACAGATGATCTCTTTTCTCTCGATATCTTCATGAAAGTTTTAGATTTCATCGAGATGAGAAATTTTTGTGTTGAGCACTTTTCGATCCAAGGTCATTTGCTATTTCTATCCCATTTATATTTTTATTTAATTTTCAAAATTTTTATGGAGTTGACACGTGGCAGCTCCTGGAGCTGCCACGTGTCACTCATTTTTAGCGCCTTTTAATAACCCTTTTTATTTCTTTTTTAAAAAATTATTATTAAAAAATAAAAAAAAATAAAAATAAAAAATTCTTTTCTCTCACCTCACGTGCCACACATATATGGACCCTCGAGGCTGCCTAAGAGACCTCCTACCCATCATCTTGATCTGGCGAGTCGGGCAGATGAGATCTGGAAACACACAAGATGAGCCAACAAACCCCAGGTTCACCTACTCAACATAGAGCTGAAGACCGTAAAGGTTCGGTCAATTATCTTGTCAATTTTTTATTTAGGTGATAATGTTAGTGTATCAGAGCGGTTATGCGAGCTGATGGGAATCTAATACTCCCAACAGACTGTCCCGTATAAAAGGTCGGTAGTCTGATCGGAGATCAAATATGTCTCTAGCCTAGTGTGCGGGTCTCTCTCTCACTCATCCAAACCAGACAAGGAGGGGGTTGCTCTCCCCAAGACAAATTTTTAAGTGAGGTGTCTTTTAGGGTCAACTGTGTTTAACAGTCCCAATTTTATAGTTTTTCTTTTTTAGATATTTTTCAATACAAGCAACGCCTAACGAATTTTTCGATTCTCTTGATTATTTAAGTCCGAAAACAGGGGGAGAAGACGAAAAAGCCGATGCGTGATGAAATCAATGATGCATGCAGAGTAAGAGATGCGTACCTGACTCCAGCAATCTACATGCAAAATGATCCGCGCATAAATGTAAAGACTAAAAATAAACGACCTATATGATGCACAAGAATCCGGCCTTAACAGAGTAATTTCTACACGATAAGAACAATAGCCGGTACTCAAACCTATTTCCGGAGTTTTATCTTGGGAGCCACTCGGTGTCCGCCACAACGGATCCTGCATGCGTTGTATGTGACTCCTCAAGACATGTGGACTAGAGTCTAAGTAATCCGACTTTTTATTATGATTTCATTAATTAGGTCCAATTACGATCTAATAGGTGCAGGAAAATAATCAGGGTTTGGATCCTAATTAATTATGTCACAATCAGAAGAAAATCTTAAGCTAAGTCCAAAACCACGTAAATCAAATAAGCAGTTAATAAAATGCGAGAAAACTGAAAACTGGCGAAAAACGCAGTGAGGTCCCCCGAGCACACCAGTGCTCGATGAAACAGACCCCAGTAGTCACCGATAGAGTCCAAGTCTGAGTCCCTATATTATTACAATAATGTTCTGTAGAAAATAAAACTAAACTATCCTACTGCTATTCTATGGTTATTTGCGCGGCTATTCCGCGGCTCCCGCATTCCTGCTCAGCTCTTCGCGCTCTCCTGCAGCTCTATGCAGAAAAAGGCCACCTTTGACTCCCGCGGTTGCTTCGGCTTCTGAAAAAGCCGCCTCAGTCCTCGGGCCCCTCGCAAGAAATCAAACAAGAATGTGTCAGACCAGATTATTATAAAAATATGCAAAGAAAATCAGAACAAAAATATCTACAAATATCTACAGAAAAGCCGTGAAAAAGAAAACCACAAAGAATAAAAAAATGACTACTAAGTCGCGCTCCCCTGCAACGATGCCATTCTGATGAGCCAAAATTCCCACAAAATCCGAGTAGGGATAAAATCAATCAAGGGTCGTTGCGACGGATCTCGCAGATTGGACTCAATAAGAAAAATCAGACCACCAAATAAGAATAATCAGTCAAAAAGTCGAATAACGGTCTTGCTATTTATTTAACCTGATATAGCGACCAGGGTCAAACTCAAGGAGCACGGGTTGGCTCAAAAGAGCCTACAAAGTAGTCGAAAAATGAAATAAAAAGATAAAATATTTTTGGTGGTTTTTATAGATTTTTTATTTTTTTGTATTTTTAATTATAAAGGAAATATGAGAAAAGAGGTAAAGAGCACACAAACAACAATTTATTAAATACTACAAAATAACTCAAAAAATTCAAATAAAATTATTTTTGTGTTTTATTATTTTTTAACTGTGTTTTTGGTAATTTCTCAAAATGTTGTGATTTTCAGTCGATTTTATAAAAATAGAGAAAGGTTAAAAATCAGAATCAATGTGCAGCTATATTTGAAAGGCTAATTAAAAATATATAATTACCTTGGAAAAATCTAGAGATAATTTTTATGAATACTGGAAATAAAAACTAAGCTACAGAAAGAGAAGTTGCATTTTTTTATTTTTTTTATAATTTTTAATGATTTTATAAGATTTTTAGGGTTTTGAGATTTTTAGGTGTTTTATAAATCAAATTCAACAAAAATTGGGCTGAAGCTCAAAGACAATAGAAGAAACAAAGTAATTTTAAAAGGTTTTTTATATCTTTAATTTATTTTTCAATTCAAACAATAACAAAATGCGTGTTTTTTAATTTTTAAAAATATCAAAACAACTCAAAAATGTCCCAAAAATTTAGTGAAATTTTTACACTATGGCAGGAGCAACATATCCAAATTTCACTTGATTTGGAATTAATTTCATATTTTACTAAACCAATATGAAAGCCACATCACACATGGACCTAAGTGAAAGAAAAATAAATTCTAAGGGCTAAAAAGTAACACATGCGCAAATGGTAGGGGGTTCAGTGTAAATTTTCCATCAAATCGAGCACATGTTCTAATTCAGTACGCACAAGGGTATAAATGCAAATATCATAACTAAAACTTCAATTCATAACATCAAATAAACCCCAAGCCCATACATGCAAAAAACCTAGAAACTCGCGTGTCGAAGTACGTGCACCACAATAGGAAGGACTAAATTGTAAATATTAAAAACCTCAGGTCCTAGGTGCAAATTATCCAAATTAAAAACAATTGACACAAATATTTACAGGACTCAAAGATAAATGCAAAACTGAAGAGGGCCTAAGTGATATTTACCCTCGTTATTAAGATCCACAACTGAAAGGGGGTCCACGTTGCGAGCCTCCCACAAGAGAAGAGCTAAGATCAAAACTGGAGCGAGGAGGCTCAATCAACAGCTCTGGAGGGTCCCAGATGAACTGCTCGCTGGCGAACTTCGCCGGACTACCATGCACACTACGGTCCCCCTCCGATGTTGCTCTGAGAGGGGAAACAAAGCCCGAAGTCGTTCGTCCGCAGCATCTGATGGTCTCCGATGAGGCCAAGCACGCCCGAGGGTCCTCGACGGCGTGAAGCTCCTGGAGCTCCTATGCCCGAGCAGTTGGACCTCCAGATAAGGTCCTTCTTCAGTTCAACCTGCATAGGAAGCAAGCTGGGTCGAGGGAAAAGTGCCTCGACCCGGTTACAGGTGGAATGGGTGATCGTGTGCAGCGGAGCGTAAGTCTCCGGCGAGGCGACGGTGGAGGAGACCTAAGACCTGGTTCCGGGGCAAACCAGGGTGATCAGAGGGGAGTAGAATGTGTAGAGGGGTCTCGTGAAGGTGATGGTCGAGTTAAAAGGGGGAATTGTCGATCTGAGTGCGGTGAATCAGCCGACGAAGGTCGGCGACGCAAAATCGAACAATCGAGATTACAACTAATCTAAAAGCTATTGAGGCTACCTGATGGGTGCAATCATCTATGCTAAAGGTGGGTGACCTCTTGTGATCCTCGCCTCTATGGAGCAACGCCTCCAGAGGCTCGAGCTCGCCGATGGGCAGAGCACGACGACGAAGACCACCAGACCAGGGGCTAGAGCGCCTCTTTCCTCGCTGCGACACCTCCTACGATTTGTTGTCACTCAAGGGAAGAAGGTGGATGTCCTGGGAGTCGAAGACGGTGGACGAAGGTGCGTGAAATGGTGGAAGGAGGCAACGTTATATAGTGTAGTTGTCTGAGAAAGAAGAAGATCAGGCGTGCAATTCGATTCTCGGATCCCTAAAAAAAACCTCGGGCGTGAATCTAGGATGAAGGAACTGCAATTGGAGCCCGGGGTTTAGGCAAATGGAAGTCGGGTCATGACGCGAAAAATCGGCGAAGTCGGGTCGGCACCAAGATCTGCAGAACTGTGGTCCTGGGGGGAGAGTTGACCGGGGGTCAACAATCCCCCGTGGACCAAAGGGAAAATTCCATTGGAAAATTATTTAAAAAATTATTTTAAAATAATAAATGATTTTATTTCGAAATATTTTCAACATGAAAAATGTTTATTATTTTTTAAAGTATATTTTTGTGATTTTTATTATTTTTTGAAAATAAATATATGCATATACACAATATTATTATTATATACATGTATATGTACATATGTATTTTTTATTTTTATTTTTAATTGTTTACTTTTGTACAATTATCCCTATTTTATACTTTATTTATTTACAACATAAAATATGGGATTCAAAATAATTTTTATTTGATTTCTATTAATTATTTATAAAGGTAAAATAAATATATAGGTCCGTATATACATGGTATATATAAGGGGAAGAGAGAGAATTTATTTTTGTTTTGTTTTTATTTTTCTTATTTTTATTTTATTTTTATAAATATATACACATGATGAGGGAACCAAAAATATTTTTATTTGATGAAAAAAATAATACATATACAAAAAAGGGGGAATATGTACAAGACTGAGTCACCCTATCTCTCTCTACTTGTTTTATTTTGCGGTCAGGCCCATATTGAGCCCTCCCTTGGGTTTGGGTCCCTCCATATTTATTCTAAATATTTCCCTCTATTTCTTTATTTCTTTTTTTTACAAAAAACATGCTAATTATGGCTCTTTACATGATGCATGCATTTTGATAATTTTTGTATTTACAAACATTAACATGGTATTTTACCAATGTTTCTAGCTAAAATAAAGGAATAAAGAGTGATGAATGGTGATTCATCAGTATGAGACCCCAATATCTCGACAGTATTCTCCAATTGAGTAGAATTCTCCCATGATTCGTCCTGAGAATTTTATGGAGGATGACTTATCTAGACTTATTGAGAAAAATGAATCATTTGTTAACAAGTTGAGAGATGTCATGGAAATATTGCGCTCAATTTCTATCAGTCTAGGTATGAAAGTGGATAATGAAGTTAGTAGATTAGATGTTAAAAATCGAGCAAGCATTAGAGAACCCACACATTTGTACATCTGGAGATTATTCTACCTTCCTCTTCTACTAACCACTTATCCTCCAATCCACAGTCTGGTCATTCGTCCATTAAAAACACCAAAAAAATTGAAACTCGAAAAAATACCATAAAATAGAAAATGAAAATGACCTAAAAAATAGGATCATGCCCTAAAGGAAGCACTCTGTGAAGAATTGATTTTTAAACTTCCCTTAATAAAGGTCATAGATCACTTCCCCAACCTTAAGAGATTTGTTAGGAGTAAATTGATGCCAAAGAGGTCGGGTAATAAGAGAACAAGGATGGAAAGACACATAATGTCTATGGCGACCTCCTTGGTGATGGGGAGAAAGATCAAGAGCTGTAGAGTGAAGCGATTGCCCCGAGTTGAGTATGAAATCAAAGACACCATTTTTACCAATGCGAGAATCGATGATGACTCGTCATCTCCCAACCTCTGTGTTTGGCAAGCTCAAACTCAGGCCAATCGGAAAGTTGAGAGAGATCGTTCAGCTGGTTGATCGATCTATCAAACGGTCAAAAAGAACCATTTCAGTCATCATTACTTTACAAGGCTCTCAACTCCAAGTTGACTTCATGATCATTGACATTGAGCACCAAGGAGAGTTTGCCCAATCTTCGATTATTCTTGAGAAGCCGTTCTTAGCCTCTGCTAAGGCGACTATAGATTATGAGATTCGAGAGATCAGTTTTTTAGCATTGGGAGTGCTTTGACCACACCCATTCTTTGATACACTTTATTCTAAGCTGAACTACATATCCGCAGACATCCATTACCACTGAGAGACAGATGAGTCCCATCTCTATACTATACATGAGTTACCAACTGTCCAGACAACCATTGGTTCAGAGACTTCCCACACCTCCACTTCACCAACTGCTTGCACCAACACCGTGACAGCTTCTAAGGAGGACTCACGCTTTGAAGCTATCATTGAGTTGGACATGCCTTTTGTTGATTTCCTTGACCATTTCGATGATCCAACGCAAGAGCTCAATAATGCCAAGCCAAATGGGATCACTAGCACCTTCTCGAGACGTACGTTGACCCTTCAGGAACATTACAATCTATATGGTGACTCATTTGATGAGGAACTCATGGTCAGCACCGCACCACATCCCGGACCTTCAAAGGAAACAACCAATACTGAATTAACCCCACCCAAAACCATGGTTTCTCCTTCCTTTAATCGGTTATCCAGTGAGAGGAAGTCGAGAATCGATTCCTCGAGGTCTTCCCTAGAACCTCTCAAGGCGTGTCACTCTCCTCTCCCAATCAATGACTCGGGTTCTAGAAAACAGACTAAGAAAGTTTCCTTCAACATGTCGAAGAAGGAATTTTCGGAGGAATCCTCATCGAGTCTGGATGAGGTGATTTATATGAATGAACTCAGTTCGGTTGTTCTTAAGCCATATCTGAGCAAGAAGACATGTGTCGACCCTCGTTGGGGGATCCCTACACATCATTATTATTCATCTGAGGACAATTCTGACATCAACACACTTGTATATTCCTCATCTCCTCATTCACGCAAGAAGGTTCGTCACAAACCTTCTTGATACTAGTATATTCCTACTACTTCTTGTATATATTTTCTTTCCCTCCCTCCCAGTGATTCGAACTACTAGCCCCGTCTCCATATTGTTTCATTTTATGGCAATACTTAGGATGACCATATCCTAAGTATAGGGGGGAGAGAGATCTGAGTCTCTTCACCATTCTCTGTATATTCTCCAGATCTCATCGATTCTCACTCTTACTTCTGTCCTATACTTAGGCTGACCTAAGCCTAAGTATAGGGGGGAACCGATGCCCACACTGGATATCTATGCATCCACTCCCCTCTTGACCTCACCCGCCCCGTTTTTGTTCTCTTCTACACTTTTGTTGTCAAAGCCTAAGTATAGTGTGGCAGAATGACTTCTACACTTTTTTGCTATTTTATCTGTCATACGCTTAGCCCAAGCTATGCCTTTTTCTTCGCTTCTCATGCTATGAGGACATAGCACACACTAAGTATAGGGGGCTTGTATATATTACATATATACTTTACCCATAGCTCATACTTTCATGTTTTTTTCTGTATTTTAGTATATATTATGCAATAATTACAGGTGGGCAAAAATTGGAAAAATAAATTGTAAAATACATGGATACTAGTATGTATATTGTATAATTTGTATAACTCTGTATAATTTGTAAAATTCTAGTAAAAAATATATTTGCAAAAATTGTTGTAAAATAAGAGGTATAACAAAAAAATACAAATAAAAACAATAACAAATAATAATAAAGGCTTCTTTTTTATTCTTGCATATCATCCTAACATCAAGAGAGAGAGAGAGAGAGTCTTGCATGTCATTCATCTCTGTAGCATGTCATCTGCATCTCATTTGCATATCTAGCATATGCAAAGTGAAAAGTTAGTGGGTTCTGAACCAAGTTATGAATATATGTCGAGGATGGATTTGATTTGAACTTAATCTACAAATTTCAGAGGAACCTTTAGGAACTGGAGTTAAGATTTCTTAGGTCAATTGACTTAATTCTTTGAGTCTTCAAGTCTATATTCACATGTCATCTTAATTGGTCTAAGCAAAATATTTCATGCATACACGTGATTCTTTTAGACAATGACCTAACTTGGAGAATCACCATGCACGTAGCTCTTCATAGATAAGGTGGTCAGGAGATAGAATCCTTTGGCTTGGAGTAGCATACGGGTGAAAACATCTGTCCTCCTCTAGGGAGGGAAATGCAACTCAACATAGTCTGGTGGTGTTGACATCTAAGGAGGAAATGTTGTGGGCTGCAATAAAGCTTCAAAAGAGTGATAGTCTACGGGATCAAGGAGAAAAACTCCTTATATACATGTTGCACCTTGTACATATGTCAAAAAAAAAAGAAGAAAGAAAAAATACAGAATCTCCAGAAGTGGACATGCTTGATTGAAAAGTAAAGTATCTACCGGAGTGTATATACAAGCTTTAGAAAAGAAAAGAAAAGAGCTTCAAAGTTAGCAGCTGGATGACTTGGCTACACTGGTCAAGCATCCTAGGATAGGTTGCTACACTGGCTACCGTCCATTCTTCTCTCCACCCCCTCTTCTTGAGCCGGTTGCACTTGAACTTAGAAGGGAATACCCTGCTCCTCGAGGAAAGAGTTACTGGACCAGAGAATTAGAGTTATCTTGTTAGAGGAGGCTGGTTCTTTACCATTTCTGATGTGGAGAGCTACATTTCACTTACACAGTACAACTAAGATTCATAGTCATCAGAAATTGGCATATGAGGATTTGTTCTGACATGACTTTTGAGGCGTATTGAATAGAATACTTGTGGAAAGTAAAGCCTATTAGGTCTTAAATTCATGTCTCAATAAGGTTCCGCCACATTATTGATATAAAGGTCGAGTCAAGCTCCATTTTCACCTTTCGTTCGTGACCTTGGTATGGAACCCAAAATCATTTCACTCTTGCATATCAATTTAGTTGCTCGGGGCGAGCACAGTTTAAGTATAATGGGTAGATGAATATGTGATTCATTACTCTAAAAGTTGAAAATAGATCTTTGTTTGTGAGTAGTTAGCTGCATATTTCGTCTTATATTGCATAATTAGCATTCATGCATGTGTAAATATATATATGCTTGTTAGCATTCATATTTGTATTAAATAAGGAGCCAAATTCACGTGTAAATATTCACCTGTATATTAGATAAAATCATATATTTGTATATATTTTATACTAACTCCAACTTCAATAAAATCAATTTTATAGTGTATATATTACTAACACTAATAAAGGAAAAATATCAAAAAATACTAACTTGTAAAATTGTCCAATAAAACCCAAATCCAAGTTTGAGACTATAAAACATAAAATGTGTATATCTCTCTCATACAATGTCTGATCTAGGTCTACTCACTTTTAAAGTAATATACAGTCAAAACACGACTAATTTCATGAAAATCGAAGATCGTATGTGAAACTTGGGTTTTGGGCCCCTATTGTATATTGTATACATTGACCAAAATGAACTTGAGTTTTATCTTTTTATTTTATTAATTATTCCAAATTAAAAAAATGAATTAAATTGTAAATATTTCTTTTATATTTTCTACATTTTTTTTAATTTTTCTCTTATTAAAAAATGACAAAAATGCAAAAAATAAAAATGTGGTATTTTATATTTATAAGGTACCACCAAGAAAATACACTTTGTAAAGATGATTTCATTTGATTTATGACCCTTCACAAAAGTTGTAGATCTCATCAAGACGGGCAACTTTCATGTTGACCACTTTTTGATTTACCCCTATTTATTATTTCCTTTTTATTTTTCTTTACATTTTAATTTTTGAATTTTCTGGGAGCGACATGTGCCAGCTCCTGGAGCCACCACGTGTCACCCTATTTTCTTTATTATTTTATTAATTTAGAATTTAAATATTTATTTTTTTATTATTAGTTATTTTAATTAATTATTTATATTTATTACTTACTAATTTATTAATTTATTAATTTATTAATTTATTAATTTATTAATTTATTAATTTATTTTCTCTTTATTATTTTTAGTATTCCACTTATTTTATTTTACTATTTTATTTTATTTTCCCCCTTTTACTTCTTCTCCCTCTACTTGTTCCCACACTAAGTCATCAACTTCCCATTTCATCCACTTTCTCCACTTCCTTTCTAATTGCCTCCTCCTCCTTTTTATTATCTTCCCTCCATCATTTTTCCTCATCCACTGATTCGAGAAACGAGAGGTTGAGCCCCTTTAACCTATAGGTGACAGCTGAAGGAGACAAGTTGAGCGACAACAACCTTTCAAATGAGATCTAAGGTACCACGTTGTTATGTCGTGAGCTTCCAAACAGGCTCTCTTAGCTTTGAAGGATTCTACCATCCTTCTCGAGGCGACAATCAGAGTTGCAACACAGCTCCTCCAAATTACGGCGAATCACAGGTAAGTAATCCCTCTCCTTTTCCTTATCATTTTATTTTTATATAATAAAATTTTTTATTGTTGTTCTCCTCTATATCTCCACCAATCATCACAATCATCATCACGCACATAGCACCTCATTATCATTTTTCTTATTATTATTACATCTTCATCTGCATCATACAACATCACCATCGTTTGCATTCCTGCATTTTTATTTCGTTTACAAGAAAAAATAAAAAAATACAAAAAATAATAAAAAAAGGTAGGTGCAACCTCGCCCTTGCCCCTGTCATTCACCAATTGTGGCCACACGTTGCACCACCGCCCCTCTGCAGCCTTCACCCAGCCGCGCGACCATCTCGTTCATCACCCCCTCCAAATGTCACGACGTGCGGCACCGCCTCTCCACGCTGACCCTTCCATCTCCCTGCACTCCAGCAGTACTTCCTCGCGCAGTTCGTCGCCATACCCGCCGCTTCTCATCTCCTCCTTGCCAGCGTGCCCCACCTCCTGTGCAACGCACTCTGCTCCAGACCTGCCCACGTACCCCTTCCGCGTTGTGCCACACCTATGTGCAACCGCGATGCGCCACCCTGCCAGCAACCCCCTACGTCCTCGATGTCCTCCACCGTTGCTCTAAGGAACTCCTTGCGCTGCCCTCCTCCCCAAGTGTCTGCCCTAGCGTGTGTGTTGGAACCCACGTTAAGGTCATTTTATTTTTATTTTTCTTATGAAAATTACAAACTCTTCTCTGCATATTTAATTATTAGCAAAAACACCCTTAGGCACAATTTCAGTTTACAGTTTTAAGTTATGTTTTGCAAGAACACCGCTGCATTTATGCTCATATTTGGACATCATTTTGCATCATTTTTCTATATAAAAATTACATGTTGTAGATCACTTAATTCTTTGTTTATTTACTTAGAATTTTTGTGAGCATTGGATAATTAACTAAAATCAGTTTGGTGAAAAATTGAATATTTTACCCATTCGTTGGTCTGTATGTCATATTTAATTCAATATTATCCAAAAAATTTTAAAAAATTAGAGATGATGAGCATGAATGTGCGTTACTTTCTATCAAAATTTCAGCAAAATTCGAGTTGTCTTGTGCATAAAATAAATTACAGAGTGATTTCAGTAATTGATTTTTAATGAAATCAATGAATAAGATTCTTTGCGAGATTTCAAGTCTTCTGGAGTGCATAATAAAATATCTATTTGTGATAATTTTGTTTCTAGATAATTTAGTTCCATGAATTTATTAAGAATTAAACACTCGCAGTCACTCTATTTTCCTTAAGAAATTCATAAAAAACATAAAGTATCAGAAAATTCCAAAAATACTAATGTAACTTCCTTTCATCCTATTTCACTTACAGTAAAAATTTCCTAATTTTTGCACTTTTTTTACGAAAAAATTGCGTGAAACCCCCAGAAAAGGTTTGTATTTTTCATTGTTGCGTTTTAAATTCAAAATTTCCAAAATTAATATATTTTTTCATTCATCATTGGATTAGGTTTCTATGAGAAATATAACATGTCTGATTTGGATTAATTTCACATTAAAATTAATTTGGCTAAGTTTTGTGATTTCTTGTTCACTTAATTCAACTACATTTTGTATTTGGCAATTTTATTGCTTAAAAAAATCTCTCTAGGAAAACCTTGAGCTAATTCTTCTAATATAATCTGAAGTTTTTCCTTTGCCTCCTTTTGTCGACCCTGGGCTTCTCAGGTTAAAAAAACATCAAACTACGCATTAATTAATTCATTTATTATTCGATTCGTGCGATTATTTTTTTAATCGATCCTGATTACCCGACTACAATAAACGCGACACACATTTAAATTAAAGAAGGCAATTTTCGTTTAAGTTAGAACTCAGCCCCCCACTCCTTCGCTCGTCGGGGACTCACCTCACTCACAACACTCGACTCCACGCATGCTTCGGCTACAAAACTCACACCTGCAGGTACTCAATCGTTAATGGCTGGAGCCATGACAGGAGCTTCCTTGGCGAGTTCCGACTCCAACATCTGAGTGTCGAACCTCCTCTTCCAGACCTTGTCGCTGGTGATCATCCAACAGCTATTACTCAGTCACGTTGACTCCTCCACTGTTTACAGGAGCCACTCGATCTCTAAGATCGGACGATCTACATTCATCCATGTTAGTGCCCCGAACATCCTCTCCGAGCCATGCCCTATCCTGTCCGAACCTCACAAGCCTGCCTTCGATTGAAGCTCCAGTGGATGACACATGGAGGTCAGGCCCGAAGCAGCCACCGAACCGGTCATGCGTGTGACATGCACATGCGAAAAGTGGAAAACTTGTGCCCATGCCCTCGCATATCTACTGGATTACATGCATACTCCCTGCCTCTTAAGGTCACACATCGATCACATGTGCCCTTGGAAAAACATGCTTTCAAGCCCCGGAGATTCAGACATTTGCTAAAAGGTCCCTACATCTAGAGGCACTAGTTATTCCCCCCAGTTCTAGGCTAATTGCACTTTAGTATGGTCTGCATATATACTTTTAATCAATTTTAATTCTTTATTGCACTAGGTCATTAGTTTGCATGCTAATTTAAGCATTCATTTAGCATCATTTTCCGACTCTAAAAATCATGCATTGTAGAGAAACTCATGATCTATCACTATGAATGTTGATTCTATTTTCATGACTATTGTTTCATTTAATATAACTATTTTAGTAAAAAGAGCATACTTTGCCCACTATTTGCCTTTCATTGATTATAAATCGATTGTTACTCCAAAAATTACGAAAAAATCGCAATAGGTAGAGTTTGAGCATTTCTACTTTGTGCCCTAAAATCACATCATTTGAACGCATATCTAGGTCAGAATAAATTAATTTGTAATTTAAGTAATTCATTTTTAATTAATTCGTCACTAAGTATTTTTAGAAACTAAAAATTGTTCTGGATGTCTCATAGATAGACCTATATAGGATAAATTAGTTTCTGAAAAATATTGACATTTGGTATTTATTTAAATTAAATTTACAAAAATCATGCACTAATATTTAATTTGTAATTAATTCTCCGTGAGTCGAAAAATTCCAAAAACAATAGTGTATCTTCAATTCATCATAATTGACATTCTGGCCAAGTTTGAGAATTTTTTGACTTAATTTGATCATATTCACATTTTAACCCTCCAACTTGGTCTGAATTGCATTTGCATTTTTAATTGGATAAAAAAACCATAAAAATATTCTCATGAAAACCTAACATCTATATTGATTTTAAATGAATCTAAGGAAAAACTGCCTCCCTGATTTCGACCTTGGGCTTGCCTAAGTAAAAAAATTACCGTTAGAAATTAATTGATATATTAATCAACGTGTTTTTTTGATAAATCCAATTTTCCCTGACTACAACGAACACATTAAATTTAATCGTTAATTCGGTTGAATTAAGAAGGTTAATTTAGGGTTCGTCAAGCTTCACCAACATCATCTTCTTCTTCATCAATTAAGCATCAAACTAGTGTAGCAGAGCCAGATCTTGGAGTATCATCACCTCCTTCTTCACCATCACCACCTCCTTCTTCACCAGCATTATTTAGAAAAACCCAAAAAGAGAATAAATAAAGATGCAGTGTCGTGTAATCCTTGAAGGAGAACACTACCGTCGTAGAGTCTTCTTATACAAAATAAACCCAAGTAGTCCACCCTATTTTCCCTTTGTTTCATCTTCTCTTTGATATACTGATTCTGTTTCTCAACATGTATATGATAATTTTAGTTTGAATAAGAGAAATGAGAAATATGATGTTCCTTCTATTTTTTCCATTTTCTTCAGCTTTGAATGAAATAGGAAAATCCAAAAAAATAAAAACAACACTATCTGATCGTGGAGTGGTAGAGATACTTCAAAACATCTTCTTAGAGATTCCACTCTTTATGGTCAAGGAATACATGCCCGCGATGAGAAAGGGAATGAAATAAGTATGAACTCAAAAGCATCAACCAAAAAAAACAAATGAAAGAAAACAAAAAAACACATCTTAAGCATGGTCATAGTTCATGTCATCACTAACCTCCCACCCAAAAAGAATGATAAGGGAGCACCTCACACCTATTTCCATATGTTTGATCAATAACTCGATTATACCATTCTGGATAGCAGATTCTCCATTAATCTAATGCCATACTCTCTAAGTTTGGATTGAGGCCTCTTAGATCCTTGATAATCCTTCAGTTTGCTTATAGATCAGTCAAGAGGCCTAGGGGTATTCTTGAGGATGTTATCTCAATAGTGCAAGGTAGGAGATTCCTAGTTTATTTTGTTGTTATGGATATGGAGGCCTCTGCACAGTTACTTCATACCTCAATCATACTTGGTCATCTATTTCTTCAAATGGCTGAGGTGGTAGTTGATTATAGGTCTAGAGAGATAACCTTCCACTCCCACACTGATAATGTTAAGATAGAGACGATCCCAGATCCGAGTCCATTGCAGCCACTAGTAGCAGATGAGAGACAACCAGTTACATAAGATTCTGATGACTAAGATTTTCTTACTGAGTTTAGAGAGATAGATATTTTCACATATTTCATGGACACCCATGATTAACTTTTCCAGAAGTAACACCTGGAATGCATAGTTGATTTTAGCTCCCTTGTTGATCATTATGAATCATCAAGTAATGGATTGTTTGAGTTATTTCCTGAGGATCATTCTGAGTTTTTAGAGGTACATTCTGAGATCCCTGAAATACATTCTTTTTCTGAGATTAATGATGTGACACCTACTGAGATTTCTGGATATTTGTTGACAATTATGATCATCTTGATGAGTCATTCCTTATTGAGCAGAGATCGTTCGTTGCAGACCTTTTTGAGATTTTACATGTCGATCCTACAAAAGCCATAGTGCATAGTTCAGAGACTACAATTCATATACCTTCTGTCAGTGTTGTTGCAGAGGTTGTCACGTATCATAATCGTAGTGTCCACCTGATCTTAATACTTTACCCTCAACACTAAAGTATGTTTTCCTTGCGGGTATCCCCCAAATGTTTCCCATCATCATCAGTTCACAATTGGCCTATGATCATGAATCTCACTTGCTGGAGGTTCTCGAGAGAAACCGCAAGGCCTTAGATGGAATATTTCAGATCTCTATAAGATTAGTCCATCTTTGTGCTTGCATCATATCTATTAAAAGGATGACAGCAAACCCACCCGTGAGTGTCAACATCATCTAAATCCAAACCTCCAAGATGTTGTCATGAAAGAGATCAGGAAATGGTGTGATGTAGGTTTTATTTATCCCACTGTGGATATCAAGTGGGCTAGCCCGGTGAATGTGGTATAAAATATGAATTTATATCAGGGGCATAGTATCTTCGGAACCAATGGTTCCTCCCATTTTCTAACAGTAAGTACAACCTTGAACATAATTTGTAGCATCCTTAAATAGAGTTAGCCATCATAGGCCACGTTGTGAAACCTTTGCTGGCGTGCGATTCCCAAATGATGTCCACCAGACTCTAGTTTTTAACAATGCTCAAGTATGATGGTGTATTCCTCCCGAGAAATACACCACCTCCAGATACAAAATAGGTACATATACTCCCATTGGTAAAACTGAATCTCAGACAAAATTCTTCCTGCCTTGTGCTTCAACCAATATTGTGGAACTTTCTTGGAGACAGGATAGTTCACAACATCAGCATACCATGGGGGTGAGACCATAGACAAAATGATCTCATCTGGAAAGGTCTCTGAAGTAGGAAGTATTATCTGCTCAGAGGATTTTGTATCTATGATCCGGTAAAGGTTATCTGCCACAATATTTTTCACCCCAGATTTATCTCAAATCTCTAAATGAAACTCATGGAATGGAAGGATCCTTTTGATAATATGTGTTTTGGCATCCTTCTTTGCATATAAGTACCATATGGTAGTGTGATCCATGTATATAATGACATGCGACCCAAGTATGTATGACCTGGATATCTCTAATGCAAACACCACTACTAACATCTCCTTCTCTGTAATTGTGTAATTGTGTTGTGCTTCTTCCAGAGTCCTTCTAACATAGTGTATGGAAAATGGTGCTCGATCACTTCTCTACCCTAAAATAGTGCCAACTGTAAAATCTGATGTGTCCGTCATGATCTCAAAGGGGAGAGACCAATCAGGTGTTGTAGGACAGAAGCACTGGTAACCATATCTTTCATCTAGTGAAACACAAGGAGGGTTTTCTCATTAACTATATACTCATTCTCCTTGCACATAAACTCAATTAAAGTCCATCTTGCTGATGTCCTTAATGCATCTCCTATAGAATCCAACATGTCCAAGGAACGACCTCAATTGTATCAGATTCTACTGTTGGTCTAACTTCTAGATCACATCAATCTTCGTTGGGTCAACCTCCATACCATGTTTGGAGATGATGTAGCTCAATATAATTCCATTAGTCGCCACAAAGTGACTATATTCCCATGAGAGCACTAAGTTTTCCTCCCAACAATGATGAAGTGCTCAATCTAAATGATTAAGATATAAAAAAAACTATCCCCGTAGATTGAAAAATTTCCCATGAAGACCTCGAGGAAACTTTCTACACAATACAAAGGGCATCCGTTTAAAGGCGTAGGTTCCAAAAAAAATAAGTAAAACTAGTTTTCTCCAAATCCTCAGGAACGATCAAAACCTAGTTATACCTAGAGTTCCCATTCAACAAACAAAAGAACTCTTAACCTAGTTATCTCTCAATAATCTGGTCAATAAATGGAAGTAGAAAGTGATCTTTCTTGGTAGTTGAATTCATGCACTGGTAATCTTCACAAATACACCATGAAGTAGGTACGCGGGTCAGAATATGCAACTAGAGCACCCATATCATACTCCTGATTGGAGAAATCATATCAAATGTGGCAAGACACATATGAAGGATATAAATAGAGAAGTGAAGTTCGACGAAGTTTGAATTTGAATCGCATGTGGATCGAGGCATGATCGGTGGATCAGGAGAGTTGACGAAGATGTAAGTTATTGGGGTTGAAGTTTTGGAGGATTCAAGAATCATTAATGCTAGAAGCACGTGGGAAAATTCTGTGAATGAAGGGGGATGAGAAAGGGAAGTGGGAGAATGGTGTGGACTAGACAGTCATCCCAGGTCAACGAACCCGGGTCGACCAATTAGGAGGCATGGAGGAAAGGACAGACTAAGGAAAATGATAAAAAAACAAAGAAAGAGATAAATAATCAAATATTATTTTAAAGAATTAAATAATGTAAATCAATAGTGTCAGGGATTAAATATAGTTAATTTAGGAATTTTTAGTTAATTCATTAATTAAGGTATTCATGAGTGTTAAAATAAATTTATTATTCATAGGTATGTATACCTATATATACAATGCTTTGATTTGTAATTAATTATTGATACAAGTATATGCATAATCTAATAATTTATCAATTTACAATATTTTACAAAGTTTTAAATGGTATTTTTGTTATATTTCTAGGAATTAATTTCTTAGGTTAAATAAATTTGTATATATAGTATATATAGTGATACCTATACAATATTTACATGATATTATTTTTGTTGATTTTTAATTTTGTGATTTTTATTAATATTTCAAATACAATATTTAAAATCAAATAAAAATACAATATTTATAAATATGTGCAAGAAAAAAACATGAATAATGTACAAATTTTACGTAGGAATTTTATACAATAGTACCCCAAAAAGACACGTTACACAACTTAACTATAATTTATATGAAACCACCTCCATTTGAAAAATTATTTAATTTGGAGTACAATAAAAGTAAGTATGATGAGTTTTGACTTTTAGTGGAGAAGATATTGATCTTACAATAATAGCATTGTGGCTTTTTTAGAGTATTGTAATTTACATATTATACAATGATTTATGTTGCAATTATTTTTATTATTTACAAAAGATTTTTATGGATAATTTTTTAGAAGAAATCATTTTTTATTTAAAAATAATTTTCTAATAAATAAATCAAAGAAAAGAATGTGTATTATATACAACAGTGTACATGTGATGAATATATACAAGAAATAAATAAAATTATGAAATTTTTGGTATTTTGGGCCTTATCTCCCCTTGCTTTCTTAATTGCCGATTAGGTCAAGTCTTGACCTTCTCTTGGGGATAGAGTCAGCCTGTATGTATTGTAAATATACATTATTTATTTTCTTTATTTTTCCTTTATTTATTTTTTTATTTTAAATTAAAATATTTATAAATATACAATATTTACACAACAATTAGGGTTCGTAAAAGTATGGATTTATTGATATTTGCAAGTGTTTTATATGGGATTTTAAGCTAAAATAAATGAATAAAGATGATGAAATTCAAATTAATCACCTAGTCAAGATTGATGTCATCTCCAAGCTAGAGTCACCTAAGAGTTTGAAGCAGTTGAGGTCTTTTTCTTGGGTATAATGGATTTTATAGGTGATTAATTAAGGACTTCAACAAGATTGCCATGCATTTGACTGAGCTTTTATGCAAGGAGAATGAGTTTATTATTGATGAGAAAGTCCTCCTTGCCTTCCATCAGATGAGAGATATAGTAAAGAGTGCTCATGTCCTTCGGCCACCTGATTGGTCTCTTCCTTTTGAGATCATGATGAGCATGTCTGATTTTGCAGTTGGAGCTATTTTAGGGTAGCGATGGGATGGTGTACCATTTTCTATACACTACGCTAGCAAGACTCTGGATGAGGCACAACACAACTATACAATTATAGAGAAGGAGATGTTAGCCGTAGTGTTCATGTTAGAGAAGTTCTGCTCCTACATTCTAGGTTTATATGCTTTTGTTTACACGGATCATACTACCATAGATATCTATAGTCAAAGAGGGATGCCAAACCATGCCTTATTTGATGGATCATTCTTCTCCAGGAGTTTGATTTGAGATTAGATACAAGCCTAGAGTGAAAATGTTGTGGCAAATCCCCTTTCTTAGATATAAGATGTAGAGTCCCTTGAGCAGTTACTACTTCCTATTTCAGAGACCTTTCAAGATAAGGCAATCTTGTCTGTTTCCTTACTCCCATGCTACGTTGATATTGTGAACTATCTTGTCTTCAAGAAAGTTCCACATGATTAGCCAAAGCATAAGGTAGATAGATTCTTCTCAGAGATTAATTTTTACCAATGGGTGGACTCGTATCTATTTTATGAGGGTGTAGATTGCATCTGGAGGTGATGCATTCCTCAAGAGGTTACACAAGTGTGTTTGAGCAATTTCACAAATTAGAGGCTGGTGGGCATTATTCGGGGAAGCGTACGACAATGAAGGTACTTCAATACAATCTATGGTGGCCAACTTTGTTTATGGATGCTACATATTCGGTTCGAGGTTGTACTGATTACTAGAGAATGGGACGAAATGTCGGTAAAGTTACCATGCCCCTGAGATATATCCAGAATTGTAATTTTTTTTGAAGCTTGGGGCATAGATTTGTGGGCCCATTCCCTATTAATAAGGGATTTCTCTACATACTAATTATCATGGATTATCTTAGTCGTTGGGTGGCGGAGATCCCTACCTGAGCTACTTATAGTTGTACAGTTTGTTCCTTCCTCAAGGACAACATTATTACATTGTTCAAGAAATCCAAGATACTCATTCAGGTGGGGAAACTTTTTTCTCAAACGAGAGGTCATGAAGCTTGTGGAGGAGTACTCCATGTTGGACATGCGAGCCCATGGCGAGCCATTATGCAATAAATGTTATTGCGAATATCATTCCCTGATCTGAAATGAAGAATAACTAATTTGCATAATAGGTCCATTAGTACAATTAGGGTTATGTACCATGGCTATCTTAATGATCATACAGTTGTTGATTCAATTATTGAATCATATATGTTGGTGCTTGGATGAATATCTAAAGAGTTAGTTTGAAAACTCATCAAGCACCGTCAAGTGATTGTTAAGATGTGATCTCCAGCCTGAGTAGGAGATGGCAATCCTTTCTCACATAGGTTGATATCTGATCGACCTTTTGATGCAGGTCCTCTACATAGGAATAGAGATTCGGAGGTGTTAGATTAGTTAGGTCAAAGAGTTGACTTAACGAGATCGAGATAACCAAAGTCCTATGTCGTATGCTGTCATGATATAGGCGCACATCCTCTGACCGGAGACAGATGTGTTACTATATGTCTAAGTATGTACATTTGGCAGACCGATAGGTTGATGACCTAACCAAGGTCTATACACCAGTGCGTTGGTATGCATAAAAGGGCATGTGAGTAATACGATCTCACAAAGGGATCATACAGGTTCACTACTGAACCGGAAGACATGAGCTCACTCGTGAGATATTGGGAAGAATTAAATTCCATGCACGGTCGTCTCGCTTTGGAAGCTTGACTGAATTTGTAGGTTTGATATATACTTTTGGAAAGTATATGATCAAGACCAAGGTATGATATATGCTTTTAGAAAGTATATGATCGATACCAAATCCCAATGATAAAATGAGAAACTTACTGATAAAACCCTGAAGATGACATTATAAAATTGATCTTAATCTTCGGGTTGATCATAGGTCTTCCAGTATGCAGTATGTACAGGTATTGGGAATACCTGAGGGTGTTGTGATCATAAACGATTGCATAACCATGACGCTTCCATTCCGAGGGAGTGATGAAACATGTCTGGATTTTAGTGACTCCTCTCAGTAGAGAAGCAATCTAATCTTGGTCCAGATGTTGGACATTGGTCTGAATGAGATTCAGATGCAATGAGAAGTAAAGATTTGCGGTCTTGATTTAATCAAGCATCTATGGGAGAATCGTAAGATCTGGATTTGAGATGAGATCTCAACATCCAAGTCACTATACGTGGAATAATACAATCGCACTGTCCTTATCTCCAAGTATTTGCGGAGAAAGCACAATGTTCTTGAATGGGTTCGAGAATAATTCATTTGATGAACTACTTATCCAAGCAAGAAGGACTTGATGATTAAATGAGATTTAATTATCAAGCATAATATGAATGAGATTCATATTGTGAGAATAATTATCCAAGATAACTAAATGAGATTTAATTATCAAGAATAATATGAATATGATTCATATTAAGAGAATGATTATCCAAGATAATTAAATGTGATTTAATTATAAAGGATTAGAGAATGTGGATAATACTATCCATAATATTTCTGTATTATAAATATGATTTATAATATACATATATTGAAGAGAGAGAGAATTTTTGTAAATAGCATTTGTTAATTATTAATGTGGATTGGATTCACATTAATTAATTAATTAGAAATGCAATTCACAAATTAGTTTGGGTTGTGAATATGATTCACATATTTATCAATGGCATGATTGAAATATTCACAAATTAATTTGTAATTAATTTGTTGGATATTTTTAATAATTATTATTACAAATACATTGAGAAATAATAATATAAAATAAAAGGGAGATAAATAACCACCAAATGAGGTGGCATCACCAATGACATAGTCAAAGGTGACACCCCCTCATTTTAGGAGGTAACTTGTTATCTCCCCTTTATTATATTATTATATCTTAATAATTAATTTATGGTAAATTAAATTATGTTGATAATGTTCAACATATATTTAATTTAAATATAAATTAATGTTGTTGGTTTTTTAACAACAACAATCTTGGCCATTGATTAATACATAGACCTACTTGGTCGTTGGATCTATGTATCCCATGGATTTAGATCCATTGGATCCTAAACTAATATAAATAGAGGGATAACCTAGCCTTTCAAGGTACATGATGAAGAGTTGTAGAAGCCTACTACTCTTTCTCTCTCTCTCATTCTCGCCCTCTCTCTTTCTCTTCTCCAAGAAGTGGTCGTCCAGTTTGTGTTGAGAAGGAGAGCCTCTCACGCCTTCGCCTTCGACGACTCGAGGATCTCCTTCTTCTTTGGGGTTGCTTGCCTTAAAGGAAGACGACGGATTTTGTTTGACGAAATCAGGGGATTTATTGCTTGAATCTTCATCGAGTATTGCGGGAAGAAAGCATCTCATCATCGCACCAGCAAGTGCGTTCTTCGTGGATCGGACTTAAGACAGGAGGATCTCTGGTTTGGGATCTCACGATCACAACCACGCTCCAAGAGGTGTTCCTTATACTTTGTGGTTTGATGAAATGATCCGAGAAATGTTCTCGTGATCATGTGGTTTTGTCACTTGTTAAAAAAATTTTAATTTCCGTCGCATCTAGCAACTAGTGCGACTAGTTGCCCCGATTGCATATGATGCGATCGACACGCTTCTGTGATGTGCTTGAGGATTCTCAACATCCTTCAAAGTGGTATCAGAGCCGGGTTGAATAAGGTTTTGGATATGATCCGTAGATCTAGGACGACTTTGTTTTGAAAAGGTCACAGAATTTTTGGCCCCATTTCAATTTTCGCACCTCTGTCTAATTGAAATTTTCAGTACTGTTTAAATTGTTTAAACACACAATTTGCAATTTTATTTTGTTACCCATTATTTAAGAAAACCATAGGATCTGAGTTTACGAAATTTGAATTTCATTTGCTCAAGATATGGCTTTTTGAATATGCATATATTCACTATTGCGGGAACTGCGGATGTAAACGTGATTAATGAGTTAATTACTGTTTTTATCCGCCTTGAAATGCGTGAATTATCATTGGATTGTCTAATAAATCAAATTGGCAATCTTAGGAAACTGATTTTGCTTTTTTTGGATTTAAATTGATCAATATAAGTTAATTTTAGTGATTGGGGGTCACTGCTGGAAATTGACATCTTTTGATCATGAACCTTGTGATAAGTCATTCAAATATGATGAGGAAAATTAATTGTTAACTTTACGAAATAATTAGTGATAAATATTTGTGATATATTTAAAGAAATAATTATTTCATTGAATGACATTTGCCTAACAATAATGATAAGATAGTTGATCTTAATCATTGGTTGATATGAATTCATCAACAAACATTGATTTCATGAAAAACCTTAGTTTATCCTACAATAGTTGTAGGGCAACTTTTACATGAAAAACCCTTCTGCTTGAATAGGATTGGAGATTTGTTTAGCAAATCTCCTTATAATATAATCAAAATTGTTTTGATGTATATTATATGGTATAATTTCGATTGAAAAACCGATGAGCATCTCAAAGTACATGCTGATCTAACTGGCATTATCCTTTCCTGAGGTGGATATGGTGCCTAGTCGGAGAGCATTGGGGCCGCGGCTTGCAACGTATGTGGTCCGTCCCACTCTCGTTGGTACTGGCCATGACAGCGGGTAGGGACTCGATAATGCCGGAGAAGTCAAATTGTATTTTTCTAATTATTAAAATATGAATAGTATGTACTTTGAGATTATACCTACTATTCAAGTAATAATCAAGTTTTTTGATTCATGATTGGATTAATGATTAATTTAATGTGATTAAATTAATTATATCCAATTAACACTCTATTAAGAATAGATGTGTATATCCCTTGGAAGAATTAATTATGTGAATATGATTCAAAATAATTAATTATTACAATTTGAATATGAGGTGGAAGATCACATAAGTGACATCCATGGTCTCCCGTCAAGGCAAAGGATTCCATCGCCATATGTTGTATATAGGAGACGCCTGTCCGAAGTGACAGATCCCGTATATGATTTATTTGGATTGGGTTCTTTGCTTCTCGAAAGAGTAAGGCCGTATACGTAGTGACCCCAATATCGGGTCCTCATATTATTGGGGCAATATTGGATTGCCTATAGCGAGTATTAAGCTTGTTGACAGTTGGTTCAATTAACAACCGATCAACATCATATTAGGGGTGGCGGGCCCGGGTGTTAAAGATCTAATTGGGAAATGCAAGTTGGACTTGCAAGGCAGAATGTGTTCCCGCTTATTTTTATCGGAGTCGTAGGTTCTCATATTATTGGGATGTGACGAAGATAGGAAAAGAGATCCCAGATCTTGCTTGAGATATAATGGTAAGTATATCTCTTACATTGAAAGTGATTAAGGGAATGAACTTTCGGTGTTGACAAGGCAAGACAACTTTGATATAAAAATTCCTAAATCAAAGTAAAATATGTATAATATATATATATACTAATGCAAATTTCTTATTTCAGATAATCCTTCATTAAACCCACTCAATATTATACTCAATAATAACCAGTAAAATTATCATGGATTGGACTCATGATCCAGATATTGTACTTGCAATTGAAGACATAATGTATGTGGTTGCATTGTGCAAGATTCCTCAACATAATGAGGTATGACAATTAAATAAGACAATAAGACATCACCTTAGGGTTTATATGTCTCTATAGTCTTGATCTTTCATCGAGTGTACTTTGGAAGTGACATGTCGATGGTGATTGTTATTGTCGAATAATCCTTATAAAATAAAAGAAGATATTTTAGCATACATATATGCTCTAGACATTTAATCATGAATGACATGGTTCTCTGCATAATGCAGAATGGTGGCTCGAAAGAGATGATGTATTCAAAATGTTTGAATACCTACCTGAACCTAAGTCTCTAAGAGTTGAGATGTATGTAGATATGATGAGTGTCATCATTCTACTGTTTATACTCAAGTCATTTATGAAGCTTCATGATATTCATATTGTATGAATTTAATGAAGCATGTATAAATGTTGAAATGCTCTTACATTGAATTCTTTTGAATTTAACATAAGAGATCCTTAGTCTTAAGCAATGGTTGTTTATAGACGAAGAGAGCACAGTGGAAGCATGGGTTGGACACATGTGAGAAGGAAAGTCAAAGAGTTGATTGTACTTCTGTGACTTCCATATGGCATTCAAAGAGTTGGATGAATGCCAATACTGCAATAAGTTGATGTGTTGATAGTATGACTATCAAATCTGTCTAAAATCCATAGTGAAGGACTCAGATAGAGCATCAGAATAATCTACATATAATCATTGACTCTGACTTTCTTATTTCATAAGATAAAGTCTGACAATTGTATCCCAATCTTCTAATGACATTTGCAATTGGTTGCATATATGTGTGTGTGTGTATATATATATATATATTAGAAGATTAGAAATTTGATCTTAAGGTTTAATAGTCATCTACATGGATATTGATGCAATTGTTGCAACAATCTCTTTGGATAGATGGACTTCATATTCTCAGTGGGAGAGCCCTTAGTCTTAAAGAATGACTCTATGACCTAGATAGTAGAGTACACTCATTGTTTGTTTCTAAATGTTGGAAATAAACATGAATTCTGAGATAAAACTATCACAAAGAGTTATGATGAAAATATTTCAGATAATGGTCTAACATCTAGTGGACTCCACAAAATTGGAAAATTAATGAATGGATCATTAAGATTTCTAATACTGAAAATCAAACCTTATAAGATCAATAAGAGGATGAAGATCATTTGATAATGATCTGGCATCAAGCCTTAGACATTTGTCTGTTGATTTGATCAATAGACTAGTAAGATATGAAACTTTAGAATGTCTAAAAATTATTGTATTCAAATTAAAATGTCCAATACACCCTTCTCTGGGAATGGTGTTAGATGTCGAGGTATTCAAGATCTCATACATATTGATGTTTGTAGATCATCTATATCATAGTAAACATTATGGTTATGTGATATCTATTTGTGATTATGTATGATATGAGATTTCTTCTCTTCACCTGAGAAACCTTTGAAATGTTTAAAGATTTCACAATTTTAGTTTAGAACCAAAGTTTGAAGAAAGATGAAATGAATTTGATCTAACCTTGGTAGCTTGTACCTATTAGATAAAATTCAAAGAATACCTTATGAAGATATGAATATCATTTCTATCTCACTCCTCCTGATAAACCTGAACTCAATAGAGTTGTAGGGAGATACAATTGGATCATGTGTGACATGATTTGATCAATGATGAATTTTAGCATAATTACCTCTTAGTTTCCAGGTATATATGTAGTAGAGACTACACTTTATATCCTTAATAAGATTCCATGCAAGTAAGCTGGAATTAAGCAATAGAGAATGCTACTTCATTAGGAAAAAAAGGATGGTATTGGATACCTACTTTATGACCTTGAGATTCTTAAAAGATCTCATCTCTGAGAATATGATTCTTGGAGGATTGAGACTCTTGAGAATCAAGATGAAAATGAAGTGAAGCAACTCATTTAATCTTGAGAAGATAATGAGGCTCCTGAAATCAGGAACTAAAAGGACAATTAGAGATGAAACACTAATACCTCTTTAAATGAGTTTGAGGATGTATTCCACGTGTCGATTAAGTCTGACAATTAACGGACTTCATGTGACGAAGCTCCTAAGGATCATGACATGGAAATATGGATATTAGCAATAAAGTCTAAAGTAGACTTCATATACAAGTGTTGTATATGGACCCTCGAGGATCCACCTATATGGGTAAGACCCATAAAGGTGTAAATGTATCGTCAAGAGAAGAGGGAACCTGATGAGAAGGTAGAGACCTTCAAAGCTCAGTTCGTAGCCATAAGTTACACACCGAAAGAGAAGACATTGCTTGCAATGAGACTTGCTCTTCGGTAACCATGCTTAAAATCATAAGAATATTGCTAACCTTAGCTACACAACTTGATTATTGTATCTTCAAGATGTAAGACAAGATTACATTCCTCTAAGAATACCTCTCTGAGGATATTCACATGAAGTAGCCCCAAGGCTTCATGGTTGAGGAAAGAAAGGTGTGCAAGCTAAAGAAACTCCATATATGGACTCAAATAAGATTCTTGTAGTTGGAACATCAGATTTGACGAAATCATAAGTGTTATGATTTCAGATAGAATCTTGATGTACCATGTGAAGCTTAGTGGGAGTGCCATTGTGTACATCGTGCTAAATGTAGATAATATCCTAATCATTTGGAAAACTATAAGGATGATAATAAGTGTTTTATAGACTGGCTATTCCATACCTTGAGATATGATCTCAGGAATACCTCTTAGATCTTAGTTATGAAGTTGTTCAGAAGCAAAGACAAGAGGGTATTGGGACTATCACATTTGTAGTACACCTTGGACATATTCCATTATGGGAAATTCCAAGAAAGGCTTCCTTCCCTTGAGATTTGGTACTGACCTATCTAAAGGGATAACATCTCAAAGAATTGAGGAAGTGAATGCTAGAACTGCTTGCAACTGTGCATCAGTTATGAGAAGCTAAGTGTATGCTAAATGTGCATAAAATCTAGATATCTACCATGCAATGGGAGTAGTAAAGTGTTGCTAATCCTACTATGGAGAGAAAACATTTGATTGCAGTAATAACAAAATCTTCATAGATGACAAGAATTTTGAGATAGTGATCTCAAAGTCTTATCTTCAAAAGCTTAAGACTTTATAGATTGAGATCTAAAAGGTCTTAACTGCGAATACTTTAGGAGATAAAGATCTCCAGGAATAAGGGTTTTTTGATAAGGATTATGAAAATACTAGTTATAATAATTGAGCAATAGTGTCAAGGACACTATAACTGCTTTGACTAGATTGAGTGTTGGTTGCATAAGATGCAACATTCGCATTGGATGTGAGCACTGTTACATAGAGATATGCAAGTACCGTAAAAGGACTTGGCATAGTCTTTTGGGAATAGAGTGACTGATCGGCTTACCTAGCTATTTTTAAATAGCCTTTGATTATCACATGAGTGTGGGTTTAAATGATTAGCCCATTAATGGCTCTTTGGGCTAGTGGGAGATTGTTGGACATGCGAGCCCACGGCTAGCCATTATGCAACAGATGTTATTGCGAATATCATTCCCTGATCTGAAATGAACAATAATTAATTTGCATAATAGGTCCCTTAGTACAATTAGGGTTATGTACCATGGCTATCTTAATGATCATACAGCTGTTGATTCAATTATTGAATCATAGAGGTTGGTGCTTGGATGAATATCTAAAGAGATAGATCGAGGACTCATCAAGCACCGTCAAATGATTGTTAAGATGTGATCTCCAGCCTGAGTAGGAGATCGCAATCCTTTCTTACATAGGTTGATATATGACCGACCTCTTGATGCAGGTCCTCTGCATAGGTTTAGAGATTCGGAGGTGTCAGATTAGTTAGGTCAAAGAGTTGACTTAACGAGATCGAGATAACCAAAGTCCTATGTCGTATGCTGTCACGATATAGGCACGCGTCCTCTGACCGGAGACAGATGTGTTATTATATGTCTGAGTATGTACATTTGGCAAACCGATAGGTTGATGACCTAACCAAGGTCTATACACCGACATGTTGATGTGCATATAAGGGCATAAGAGTAATACGATCTCTCAAAGGGATCATACAGGTTCACTACTGAACTGGAAGACATGAGCTCACTCGTAAGATATTGGGAAGAATTAAATTCCGTACACGGTCGCCTCGCTTTGGATGCTTGACTGAATTTGTAGGTTTGATATATACTTTTGGAATGTATATGATCAAGACCTAGGTATGATATATGCTTTTGGAAAGTATATGATCGATACAAAATCCCAATGATCAAATGAGAAACTTGCTGATAAAACCCTGAAGATGACATTATAAAATTGATCTTAATCTTCAGGTTGACCATAGGTCTTCCAGTATGCAGGATGTACAGGTATTGGGAATACCTGAGGGTGATGTGATCATAAACGATTGTATAACCATGACGCTTCCATTTCAAGGGAGTGATGAAACGGGTCTGGATTTTAGTGACTCCTCTCAGTAGAGAAGCAATCTGATCTTGGTCCAAATGTTGGACATTGGTCTGAATGAGATTCAGATGCAATGAGAAGATTAGATTTGCGGTCTTGATTTAATCAAGCATCCATGGTAGGTTCGTAAGATCTGGATTTGAGATAAGATCTCAACATCCAAGTCACTATACGTGGAACAATACAATCGCCCTATCCTTATCTCCAAGTATTTGCTGAGAAAGCACATTGTTCTTGAAGGGGTTCGAGAATAATTCATTTGATGAACAACTTACCCTAACAAGAAGGACTTGATGATTAAATGAGATTTAATTATCAAGCATAATATGAATGAGATTCATATTGTGAGAATAATTATCCGACATAATTAAATGAGATTTAATTATCAAGAATAATATGAATATGATTCATATTAAGAGAATGATTATCCAAGATAATTAAATGTGATTTAATTATCAAGGATTAGAGAATGTGGATAATACTATCCATAATATTTGTGTATTATAAATATATTTATAATATACATATATTGAAGAGAGAAAGAATTTTTGTAAATAGCATTTGTTAATTATTAATGTGGATTGGATTGACATTAATTAATTAATTAATTAATTATTAGTTTGGTTTGTGAATATGATTCACATATTTATCAGTGGCATGATTGAAATATTCAGAAATTAATTTGGAATTAATTTGGTGGATATTTTTAATAATGATTATTACAAATACATTGAGAAATAATAATATAAAATAGAAGGGAGATAAATAACCACCAAATGAGGTGGCATCACCAATGACATAGTCAAAGGTGACACCCCTAATTTTTAGGAGGTAATTTGTTATGTCTCCTTTATTATATTATTATCTCTTAATAATTAATTTATGTTAAATTAAATTATGTTGATACTATTCAACATATATTTAATTTAAATATAAATTAATGTTGTTGGTTTTTTAACCAACAACAATCTTGGCCATTGAATAATACATAGACCAACTTGGCCGTTGGATTTATGTGTCCCATGGATTGAGATCCACTGGATCCTAAACTAAATAAAAGGAGGGCTAACCTAGTCATTCAAGGTACATGATGAAGAGTTGTAGAAGCCTACTACTCTCTCTCTCTCTCTCTCTCTCTCTCTCTCTCTCTTTCTTTCTTGCCTTCTCTCTTTCTCTTCTCCAAGAAGTGGTCGTCAACTTTGTGTTGAGAAGGAGAGCCTCTCACGCCTTCGCCTTCGATGACTCGAGGATTTCCTTTTTCTTTGGGGTTGCTTGCCTTAAAGGAAGACGACGGATTTCGTTTGACGAAATGAGGGGATTCATTGCTTGGATCTTCATCGAGGATTGCAGGAAGAACGTGTCTCATCATCGTGCCCGCAAGTGCGTTCTTCGTGGATCGGACTTAAGACAGGAGGATCTCTTGTTTGGGATCTCACGATCACAACCACGCTCCAAGAGATATTCCTTATACTTTGTGGTTTGATGAAACGATCCGAGAAATGTTCTCGTCATCATGTGGTTTCATCATTTGTTAAAAAATTTTTAATTCCTGACGCATCTAGTAACTAGTGTGACTAGTTGCCCCGATTGCATATGATGCGATCGACATGCTTCCGTGATGTGCTTGAGGATTCTCAATATCCTTCACGCCATTGAGGAAAGAGTTTTGTCTCCTTACCACATATACACTAATGTCTTGGCTGAGATATCGAATAGGCATATCAAGGCGATACTACAGAAACTTGTACGTCCCGATTGGTAGAACTGATCCCATAATCATGACTCAGTTTTATAGGATTATCAGACAACATACAAGCCTCCATTGGATATGTCTCCCTATAGATTAGTTTATGGAAAGCCTTGCCACTTGCAAGTTGAACTGATTCAAAAACTTTATGGGAACTCCTTGTATGCATATTTTTTGGGTATTTATACATATTTTTTGTATATAGTAGTTGTACAAAATGTTTGTAAATAGGACTTTTAATCACGTTGTAAATATGTGCATAATTTTTTTGTGTATAAACTTCCTTTAATAAAATCCTTGTATACATATGTTATAAAGTGTATATAAAATTCTTTGTTAAAATTTGTAAAGAAAATTCTCCATGTAAAAAGCGTGCACAAAAAATGTAAATATTCTTTTTGTAATACTTTGAATAAATTATGTTTAAATCTTGTATATATGTTTGTATAAAATTCTTTTTAAAATTTTGTAAAATCCTTGTAAATCATGTAAATGTGTATAATTCATCTTATTAGAAACAATATAAAATTTGAAAAAAAAAATTAAAATCCATAAAAATTTACAAAACTTTAGGAAAAAGCTTTTCAAAAAGATTTGCATTTTTTCTTTTACTTTTCATTCCTTGAAGAAAAAAGCTTTGTATATATTTTCTTTCATGTGCATATGCATTTTTCAGAATGAAAGTGATGCTTAAACTAATCTTGAAAAAAATCGAAGAATGGTTCTTGGTTAAGACCTTAATATACTTAATTTCAGAGGAACATATTGGTACTGAAGAAGGAGTCTGGTCTAGCGACTTAATTTTTTGAGTCTAGAAGATTATGTTCACATGTCATCTATATTGGTATAAGTAGAATATTTCAGACACATGCATGGTTCTTTTAGAAAGTGATCTAACTTGGACAACCACTTTATACGTACCTCTTCACTGGTGATATGGTGAGTGTTAGAATCCATTGGCAAGAGATACACAGAAATGGAAACATACACAGTTACCTTGAGTAGACAGTGTGCCCAAACTAATCTAATGGCATGGATGTCTAATCATAGGAGATGTGGGTTGTAATAAAGCTTCCAGAGAGGGATGGTCTGCTGACACAATTTTTCTAAGACCTTAAAATATGTTTGAAAAGAAAGATTCTATGATCTTAAGGGCACAATAATGATCTATTCAGTGCAACCATTATTTCCACGACGTAAAAGCAAATATATATCAAATAAAAAAATCAGTCATGCATATAGTTGACCACATTTGTCCATCTTCAGAGATACTGCAGATCTTAGTGGAGACTAGGCTACACTGGTTTTCTTCACAAGAATATTTGGCTAGAGTGGCCATACTCTAGTTATATTATTATTCTTCTACTTCTCCCCTTCTATTTTGGACAATCATGTACCTGAACATAGAAGGAAATACCCTACTCCTCGAGGAAAGAGTATCTAGACAAGAGAATTAGGATTACCTTGCTAAGAGAAGGCTAGTCTTTGTCATTTCTAATGTGGAGAGTTATATCTCACATATACCGCACAAAATAGATTTACAGTCATCAGAATTTGCATATGGGGACTTGTTCTCACCTAGCTGTAGAGGTGATCTGAATAAGAGTCTATTAGTTTTTAACTCCATTTCTCAATAAAGTTTCACCAAACTAATACTCCAAAGGTCTGACCAAGCTCCATACTTTGATTTTATGAAAAATAATTTAAAAATAAAAAATGTTCTAAGTTCTTCATTTTTCCTACCTTCTTTTTCTTTTAAGTCACTTTTTCTTCTAATAAGTTTTTACTAAGTGACCAGAAATGGTAAATTATATGGAGATGATGAATTTGCATTTCACCATCTTCATTCATTTATTTTAGTTCAAAATCCCTTCTTAATTTAATTTTAAATATTAATAAAACATTCTTTTTATTATTTATTATTATTTTGTACATAATAAATAATTGCTTTTAAGCAAAAACAAATAAAAAAGAAATAAAGAAAACAATAAAGAAAGTGAAGATTGTATATATGCAATAAATACATCTTGACTCTAACCCTGAGTAATGGTCAAGACTTGACCTGTTCCACAAGGAATAAAGTAGGGGGACCTAAGGCCAAGTGTACAAAATAAAGAAAATTTAATTCCATTTATTCATTTGTATAAATTGCACATATCACATTATTTTGTATCTAAACCCTTCTACAGTTTTATCACTCTATTCATCTCAAAGAAAATTATTTTCTTCTTGGAACTAGTATATAAAAGTTAGTTGTAAATATCAAATAATTACAAGAAGATTAATGACACTTTGATAAGGCTGCAAAATCAAACTTCTCAGACTCATATCGTCATCATAAAAACTAAAAAATTAAGAAAACTCACTTTCTTTGTACTATATATAAACTAAGCTTCATTATGACAATGGTTTCATAAAAATCCTAGTTAAGAAGCAAAATGCGATTCTTTGGAGTGTATCGTACAATGTACCTATATTATATATTGTATGAATATATTTATCCAATTAATTTAGTACATATTTGTGCATATTGTATTTTAAAATATTTGTAAATGTTATATTTAAATCAACTAATAAAATTATTAAAATTAAAATCACCAAAAATAAATAGTGTATATAGTGTACATGTATCACTATGTATCTTGCAAATACATTTATTTTATTAACTTTATTATTAATTTGATAAAATTTAAATTAACCCGTGAACCCTCTCGTTCCAGGGACCAAGATGTACTCCAAGCAATTCTAGCATTTTCTCTTGATCGTTTGATTAAAGCAACAAAGTACGTCATCCTTAATAAGATAGTCGAGGGATGGGCAAGCAATCATTGCGGCAAATGCCTTCCTACAACCTCGACAAGATTACCATTAATATTATAATCAATTAAAGATTTTGTGGAGTATTCAGTTGGGGGTCTAGTCTATATATTTCTATAGACACAGGGGTCTTCGATACTCAAATGAATTGAATAGGGTGTTTTGCATCGCTAGGAAGGGCCCATTCCACAGTTAAAGGTCCCCACTTGTTTTATTTGATGATAGTGTCATCGAACTGATCTGGATGCACCAAATTAGGATTTGATGGCCTCACCATTCTCAAACCCGACCTACACAAGCCATTTTAGGCAAGAAAAGTGTTGCTAGGTTCTCTTTTGTCCTCTGTTGTTTGGGACTCTTTAAGTTAGAATTTAAATAAAATAATACATTAGATAATTATTTTTAAAATTAATGAACTAAAAATAAATTTGTTGTGTTTGGTAAATATACCTACGAATAAATAACATTATTTATTTTTAACCTAATTAGTTAATTAATTGTATTAATATTCACCACAATTAAGCTTAATAGTTTATTCAAATCATTTTTTAAATATTTTTTGGTTTAATGCCATTTTCTATTTATTTGGTAGTTTTCTTTCTATTTATTAAGTCTTTTATTATTTCTCCATGTCTTATAGTCGGGCCGCCCTCCTATTGGCGGAACCAGGCCTGTTGACACTGGTTAACCTCAACTACATCCCACCTAACCCGTTTAATAACCTCGCAGGAGCCCCTTCATGGATTTCTGTCGATTGATCCATTCATCCAATCCACTTTATTTCTTATGCAATTTTGCCACTCAAATAACCAACATGACCTCCCAAATAAATTTTCATCATTATTCAAAAAAATTAATAATGCCATTGACAAACGTGAATCATATTCATATATCCAGCATAATATGTAAATTATATTTACAATTAATTGTTTATTGTAAATCACATTCACTACAACATATAATTTGTAAAATTCTATTTACAATTAAATCTCTCCATCAAATTATAAGTCGTATTTATAATATCCACGATTATTGTGGATAATGATATCCATATTAATCATATCCTTGAAAATTAAATCATATTTAATCATCTTATATCTTTATTATCATGTGCCCAAATAACATATACCACATTCACATTATTCACATCATTGATAATTAAAACACATTTAATTATCTCAGATAACTCTCCTAACAATATGAATCAAATTCATATTATTCATGATATTTAAATCACATTTAATTTTCAACATCTCATTGCTTAGATACATAATATCAACATTGTAATTATCCATGAATTATTTCAAGGATATTGCACACTCTTTGCTAATACTTGGACATAAGGACAGGGTGATTGTATTGTTCCACGTATAGTGACTTTGATATTGAGATCACATCTCAAATCTAGATCTTGGGGACCTCCCATAGATGCATTATCAAATAAAGACCGCAAATCTAATCCTCTCATTGCATCTGAATCACATTCTAATCAATGTCCAACATTTGGACTAAGATCAGATCACTTCTCTACTAAGAGGAGTCACTAAAATCCATACCTATTTCATCACTCACTATGAATTGAAGCATCATGGTTTTGCAATTGTTTATATCACATGACCCTCAGGTATTCCTAATACCTATACATCTCGCATACTGGAAGACCTACGATAAACCAGAAGTATTAGATCAATTTTACATTATCTACTTTAGGGTCTTATCATTAAGATTATCATTTTATCAATGGGAGTCGGAATAGAGCATATGCTTTCCAAAAGCATATATCATACCTAGGTCTTTATCATATATTTTTCGAAAGCAAATATAAAACCTACAAATATAGTCAAGCTTCCAAAATGAGATAGACATGCATGAAATTTGATCCTTCACTGTATCTCATGTGTGAGCTCATGTCTTCCGGTTCAGTAATGAACCTGTATGATCCCTTTGAGAGATCATATTACTCATATGCCCTTGTATGCACACTAGCATGCTGGTGTATAGACTTTACTAGGTCATCAACCTATTAGTCTACCAAATGTACATACTCAGACAAATAGTAACAAATCTAACTCCTGTCAGAGGATGTGTACCTATATTGTGGCAACATACGACATATGACTTTGGTATCTCGATCTCATTAAGTCAATTCATTGACCAAACTTATCTAATACCTCCGAATCTCTACTCCTATGCATATGACTAGCATCAAGATGTCAGTTAGATAACAACCTTAGGATAAAGGATTGCCATCACCTTATCAAGCTGGAGATCCTCTCTTAATAATCATTTGAAGGTGCTTGATGAGTACTCAATCTAATTCTTCAGATATTCATCTGAGCACCGACCTCTATGATTCAGCAACTAGATCAACAAATGTATGATCATTAAGATGGTCATGGTACATAACCCTAATTATACTAAGAGACCTATTATGAAAATTAATTATTCTTCATTTAAAATCAAGGAATGATATTTGTAATAACAATTATTGTAAAATGGCTTGTCGTGGGCTTGCATGTCCAACAATCTCGCACTATCCGAAAGAGCGATTATGGAATGACCTTTAAACCCACACTCATGTGACAGTCACTGACTATTTAGAAAAATAGTTAGGTAATCTGATTAGTCACTCTATATTGGAGAGACTATGCCAAGTCCTTTAATGGCTCATGCATATCCCCCGGTACTAGTGCTCGCATTCTATTTTGTATGTCATGCAACCAATACTAAATCTTGAATCTATTATAGTGTTTTTGACACTACGATTCAATAATCGTTTTAGCTAGTAAATAACTTCAACTATCCTTATCAAAATACCCTTATTCATGGAGATCTCTATATCCTAAAGTATTTGAGTTAAGACCTTTTAGAGCACTATCTATAATGTCTTAAGTTCTACATGATAAACTTAGAGATTACTATCTTGTAAGTCTTGTAATATTTGAAAAGATTATTATTACTACAATCAAGTGTTTTATTTCCATAGTGGGATGAGTAATAGTCTAATACTGCCACTGCATGGTAGACATCCTACTTTTGTACTAATATAGCATACACTCGGCTTCTTGTAACTGATGCATATGGTCAAGCAGTTCTAGCATTCACTTCGACAACTCTTTGAGGTGTTATATATTTAGATAGGTCAAGGCCAGATCATAAGGGAAAGAAGTCTTTCTTGTATTTTTCTAGAAAATGGATCATGTCCAAGGTGTACCACGAATGTGACAATCCCAATACCCTCTGAACATCTTCAGAACAACTTCATAACTAAGATCTAAGAGGTATCCTTGAGATCATATCTCAAGGTATGAAATAGCCAAATTATAAAACACTTATTATCATCCTTATACCATTCCAAATAATTAGGATATTATCTACATTTAGAATGAATAACTCAATAGTACTCCCACTAAGGTTCACATGGTACATCAAGATTCTATTTGAAATCAGAACCTTATAATTTCATCAAGTCTTATGTTCCAACAAGAAGAAGCATATTTTAGTCCTTAGATGGACTTAGTTAGCTTGCAAAACTTGCTTTCCTTATTCATGAAGCCATGGGGCTACTACATATGAATATCCTCAGAGAGGTATTCATAGAGGAAATGTAATCTTGACATCCATCAAGATTTCAAAAAGAAGCTGTGTAGCCATAGTTAGCAAAATTCTGATGGGTTTAAGCAAGGTCACTGAAGATCAAGTCTCATCGCAAGTGATGTCTTCTCTTCGGTGTGTATCTTGTGGATACGATATGTGCTTTGAAGGTCACTACCTTATCATCAGGTCCCCATTTCTATTGAAGATCCATTTACATCTTAATGGGTCTTACTAGTTTCATAATTTTTGAAATTAATTTGACTACCTTTCTGAATTAACTTATAATTTGTCATGTTTTTGCATGTGTCTTGCATAAAAAACCGAAAAAGATCAAAAATAACTCCTCTGAAAATCACACCTTAGAAATTTGCTTCGAATCTACCTAAGGAGACAACTGCCTCCCAGAGTTCGACCTTGGACTTCCACCAAGTAAAAAAATGCCGCTCGAGATTAACTTGAATATAATTGAAAGTGGATTTGGTCTACTCTCATTATCCGACTACAACGAACATTAGTAATTAATTTGAACATTAATTTGCTCGAATTAACAAGGGTAGTGGGAGCCAATTATCAAAATGGCGCTGTTTGTTGATCTTGGGTACGAGAAACACGATTCAGATCGGTTCTCATATCCAGATAGTCATTCTGGATCTGTTGGACCCTATCAGACAGGGTCTGGATCGCCAAGGTGAGGGACTCCAATTCGGTGGGCTGAGCTGGCTGCTGATGCTGACTTGCAGACGAGGTTCTGTACTGGCCCTGCTGGCCATGCCGATACTGCTGATGCTGCTGGGACGGACCCTGCTGGAATGCGCGCTTCTGCTGCTGGTGCTGTTGAGGCTGGTACCCTTGTTCGGGCCTGGACTGAACAAAGCGCGGTGCAGGGACGAACCTGGTTTCTCGGTAAGCTGGGGATGGTCGTTGAAGCTGACCATTCCCCATCTCCGACTGTTTGATGATGGGGTCACGGCTATACCACAACCCGTTGATCTCGAACACCTGCGGAGGCTCCTCGTATCCGGTCTCCACTTGTGGGGGTGCATGTTGGTCCTGCTGGGTGTAAGTCTGATCCCAGCCACTCTGAGGCCCCGTACCTGTTCCTGTACAAGATGGACTCAATGTACAGGTACATGTGGTGCAGAAGGGGCATATACCTTTATCTTAGCTACCTTCTCAGAAAGTTCCTCCACTTGTTTCGGTAGACGTGAGAGAGACTCAAGGTCAGCGACTCTCTTGTGGATCTGCTCGACCATGGTTAACTTATCAGCAATCATTCCTATGCTGGGAATGAGGTCCTTTGTTAGATCCGCTACAGTCCTTCGGGTTGTCTCAATAAATAAGATTGAGGGAGACAACTGATAGCCCCTGGTGGCCTGCGACCTGCCGGTTTTTGCCATCTGCTCTAGTATCTTCCATACATCATTCTCATTTTTATTCAGATAGCTTCCTCCACAGGCTGCACTTACTAACCCCTACATCTCTGGGGTTAAACCACAGAACAAGGTCTGGACTAAGATCGCCTTAGAAATGTCGTGGCAGTGACATTTCTAAACTAGGTCATTAAACCTATCCTAGGCATCATGGAATGGTTCACTGGGTCCCTGGGAGAAACTGGAGATCTTTGTTCTCATTTGGTTAGTCCTATTGAGAGGGTAGAACTTCTTCAGAAATAAGTCCTTGAACTGTATCCAGGTTGTACATCGCACCCCTATGTTTTTCAGCCAATGTGCTACCTTCTCTCCTAAGGTGAAAGGGTTGGCCTTCAGTCGAATGTAATCCTGCCCAACCCTAGTATGGCTAAGGTTGTTGTAAACTAGCTCGAAGTCTCGGAGGAAGGCGTATGCCTTCATGGGCATTTCCGTTGAACTTCGGTAGCAGACTAAGGAAGTGGGGCTTGAGCTCAAATGCTTCGGCGGGAACCGCTGGTGCTAACCAACTTTGTATTTCATTCTCTGCTGGGTTATAGGCATCAACCATTGGTCGGTTGATTACTCCTGCCGCAATGATTTATCCCATTCTTGCTGTAAGACCCGCATTCTGTTGTCCAGCTTGGGCGAGGTGAGCCAATACTTGCTGGAGCGGATCATCTTGGTTTCTCTCGTTTGGGGGTTGCTTTGGTGGCATCTTGTCCTCTAGTCCTGGGAAATGGAAATGATCTGGATTAGAGGATAACTCAAGGAAGGGTTTCTTACCGAGGCGATGGTCTTCCTCAGTAAGCTCAGAGGAGAGGAGAGGGTTGGTTTGAGAGTAACCACCCTGGGTGTGAGGGATCCAGAACTCAAGAGGGTCACGAGTCCTGGGTGGTCCAAGGTGCGCTTGGGCCTGTGAAGATGATTTTCGTGGGGGGCTCAAAGAGAGATTGGCAAATAACGTGTCAATATCCCCCTAGTCATTCATCTTGAAGTGGCGAGAAGAGTCGGGAGTTCTAAGTAAACATAGGATTTTACTCCTACCTGAAGCAAGCAATTCAATCCAAGACCCTGGGTTCACACTCAACATAGTGAAGGAATCGAAGTCGAGTCCAATTAATCTTGTTAATTTTAAGTGTGATTTTTCAAGCAAGATAGCAAGGATTTACGCGGCCTATAGGGAAGTCGGCTCAGAGCCGGATGCGTCTTCCCTGTTTAACCTGTCGCCTAAGATACCGCTGGTCCTTCATTTCTTCGCTCCTATCCCAAGTTGAGGACTCAAAGACCATGCCCCTATCTACCTGCAAGCAGGCGGAGGCTGACAAGGCTGGAACTTCGCCGCGAAGGGTTACTAGCAACTTGTCGCGAAGTACCGCTGGTTCACCCCTGACTACCCACGAACATGAGGAGGCTACTTGGTACTAGTCAGTGAATCTGAAAGTAGAAAACTTGTGATATTTGCTAGGATCAGTTGGCCCGTGATATGGAAGGTGGGGATTTGGGTTCTGCCTTAAGGTGTTCACACACACTCAAGTATCCTCACTCAGCATGAAAATAAGGTCAGGGATTAGTCTCCCGCAAATATTTTTTTTCCAATTTTATTGATTTTTTTGGTCAATAATGTTAGCAGTCCCGATTTTAAGTTAAGTTCTCACTTGTTAGTCCAACCACACAACACTCCTAATGTCCAGTCCCAATTTCCGTTTAATTTAAGTGTGAAAAACAGAGAGGGAAATCGAGAAAAGCCGATGGACGAAAAACGATGATGCGTATGCTGAGTTAAGAAGACTTACAGTGATCCCTTCGCTTGTATGCAGGATGCAAAACAGAATTGAAATTTTTACACTATATGTAAATGCAGACGACAAAATCCGCTCCTAGACAAGCAGTTCTATTAGCGAGTGAAGAACAGGTTGATTTGACTAGATCTATGGTCTAAGTGCATCTTTTAAGTGTATCGTGTGGTCCTAAAGAATTTACGAGCACAAGCAATTCCTAAAGTGGCTCGAGAAGCCGCTAGTGCAAACCTAAGTTACAACTCAAACTACACAGCACACGGGGACACGGTTCCACTATCTTTACACACGCGAGAACCCAATTGGGAACCACTAGAAATGATGCGAAGAAAAATGAAAAATACAAGTCCTCTCAAATCACTCAAACAAATTAAAATGCAGGTTCCTCGAAGCGTCTTCGACTCCGGTGTCCATCGCACAAAAACAAGTTGATGTCAGATAGAGAACGACAGAAAAATGCAAAAACTTAAAAGACAGAGAAATATTCACAAGAAAAACCGGGGGTCAGACTACCCGGGAATAGAAAATCAAACAATCAGAATTTCACTTCAAATTAACCTAAGCCGTGCCTCCCCGGGACCTCCCGCAGGTCGCCGCTACCACCTCAATGCCGACGGCCTCGCACCGCTCCTGGCCAGCACAACCCCCCTTCACCGTGGCCAACCCCTGGAGATGCCGTTCCCCTGCCCCCGCACCTAGGCCAAGGGCCACATCTCCTACATCCGCTGCGTGCACAACGCACGACTGCCAGCCTTACCGTCACCGCCACCCACAGACCCCCCCGATGCCGCGCCACCCGACCGCGCGCAGCGGCCGGCCGCCGTTCACCCGCGCACCACTACGGCGCATCCCGCGCTACGGCCACGCACCCCCCAGGCATGTTGTCCTCCGCCTCCTTCAGGCTATGCGCGACCAGCAGTGGCGACGCCGCCCTTCAACCCCGCATGATGAAAGTGGACTTTCATAATATGATAGCTTCGATTATGGGAAGAACTTGTGTTAACTAACTAGAAGAGAGACCACAATCCCATCATGGAAGTCACTCGGTGTCCGCAACAACAGCTCCTGCTCGTGATGTATGCGACTTCTCACGATGCATGGTTTCTAATCTAAATTAAATTAACTTTTAATTTGACTAAGTTCGAATGTGATCTATATGAACAGATATTCTATTAGGGTGTTTGGAATGTAGTTGTACCGAGCTCAACCAAATAATTAAAGAAATCAATAGGGGGCTCAAGAAATCCGCATGAAACAAAGGAAAAGTCAATGGAAAACTAAATCGGTGAAGTCCCCAAAGTGCACCGACACTTGGCAAAATAGACACCCGCAACAAATGAATGTCTTTTTACAAGAGTTTAAATGCTATAAATAAATAAAGAAATGTCCATGAAAAAAAATCAAAGCTTGGTCTCCTTTAAATCTTGTTCTCCTCCTTATATGCACTCTTGAGGCTCGGTGAAGAATCAAGCTGCCTCCGCTTCAGTAGAGAGCACCGACACTCCTAGAATGCTACTCTAGCTCATTAGTCCCTCGTAAGAAAGAGGAAATGAAAATTTTGTATGAAACACAATTATAAAAATATGAGCACTAATGAATGAAATAAATATAGTGAATTTGGGCAGTGAATTATATATCGACAAAATATAAACAAAAATATACAACTAAGAATAATTGGTCCCATTAGAGTGACCGTGTATATTAGAGCCCCCCTATACAAATTATATAATACTGAGCTACCAGTTCACAAAGTGGCTACCCCCATCTGATATCATCATTTTAGGAATCCCGAACCTAGAGATGATATGATCTCTGATGAATTTGCAGACAATTCTACTGTCTGCGGCTCGGGTTGGGATAGCTTCCACCCACCTGGATAAATAATCTACCGCAAGAAGGATGTATTCAAACACGTGACTAACAGGGAATGGGCTAATGAAGTCGATGCCCCAGGCATTAAAGACATCACAAATGATGACAGGCTGCGTTGGCATCTCATCCTTGAGACCAACGGTTCCTCCCATTCTCTGGCATACTAGACATGACTTCGCAAAGGTGATAGCATCGTGAAACAGAGTCGGCCAGTGAAAGCCACACTGAAGTACCTTCCATGTGGTCCTCTTCCCGGAGTGGTGTCCTCCTGCCTCCAAGTTGTGGCATAAAGAAAGGACACTCTGGTATTCCTCCTGAGGAATACACCTTCTCCAGACGTAATCCGGTCCTTCAAAGAAAAGGATCGGATCCTCCCAATGGTAGTGTCCGCATCCGACTTAAGTCGGTCGATGTGGCTCTTGGGCCAACCCTCGGGAACCTTCTTGGAAGACAAGATAATTCACGATGTTGGCATACCATGGGAGTGAGTCGACAACAAAAATCGACTCGTCAGGGAAGGACTCTCGAATTGGTGAATCCTCGGAAGTATTAAGATCTTCGAGATGAGAAAGATGATCAGCTACTACATTCTTCTTTCCAGGTTTATCACGATATCCAAATAAAATCCTGGATAAGTAAAATCCCACCGAAGAAGATGCGCCTTCGCATCCTTCTTCTCCATTAAATATCGTAGAGCCGTGTGGTCAGTGAACACAATTACCTTGGATCCAATTAAAATGAGATCTGAACTTGTCCAAGGCAAACACTACCGCAAGCATCTCCTTTTCCGTAACTGTATAGTTACGCTGAGCGGTGTCAAGCACTTTACTTGCATAGTGAATTGCAAACAGGACGCCATCTCTTCTCTTCCTAACACAGCCCCAACAACAAAGTCTGAGGCATCCGTCATGATCTCAAAAGGTAGAGACCAATCTGGGGCTTGTAGGATAGGTGTGTCCATGACCATTCCTTGCAATAGCTTAAATGCCTCAAGACATTTGTGATCAACAACAAACTCCATGTCTTTGCTAAAAGCTCAGTTAGCGGTCGGGTAATCTTAGAAAAATCCTTGATGAATCTCAGATAAAATCCGACAAGCCCGAAGAACGACCGCAGCTGCTTAATATTGGTTGGTGGCTGGAGTCGTCTGATCGCATCTACCTTGGCAGGATCAGCCTCCATTCTTCTTATGGAGATGACGTGCCCCAACACAATGCCCTCCGTCACCATGAAGTGACTTTTCTCCAGGAGAGCACCAGATTAACCTCACAACATCGTTTTAGGACTCGATCCAGATTCCTAAGACAGGAAACTGAAGGAATCATCGTGGACCAATAAGTCGTCCATGAAGACTTCCAGGAATTCGTCGACCATTTCGGCGAATACAGTAATCATGCACCTTTGAAAAGTACCTGGAGCATTGCATAACCCAAAGGGCATGCACCTGAAAGCATAGGTACCAAAGGGGCATGTGAATGTGGTCTTTTCCTGGTCCTCCGGAGCTATGGCTACATGATTGTATCCCGAGAACCCATCCAAGAAACAGAAGAACTCTTTCCCCGCTAGTTTCTCTAGGATCTGATCAATGAACGGTACGGGGAAATGATCCTTCTTGGTCGTGGCCTTTCAAGCGTCTGTAATCCACACAGACGTACCACGACGTGGGCACTCGCGTTACGATCACCTCTCCGTCCTCATTGGTGGTCGTTTTGAATTCCTGACTTTTTGGGACCACATGGATTGGGGCCACCCATTTAGAGTCGGAGATGGGATAAATAAAACCAGCGTTGCACCATTTCTCTATCTCCTTCTTCACGACCTCTCGTAAATTTGGAATCAAAACGATGTTGGAATTCACGAGAGGGTTTGGCTTCATTCTCCAAGTAGATATGGTGCGAACACAGAGCGGGATTTATCCTGTGGAGATCGGAAATGCTCCAACCTATCACCTTGCGGTTTTTCTCTAGGATCTCTAGCAAGCGAGATTCCTTCTCCTCGGTCAATTGCGAACTGATGATGACCGGATATTTCTTATCCTGACCCGCAAGGAAGGCGTATTTCAGTGTTGTGGGTAAGGGTTTGAGCTCAGGTATAGTGTGATCGTCTAGGAAATCTGGCTCAATCGAATCTGGTTCGGTGTTGGAAGTGGTTGGATCTTTCTCTGTTATTGCTGCCACCAAGTATCCGGCTCTGGAGTCGGATCGTCAAAGGTCTCCATGCAATCGACAAAAGCCTCGTCCGACTCGTCATCCTCATCTTTCCGATTGTCCTAAAGAGGTAAGGACTGACAGACCCAACCTGGCCTCTAAGTCATCAAAGATGTAGGGCGATGCAGGTTCTGAGCTATACTCATCTCTGAGGACCTCGCAAACTGACTCATGCACTGGATCATCTCCGGAGGGGAGGGACTCCTCGCTGCTGGCTGGGTTCTGTCTCCATGGCCCAACTATGTCTACATGATCGCAGTCTGCTTCGGTTGAAGAATACTCGATGCTGGATTCGGAATCCGGTCTCTGCCATCTGGTCTGCTTCATCTCAAGTTCCTCATCTCCACCTGGCGTTTGGAACTAGATCTTCCCGATCGTGTAATCAAATAAGGCTCCCGTTGTTCCTGAGGAAGGGCCTGCCTAAGATGATCTGGGAGTCTCTCCATTACGAGGGGTTTCCATATCTAGGACAGTGAAGTCCACCATGTATTCCTGCCCCTCGTCTTTAATCACGACATTCCTCAATTCTCCTTGGGACCTCTTGGTTGATTTATCAGCGAACTACAGGAGGGCTCTAGATTTCCTAAGAGATCCGAGATTAAGCCGCTCATAGAGGGTTGTAGGCATTAAGTTAATTGAGGACCGTTATCTAGGAGAGTGCGTGCAACGCGATGTCATCAACATGACTCACTACATAGTGTGCAAACCATGTCTCTTCGTTTCCTTAGAAACGAGTTCTTTATTGCACAAGTCGTGGCTACTGATAGAACGTGTTTCTCAACAAGACTTTTGGTCTTCTACTAACTCTAGTAGGTGTGCATCTCACCTTAAGTTATTTCCTGAAATGCATGAGTCATTTCCACGTACTTGTCAAAGGGGATTGTGACCTTGATGTATTTGTTGCAGAACTCTGCCATCTCAGGGTCATCTTTTTGGATTTTTTGGTTTTCTTCTTTCCACACGTAAGAGCTCGGGAGAAAAGGGATTATTGACTCTAACTCATGTTCTGGAACTGAAATGTTTTCATTGAAAGCTAGAACTGAGTTCTGTACACGACTCGGACCATGAAACAGACTCGGACTTCTGACTAGGACTAAAAGTAGCATGCTATGACGAAATCGGTGATGCATCTTCCGCTTCTTCTGGACGGTCCTCTTCAGATGGAGGTGCGAGCTCTTCATCAGTTTCGTCGGACTCACTATTGATGTGGGTTTGCTGCTTCGAAGACCCAGAAGTCCTCTTCTTCTGCCAGTGGTGGTGATGGTGGTGCTGCTCCTCTTCTTCCTCCAAGTTCTCCTCAGGTAGAGACTTGGCGGCTCCTTACATCGGTGTTCGTGCCCGATCAAGTACGATCACGATCCTTCCACTTCTGACGGAATATGATTTACATTATCATACGAAAGGATCTCATGTTCATATCAAGACTTATATGAAGAGTATACCTGATCACGAGGTCGGTCTGGCCTTGATTTAGGCTGTTCGAATTGGCCTGAACCTGGGAGGGAATTGGGGTTTTGGCGCCATTTGTTGATCCTGGGTACGAGAAACACGATTCACATTGGTTCTCATATCTAGATAGTCATTCTGGATCTGTTGGACCCTATCAGACAGGGTCTGGATCACCAAGGTAAGGACTCCAATTCGGTGGGCTGAGCTGGCTGGTGATGCTGACTTGTAGACGAGGTTTTGTACTGGCCCTGTTGGCCATGCCGATACTGTTGATGCTACTGGGACGGACCCTGCTGGAATGCGCGCTGTTGCTGCAGGTGCTGCTGAGGCTGGTACCCTTGTTCGGGCCTGGACTGACAAAGCGCGGGGCAGGGACGGAACCTGGTTTTTGGTAAGCCTGGGATGGTCGGTGAAGCTGACTATTCCCCATCTCCGACTGTCTGACGATGGGGTCACGGCTATACCATAGGCCGTTGATCTCGAACACCTGCGGAGGCTCCTCGTATCCGGTCTCCACTTGTGGGGGTACATGCTTGTCCTGCTGGGTGTAAGTCTGATCCCAGCCACTCTGAGTCCCCAGTGCCTGTTCCTGTACAAGATGGACTTGATGTACAGGTACAGGTGGTGCAGAAGGGGCAAGTAGCTTTATCTTAGCTACCTTCTCAGAAAGTTCCTCCACTTGCTTCGGTAGACGTGAGAAAGACTCAAGGTCAGCGACTCTCTTGTGGATCTGCTCGACCATGGTTAACTTATCAGCAATCATTCCCACGCTGGGAATGAGGTCCTCTGTCAGATCCACTACAGTCCTTTGGGTTGTCTCATTGGATAAGATTGAGGGAGACAACTGATAGCCCCTGGTGGCCTACGACCTGCCGGTTTCTGCCATCTGCTCTAGTATCTTCCATACAGCATTCTCATTTTTATTCAGATAGCTTCCTCCACAGGCTGCACTTACTAACCCCTGCATCTCGGGGTTAAACCACAGAACAAGGTCTGGACTAAGATCGCCTTAGAAATACCGTGGCAGGGACATTTCTGAACTAGGTCATTAAACCTATCCCAGGCATCATGGAATGGTTCACTGGGTCCCTGGGAGAAACTGGCGATCTTTGTTCTCATTTGGTTAGTCCTACTAAGAGGGTAGAAAGTCCTTGAACTGCATCCAGGTTGTACATCGCACCCCTAGGTTTTTCAGCCAATGTGCTGCCTTATCTCCTAAAGCAAAAGGGGTGGCCTTCAGTCGAATGTAATCCTGCCCAACCCTAGGATGGCTAAGGTTGTTGCAAACCAGCTCGAAGTCTCGGAGGAAGGCATATGGTTCTTCATGGGCATTTCCGTTGAACTTCGATAGCAGACTAAGGAAGTGGGGCTTGAGCGCAAATTCTTCGGTGGGAACCATTAGTGCTAACCCACTTTGTATTTCATTCTCTGTTGGGTTATAGGCATCAACCATTGGTCGGTCGATTCCTCCTGCCGCAATGATTTGTTCCATTCTTGCTGTAAGATCCGCATTGATCCAACGGCACCTGGAGCGCGATGAAGCGGTGACGTGGCTAATCTATCACCGCTGGATCGTAATAAATCCAACGGTTCTCTGCTGCTCTGGCGCTTGGCGACGTGGATCGATGGGGACCGTTAGATCTAGAGGGATCTAACAGCCTTGGGCTGCTCCGGACGTGGGCGACGTGGCGTGACTCTGATCATTCGATCAAGATGATTGGACGGCTGTGGAATGTCTTCCCCAACGGCCCTCCGCCTCCTGCGGAGGAGAAGGCGGGGCTCCGGCGAAGCTGGGCTTGCTCTGTCCTGTCTTCTAGCCGTCGGCGACGGGCGCGGGGGACTGTGACTTAGCTCGGAAGATGCAGGCTGAGGTGGCGAAACGTCCGGTAGCATCAAGAGTAGAGGAGGAGCTCTGGGGCACGGTGGCGAAGAAGCTTGAAAGGAGCTCCGATGAGCCTCCGACCAATCAAAAAGATATCACCTGCAGGGGTTAGAATATAGCCGAAGCACACGAGTAGTTTGTGGAGTTGTCGGGAATGGAATGCAAGGCCTGCGAAGCGGTGGGGGTGACCGGTGATCGAGCTCCACCCAGGTGGCAGAACTGGCATTGGTGGAAGGTGGGGTATCTCATCGGAGTACACTAATGGTAGCGCGGAGGTCAGTACTCCGTCGCGGAGCTCGGAGGGATGACGATGGAGCGAGAAGATGATGTTGGAAGGCGAATTTAATCGAAGAAAAACCAAGGAAAGACAAGAAGAGATCGGGAGGGAAATTGAGGATGCTACCTGGGGAATGGAGCTCGTGTCTGAGCTCCTGGTCGTCGCTCGAAGGTCGGTAGTGGGCATGAGCTCGTGCAGCTCGCGGAGGGGGCTGCAGCACGGCGGAGGAGGCTGTGGATCTCGCCGGAGAAGACACCCCTTCTTCTCTCAACGTTTCGTCTAATTGTTGTCACCAATTGGAAGGTCGGAGCTCAGGGAACCTCTCTGGAATGGCGGATGGGGAAGAACGTGGCCGGAGGACGGTGATTTATAGGGTGAAGTTGATGGTAGGAGTCGCTGGAAGGTGATGCTCGAGGTCATCATGGGGCGACTCTGGTAGGAGTCGGGGGAGTGAGGGAGCTGGCGAGGATGAGGGAAGAGTGGTGATGATCGTGGTGGTGTTGGTTATCGGAGAGGGTGGAGGGAGTGGGGCCGAGAATAGAAAGGGGGCAACGGGTCGGCACAGTGGAGATCGTGGGAGAGAGGCTGACCGGAGGTAGGAGACGAAGTCCTAGCCGTTGGATCTTGCGATCCAACAGCCCAGATCGAAGCGCTAAGGAGCGGATGCGATTTGATCGGGGAAGATATGATGGAGGGTGGAGGATGAGCCACGTGTTGTGATATGAGCGCGGCGCGAACGGACGGATGCGATGGTCTCTACTAAAGGCGATCGGAGAGTTGAAAGCAGAGAGCAGATGAATGGCTAAGATTAACGATCCCAGGCGAAAGCGAACGGCCATTAATGAGCCACGTGTCGGCCTATGAGAGAGGCGCTAATGGAGGGCGGTGATGAGAAGCTAAGGTTGATCGAGCGGATGAAGACGAAGCGGGAATGAACAGCGGTGATGGTGAGATGGAGGTGGCGCAACCGTTGGATCGGGATGAAGATCCAACGGCTGTGGGCGCGGGCGGCTAAGGCAAGGGGAGCGGGCCGCGTGGCGCAATCAGAGGGCGCCACGTGGCCAGCTGTGAGTGGCTGCAAGAAGAAATGAGATTAGAGAGAGAAAGAGGTTGAATTTGGAAAAACTCAAAACATGAAAATTGTAGATCTTGATGAGATCTACAAGTTTCATGTTGACCAAAAATGGAGATGAGGTCAAATATGATACAAAAATATAGGAATACAAATATACACATATACAGTATACATATAGGCCCAAAAACCCAACTTCTTCCTACGAGCTCCGAATTGGATGAAATTAGTCTCATTTTAATGGTCTCTGGATGTGTATTCATCTGAAGGTGAGTAGACCTATTTTGGAGTTGGTACAAGAGAACTATGGTCCTTCTAACGTCCATGGGTTTTACGGTTTTATTGGGTGTTTTACAAAGGAGATCTCTGACTTTCTTCCTTATATTATTAACTAAAGGTGTTTATAACATAAGGGAGGTGTTGTTTTATAGGGGGATTTTACAAGTGATCTTGGCTTCTTATTTAATGCAATATAGGAATGTTAAAATGCAAATGTTATCACTGTATGCATGAATGTTAATTATACAATATAAGTAGAAATATGCATCTATTTACTCGAGAACAAAGCTCTATTTTCAAAAAAAAATGAAAAATTTAAAACTTTTTGGCTAAAGTAAATTTCTTTGAACTAAGAGGACTCAAATGTTTTCACAGCTTTTCTATACTATGTTACACTAATTTGATAAAAATATTTTCAAGAAATGATTTGAAAAATGAGATGTTCTTGTTTTGAAAAATCATTTGAAAAATGTTTTGAAAATTTTTATTTGTGACATGGTTTTGAAAATTTTCTCTCTTTTCAAGGAAAGATGAGTCTAACCTTGTTTTAACCTTTAAATTAAAATCCACAAAAATGAGAAAAATCCAAAAATCCTTTAGGAGTCATTAGTGACTACTAAGCCTAATTAAGTAGCCACGTTCAGTGAGGGTTCGCCCTTAGCAGAGTGGATGGTTTAAAGGACATCGCGTAAGGCTCCGTCCTTAAGCAACGGGCTCTGGCCTGTACTTACATTTATACTGGCTGAATGCAGATGCATCTACTCAATTGAGTTTAGGCAGTCCTAATATCTCTTAAAGTTTCAAAAAAAATTGTGTGTGTCTTCTGAATGAAGGAGTTGGATTAATCCTCTACTTTTACACTTCCACCCAGGATCTGAAATGATCAAGGAAACATAGTTTTATGAGGTCTTTGAGATTTTAGGTTAACCAGCCTTAGCCATCAGGGTCATAGACTTAATCATCCACATTTCCCTAGGTTTCTAGATTTGCATGCTATATTCCATGCATAGTCTCAGACATAAAGAATATGATCAGCACCTCACATGCACGACTGCGGTTTTTGATGAGATGAGTTGACTTTTCACCTGAGGGATTGGGATGAGGAATTCGAGTTTGGATTTGATCTAATGATGCTCGAGGATGGGACAAAATCTTTGGAGGCTTCATGAAACCTGAGTGTCAGCAAATATTAGCCAGTATGAGAACTTGGTTCATATACTAATCTCTTGATATTGACCTAAGTGCTAGGATGTGAAATAAAAAAAAAGTTGATCAGTGTGCGCCAACTCTTGGTAAAAGCAGTGGAGCTAGCCACAAATTATACAAGTCAATGAAATTCAAAGAAAAGCTCTCATTCCACAAAGTCAATCATCAAAGAGCTTCCACCAAAGGCGAGCGCTCCCAAACTTTTCAAAGTGTCCACTTGGACCACCGCTATTAGGACCAGGAGTCGGGCTTGCACAAAAGAGGGCTCTGCATCATAAATGCTACAAGTCTGGGTGTCGAAGGTACGATAGATACTCAAAAGAGACACACCCCGGTGTATTCCCAGGAAAACAAGTGCAAACGGCTCCAACTTCTCTTGATGGACACACTGATCAACACAAAAAAGTATTGCGTAATAAAGGCACTAGAGAGAATCCTTGTTCCAATGAGAGGGAGAGAAGAAACGACACAATCCTATGCCCTCCATTACTGGCCTGCCATCTTCATTTTCTAAGTCTGACAACTAAAGAGACGGTGGACTGGATGCAAGATTTGATTTCTTCCCTAGTGTTGAGGATTGGATCCTTAGGAGATTTTCTCGGACCAAGACTTTGGGTGAAGATTTGACTCTACTCTCGGAACTGCAGTCAGCTCTAAAATTCATATCCTTTAGATTATATGTACATCAGAGAGAGTCTGGAAAATTGGATGAATTGGGTACCTCTTGATTAAGGTTGGGTTGAATTCTAGAATTTTGGACCTCTAAAGTTGAGTCGACTTGAACAGATTGGATCCTGTACTCACATGCACAAGGGGGTTAATACAGCTTACTCATTTTCTTTGATGCTCGAGGACGAGCATAATTTAAGTATAGGGGGGTGATGAAACTCGATTTCATCATCATAATTTCCCATTATTAACCCCCTTGCTTAGCTTTGTGTCAATAAAACCCAGTTAATATCCTGTAATTAACAGAGTCCTTAATAGGCACGGCTTTCCGAATACCATTCGGAATGGGGAGGTTCCTAGCGGTGTCTTGTAAGCTGTCCTATACGCCCATAGTGTGGCACCCCTAGGATCTGGGTACTCGGCAAGCCAATCCACACACGACATTCCACATTAGAATACTTGCCATTCACAAAAGCAGGAGAAAATACCAACGTACATATGAATTTAAAATTTTTACTTCTCATTCAACATGTTCACATTTCATACATTTCCATTGTCCGTCCATACATTCTATTTGCAATACCCATCCATGTCCACAAAATATACATGTATGCATATTTAAAAGATGTGTCCCATCATACATATTACATGTCATGTCTCTCAACAAAATGATACAAGCAAAGAAGGGTAGTAAAACTACCAACAACTGTACTTAAAAAGTGTCGTGAAGCAGCACAAAAGTGATGGTGCCTCCAACAATCACTGTTGCGAACCTGCGGATCCACACATAGGTACATTATGAGCAAAGTTGCCCAATACGATTTAAACAAAACTACACAAAATGAAATGCTGGATAAACATTAAATGTATGCAAAAGAGAAAGAAACAGGGTAATTGATCTCACAAAGAATTACATTTTTACTTTTTATTGTTTGATCTAGATATGGATATGAGTAACCAAGCTTCATGAATAGTCTGTGGTCTTGGTCTAGATGAGACCTCACACTATGACTCTAAGGTAAATGAAAACACCTTAGGGTTGGGGTGCCTCCATAGGCATGCGGTGGTGTGCAATGCATCCTAACTAAGTTCCCAACACGTCCACTCAGCTCCACTTCGCAATTGTACTTCTGATTCACAATTTAGATTCCAACCCGCGAATCCTCGCGACAATCCAATCCTCCTTATGCACATGAGATTCATGTCTCATTCCCAACTTCATTAACCACATTTCCCGGAACTCCCCTCTTAGCGCTCCCACTCGGAATACCGACCAATGTGGCCTACATTGGTCCGTACATGAGTGTTAACTCTAAGTGACAAGCGAAACACTAGTAGACTAACCATGACTACTTGGCCCGCGCTCGAGCATCGGGCTAAAGCACGCAAGTGCAGAGGCCAACACCGTCAGATTAGCACCTCGGTGTGCCAAGCAACATGTCCCCCAATCATCGCAGCTACAATAGCAGTTGGGATTGCGGTCATCTAGGCTTCTACCCGGGGCTCCAAGGGTGCATGCCCCTCCCTTGGCGGCAACTACTCCACTACCCGACCACCATGAAAAGTTGACCAATGAGATCATAATGACCATCATGTTCAAGAAATTTGACTGTTGATAAAAAAACTCATAGGAATATAGAATTTCCCATTCACCGTTATATCTACTTGAAAGTGTCACTATCATAAACGACTAATAACATGTGCATTTACATAATTGCCCGCCAATAGACTACACAAGCCCCATCTCCTATAGGATAATTCTATAAGTTAGTCAGATTATTTGAAGATGTATAAGATCCCTGTGGATATTAATCCGTTAAGGACTTGATTGGAACACAAGGATTTAGTATGTGAGGTCAAACTTGTTCAAAGAGGAACCATTCTCGCAAAAAAACCCCATCAAATCCCAACAAAGCTTCTTTTCAGTAGGAGATATCAAGCACATGCAACTCAAGCTAAGGAATGGCCCTATAGTAGTTAACATATGCACGTATTATACATGAGAATTAAAGTAATCCAAGATAAAGTCAAAATCAAACATGTAGTTTTACCAATGCAAGCACCATTCCCATTCTGTACAGCTCCTCGTATAGTTTAGCCCTGAGATGCATAGATCTAATTAATCCATATCATGTTTCACGGTTTCTCCTCTATGCCTCTTCTATCAAACTAGATCCCTCCTATCACTTCCCATCATCCACATTTCACACCTACAATCACATCGCAATTTGCTTCTTTCATCAGCATTCCATTAAACCATAGGCTCAACTAATATACCTCCTCTATCACCATCTTGATGCACACATGCATCATCTTATGTTGTGAAGCATTTGAACCGGAGCTTCTTGGCATAATCTTTGGAGAGCTAAAGGTGCACAAAATGTTAAGTCCAACTACCCAAGTACTAGACCTTCACTTTTACACCAACTCTTCATAAGTTTTCGGAAGGGTAATGTGTTGGGTGTTACAACAAAAGTAAACCAGAGAATGGCATACATCATACTCATGCCAAATGTAGATGCAACTACGGAAAATATCTCCAAAAAAAATACTCTCAGTATCAATCTGTGCGGGTCACTAAATTCATCGTAAGAGCCATCTTGTTTTGTCAGTGCTATCTTTAGCAATCCTTGAATTCCCGTCCCTTTTTTTCCCACCTGCACATACAGAATGGCATCTTGTATTTCCAACAAGAAATTTCACTAATGATGTCCTCCAGTAAACACGCTCACTTTTTTTCTAAGAAAATTGAATTGGCATCACATCCACGATCCAAGCTCTCTCTCAAATTAACTCATTGCAAAAACAAACTGTAACGGCCTGGACTCCTTCAAACAAAAAAAATTTCAAACATATTATCTTTGATTAAATGGATTTAATTAATCCATTAAATCCTCTCATTACCATCTTTAAAATCTCAAGGGTCCCCCTACCTTCACGTTACCCTATTTTGCCATTTAGAGAGAGTTAGAGAGAGAGAGAGAGAGAGAAAGAAAGGGGTTATCCTACCGGCGTCCTTCGTCGTCGTAGGAGAAGGCGACGTCGAATCCGAAGGGGAGGAGAACGTGGATCCGTGACCGAAAGAAGGCGCGACGATCGCGACGAGTAGAGATAAGCTTTGGATCGAGGTATGTATCGGTTTTAGGTTTTCGATTTCTAAACGTATGTGTCGGCTTTAGGATTCGATTTCTAAATGTATGTATCGGCTCTAGGTTATTATGTATATGCATCGATTCAATATAGAATGGACCATTGATTGAACGTATTGGTTTAAGATTCCGTATGAACATTGATTACATCCGAAATGCGATCTAAAAAAACGTGTCGGATCTTACGCTAAATACACAAATATTGTTTCTTTATAGAGTTGTGCTCGTAAATCTGAAGTATTTGGTAGTATTCCCATCAAAGCTTTTAAGAAAATTCAATTGTTTGCATAACCAATGCATCTCCATTTATTGTAGTTAAGGAGACGAATAATACGTTTCTATTAAATTTTAATCTTTTTCATACACATGATTATTAATCAAACTTTGATTTAATATATTAGGTGAACATACTGCACGAATTAATGTGGTTTGGCATTGGTATTGATATTAGTAAGTTGATGCACGAAATATATTTCCTGTTTGTTGATTTTTGGACAATGAAAGTAAATGAGTTTCATACATCTATCGTGTTCTTTTTATACGAGAACCATTTCCCTGTGATTTGTCATGAAAGAAAACAACATATACAAGGATTTGTCTACAACTTGTACATACATTGGACATAGTATATAATCAGGTTCTACCTCTATCATCACAATATCTACTCCTTTTTGCGTAACTTCTATTTTACAAGAAATAAGAAGACATGGATCAAATGATTCAAAGTTGGTGGGCTGTGTTAATCTAACAAACAAATAGGGTGTATATATATTAATCAAAAGGACATCTTGAACTTTTTCTTATACGCACAATATAAATTGATAAAAACACAAGTTGTATTTAGAATAAATTATCTTTAATGCTAATTATATGTACGCTACCTTAACTTCAAATGGATATAATATACTGTAGGTTACAGAATCCATCATGAATTTCAGTTGGTGTTACGGGTACGGAACACAAAGAAATAAGGTTAATGATGATAAGTATAAAGTATTTATGATCAAAAGGCATGCCATGTATATACTTGAAACATTATATTCAGGATACAAGCTAATCAAGATTTAAAGCACAGACTCATAAGGAGTCACATGGACGGCCGCAAGGTGTCGTGTTAGCCGCAAGGGGCGACGCCGCAAGGGGCGTATGGTTGCAAGGAACCATTGAGGCAAAAGCTAAGTCCTCTACAGTTGTAGCTACATTGTCATGTCATGCCATGGACCGCAAGTGCCAGCGGTTGAAAACGTATAAAAAGATTCGTAAATGAATGTTATGCAAGAAAATGGTTTATATGGAAAACCATCATGAAAAATACAAGGAATGGTTTAATAGGAGAATGAAACATCACATGTTATGCTAAAATTGGTTTAAGAAAGTTAAACCATCAAAGTCATGGGGGCTAATATGTAAAGTGGTTTATATGTTTTATAAGTATGTAAATTGCCTAGTATTTTATGCATTATGCCCACAAGTAGAAATAAATGTTTGTCATGCCTACTTATGCAATTTACCTACCTTACTTGTATATCCATGTTCATGAAAGAAGCCAAACTAAACATGATAGGGATCGAACTTAGACATGGATGTGAATTATCTAGGCACGAAATGATGTGTACACATGAAAATCCAAGTATATAATTGTTAACGTATACAATAATAGTAGTATCTGTACTCTTCGTTATTTTGTTTTCCTCTTAGTATGTATTATGTAATTTACCCATAGGCTACTCTCCTATATAAGAGAGCCTAGGGTTCATGGAATAAACAAGTTATTCATTTTTCCCAACATGGTATCAGAGCGACGGTCCTAGACCGGAGTTCTTGAAACCCTAACCCTAATCCCAGCCCCACCCGCCAGCCTCTTCCTCGTCGATCGGCGCCGCCTCTCCTCTTCGATCGACGCCGCCTCTCTCTTCTTCTCGGGCTGCACGCACTGCGCCATCTTCGTGAGTGCGTGCGGTAGCGAGCACACGAGAGTGCGGTGCTGTGCATCGCCTGCGTGCGGTGCATCGCCATCACCAGCGCACACTGCGCACCTGTGCATCTTGCGCCCCTGCCTCTTCTCTCGTGCGCACATAGCGCACTAGCGCATATTCCAGGGGCATCCGTGGTACCCTAGCGTGCATCCCAGCACGCCAAACAGTGCGTGTATTGTGCATATTCATCCAGCGCACCAGTAGGTCGTACGGGGGGCACGCATCAGCCCTAGAGCGCACACCCTAGTCTACATGGGTTTAGTTGCTTGAGGTCTACACGAGCAACTAAACCCGTCTATGTCTTTGTAGACAAGTCATATTCTCTATCAATCGCTCCAGTCTTCAGTATCAAGTATGTCCGAAAGCAAGGCAGATATCCCATCTAGTGGCGCATTCCGTGGTCCAACGCCGATTGTCAAGATGGACGGTACCAACTATGAACTGTGGGCAATGCAGTTCATGAGTATGATGAAGTCTACGGGTAAGAAGCACATTCTTACCGAACCAGAGCCTGTTGAGAAGACTGGAACCTATGCCTCCTGGGAGGCTGATGACGCACACGCCAAAGTTTGGCTATCTGGCACGTTGGCAATAGAGATTGCCAATGACATCCTCCATCAACCCACAGCGAAGGATATGTGGGACATTCTGGCGGCTACATATTCCCAGGAAAAGAACGAGATAAAGATTCTGCAACTCCAGCATGATATCTTTACCATCAAGCAGAATGGTCGCCCCCTTCATTCTCTCTATACATCACTGAGAGGGATGTTTGAGAAGCTATATAGCTTCATGCCCTTGACAGCCACGCCAGAACAACAGAAGACATATAGGAACGCCACTATGGTGGGAGTGTTCCTCGCTGCACTTGATCCTGAGTACGAGGCAGCACGATCACAGATTTTGGTTGACTCTACAATTCCTCCAATGGAGGAAGCCTTCCATAGACTGAGTCGGATTACAGTTCCCTCAACTGCTGCAATTCAGAATTCTTCAGCCATGGCAGCAACCAGAGGTCGTGGCTCTCATTACCAGGGCCGTGGACGTGGACCCCGTAGGAGGAGTGGCCGCACTAGGCCAACATGCACCTATTGCCACCGAGTTGGACATAACATGCTATTCAAAGCATGGATTTCCTGCATCTGCACGAGCCGCTGAGCAGATAGAGCCCCCATCTGTTGCTACCTTAGATCAGCGATTTGAAGATCTAGTTGCCCGTCTGAGGGGCATTATCCCACCATCGGGTCCAGCACCGACTACAGAGAGTCATTCTGATGCAGCTGCTTCTGCCTCCACTTCTACTAGTGCTTCAGGTAGTATACTTGCACTTCATAGTAGTAGTCCTGATACATTGCCATGGATTATGGACTCAGGCGCTACACATCACCTATGTGGCGACCAGAGTCTACTTACATGTTATACCCAGATTCCTCCGGGACGGACAGTTGTCATTGCAAATGGCACACATTCCCCCATCACTGGTCAGGAGAGATTAGATTGACACCGTCTATGCAGCTCAAGAATGTGCTACATGCACCTGATTTTTCAATGAACCTATTGTCAATTAGTCAGATTACGAAGGATCTTCATTGTCGGGCAATTTTTGATTCATCTTCTTTGATTTTTCAGGACATCCATACGGGCAACGTGATTGGTCGTGGCTATGAGCAAGGAGGCCTTTACCGCCTGAATCAGACCCCATTTGCTGGAACCACATCCTCTTCTTCTGCCCAAGTATCCCCTTTACTGTGGCATCTGTGTTTAGGTCATTTACTGCTTCAGAAGTTACGCCGAGTAGTGCCTTATAGTCTTCCTCACATATCTGTTCAGTGTGAGGCATGTCAGTTGGGAAAGCATCACAGGTCGTCCTTTCCCAGTCGTCCTGGTCGGAGTAGTACCTCCAAGTTTGAGTTATTTCATGTTGATGTCTGGGGTCCGAGTCGTGTACCTGATCATCAGGGACACAGATATTATATTGTATTTATGGATGATTTTTCTAGAGTGTCGTGGGTGTTTCTGATGAAAAATAAATCTGAAGCCGGAAATATAATTATTCACTTTCTGAATGAAACCCAAAATGTTTTTTCTACGTCTGTGAAAAGTGTAAGAAGTGACAATGCTTTAGAGTTGTGCACTAATTTTCTTTCTAATTACTACTCATCAAAAGGAATTGTTCACCAAACATCTTGTGCCCATACATCTCAACAGAATGGGATTGCTAAAAGAAAACACTGTCACCTCCTTGATGTCACTAGATCTCTACTTATACAGAGTCATGTTCCATATTCCTACTGGGGTGATGCAGTTCTTACTGCATGTTACCTAATCAATCGGATGCCTTCGTCTGTCTTGAATGAACAGATTCCGTTCTCACTCATTTATCCTGACAAGGATCTGTTTACTCTCACTCCTCGTGTGTTTGGGTCGGTTGCGTTTGTCCATCAGTTGTCACCGGGTACTGACAAGCTCTCTCCTAGGGCTGTCAAGTGTGTCTTTGTCGGGTACTCCAGAACTCAAAAGGGGTACAAGTTCTTTGATCCTTTGCGTCGGTGGTATATGATTAGTGCAGATGTTACATTTTTTGAATCTAGTATGTATTTTTCAGCATCTGGAGACAATCAGCTTCCATCTACACCACATGATGCCATATACATGACACCACTACCACCTCAGATGCCATCATCAGAACCTCCACCACCACCATCACTACCACAACAGCCCATCTCACCATTCCCGTTCCATTATACCCGCAGGCCTCCTCCACCAGCTCATGGTCATGACTCATCTACTAGCTCGCCTATGGTATGTAATGAGAATATTAATGTTGATGGATCTAACGACATTTCTGAGCAGGATGTGGTGCAGGAGCCAGATGAGCCTACAACTGATTTGGATGTACCCATTGCTTTAAGGAAGTCGACGAGGAGTTGCGCCAAATATCCATTATCAGCCTCTGTGTCTTTTGAGCGGCTATCTGGAGATTTCAGATCGTTTGCTATGGTACTTTCAGCCATAGATATTCCACGGAATCATCATGAGGTTCTGCAGGATAGTAGATGGCGGCTTGCAATGGAAGAAGAAATGACCGCACTTCAGTCCAGAGGAACTTGGACTTTGGTTCCTATACCTCCAGATGCGAATCCAGTGAGCTGTAAGTGGGTGTTCACAGTGAAGCAAAATGCAGATGGATCCATTGACAGGTACAAGGCACGTCTGGTGGCACGTGGCTTCACACAAACATATGGGGTGGATTATCTTGATACCTTCTCGCCAGTGGCACGCATTCCACCCTAAGGATCTTGTTGTCAGTTGCAGTTGCTCGAGACTGGCCGCTCCATCGGTTGGACGTGAAGAATGCATTTCTATATGGAGATTTGCATGAGGAAGTATATATGCAACAGCCACCTGGTTTTGCTGTTGAGGGGGAGTGCTCCAAGGTATGCAGGTTGCATAAGGCTATATATGGCCTTAAGCAGAGTCCCAGAGCATGGTTTCAGAAGCTCTCGGATCTCTTCGAGAAACAAGGATACAAACGCTCCAATGCTGATCATTCCTTGTTTGTACAGAAAACAGTGAGAGGTATCATTGTCATTATGGTTTATGTTGATGACATCCTGATTACAGGAGATGATGAGCAGGGCATAAAGCAGGCGAAAGAAATGCTGGGTAGTGAGTTTGTCACTAAGGATCTTGGGGTCTTTAGATACTTTCTGGGGCTTGAATTTGCCAGAAATTCCTATGGGCTAGTCATGTCACAAAGGAAATATGTTACTGATCTGTTGAGTGAAACAGGTATGCTCGAGTGTCGACCTGCTACGACACCAATGGACCCCAGCATGAAGCTTTATGAAGATAACACAGAGGAGGTGGAAAGGAGAAGATATAGAGAACTGGTAGGCAAACTGTTATATGTCACGATCACTAGGCCAGATATATTGTTTGCAGTGAGCCGTGTGAGCCAGTTCATGGAGCAACCACGCCAGGTGCATATGGATGCAATACATATGATACTTAGATATCTCAAATCTTCTCCAGGTGCAGGTCTGCTATTCAAGAAAGGAAAGGGGATTTCTATCTCAGCATGCGCAAATGCAGACTATGCAGGATGTCCCAAGGATAGGAAGTCCACCTCAGGGTATGCTGTCTATGTTGGAGATGCCTTAGTCTCATGGAGGAGCAAGAAACAGACTGTGGTAGCTAGATCTAGTGCTGAATCCGAATATAGGGCTATGGCCCAGGCTACTACAGAGATGATGTGGGTGAAAGCGGTGCTGACAGATCTATGTTTAGATGTACCACTTCCTATGAACTTGGAATGTGATAATCAGGCTGCTTTGTTTATTGCAAACAATCCTGCATTCCATGAGCGGACCAAGCATATTGAGATGGATTGTCACTTCATACGTGATATGATTAAGAAAGGATTCATTGCTACATCTCATGTTACTTCAGAGAATCAGACTGCAGACATATTCACCAAGGCATTGCTACGAGGTCCATTTCAGAAGTGTGTTTCCAAGCTGAGCATGATTGATATCTATGCTCCATCTTGAGGGGGAGTGTTAACGTATACAATAATAGTAGTATCTGTACTCTTCGTTATTTTGTTTTCCTCTTAGTATGTTTTATGTAATTTACCCATAGGCTACTCTCCTATATAAGAGAGCCTAGGGTTCATGGAATAAACAAGTTATTCATTTTTCCCAACAATAATTTTTTTAACGGATCAAGGACCGTTAGAATACCCATGCATGGACCCCCATGCATACTGGGCATTAGGCTCATACAAATTATGTTTGTTAATTTCAGGTGAAGAACAGAGTTGATTGCATTTTCTGGATCGTGCTACGAGCTCATTGAGATTGATAGCGTGGTACGAGTTATCTTGCGAAGATCTAGTGGATATCTATATGCCCACATGAGCTGTTGAGTTGTTATTTTTTTATTCTAGATTAGTTAACATTTTTTTATTTCCCAATTTAGAGTTGTAATAATGGAACTCTAGTTGGAGATATTTTATGGAATTGATATTTTTCTCTGCTCATTGTGTGCCATTTGTTGATATTTTTGTAACGGGTCGGTCGTGCGATCACCTATCGCCTGCTTCCGCCGATTGTCACGATCCGTTCAGTTGCAAATGGTATCAGAGCTAGAGTTCCTCTGGGCATAGGATATCCACAATTCTTAGCGATCTAAGATTTTTAGATAGAGAGATTTAGTATCACAACTCATTGATCTTGCCAATTTTTGAATCAGATGGCTCCTCGACGTGCAATTGAAGCCATTGGAGACCGTGACTCATCGACGAGCCAAGAGGCCGTCATGGGTATGCAGAGGCAGATGCTGGAGTTAATGACACTAATGACCCAGCAACAGAAGAGTCAGACGTCCAACTCGGGTGGACTGACTCTAAAGACCTTCATTCAGCACGATCCACCCACCTTCAAGGGTGAGCATGAGCCGGAAAAAGCCGAACATTGGCTAAGAGAGATGGAGCAGACTTTTAAGGCAACGGATTGTCCTGAGGAAAAAAAAGTGATCTTTGGGACATTTCGTCTGCGGGACAAAGCAAAGGAGTGGTGGATTTCATGTAAGGGAATCCACTTTCCGGAAACTTCATTCATTAAGTGGGATGACTTTGTTGTGCGCTTCACTGAGCGTTACATCCCTGAGCGTGCTAAGGATGCTAAGCGTCAAGATTTTATAAATCTCCGGTAGGGAAATATGACAGTCGAAGAATATGCAGCAAAATTCCAAGAATTGGAGAAGTATGGCAAGGGTATTTGTGCCAATGAAAAGCAACGAGCCAGAAAGTTTATAGAAGGCCTGAATGCGGGACTAAGCATGAAAGTGCTGACTAGAGGTCCCACGACCTTATCTGAGGCGGTTGCAGCAACAGTGGAGATCGATGCAGCATACCGGAGGATACATCAAGCGAATCCTCAGAAGCGCCCTCACAAGCCGAACTTCAATGACAAGAGGCGTCACACTGCAACGAATGCCAAGAAGACAAAGACTGATGATGCACCAACAAACATGAAGTACACATTTGAAGTGTGCCCGCATTGCGGTAGGAGGCATCCAGGAGAATGCTACAAGCTAACCACTACTTGCTATAAGTGCGTAGAAAAGGGTCACTTCATGAAAGATTGCAAGAAAGATGTTAAGGATCAGAAGAAGCCATTCGAGCAGAAAAAGAAAGTAGCAGGAAGAGTCTTTGCTATCACTCCTGAGGATGCAGAAGGTGCCAACACGACGGTGGAAGGTACTCTACTAATTGAAAACCATTTATGTCATGTTCTTTTTGATTCTGGTGCCACGCATTCCTTTATCTCGAATGCTTTTGCAAGAAAGTTAAGTTTAGAAGCTGTCGAGCTTCCTTATGCACTTACAGTTTCTTCACCAATGGGTGATATTATTGCCACGGGTATGTACTTAAAAGACGTACCTGTTTTACTAAAAGAAGACACCCTTACTGCTAATTTGGTATTATTACCCATCACAACTTATGATGCCATCTTGGGAATGGATTGGTTATGGGAGCATTATGCAGCGGTCTACTGTCGAGAAAAGAAGGTGGTCCTGAGTAGACCAAATACTGAGGAGATAGTTATTCGGGGCACCTGTAAGGGTGGAAGATTGATTATCTCATCCTTGCAAGCAAGACAATTACTAGCTGAGGGTTGCATCGCATTCCTCGCTAGTATAATTAACACTGAATCATCACATACGCGTCTTGAAGATTTAGATGTGGTCAGAGATTTTGCCGATGTCTTCCCAGACGATCTTCCTGGACTACCTCCTCATAGAGAGGTTGATTTCTCAATTGATGTGATCCCAGGAACGACACCGATTTCCAAGGCTCCGTATAGAATGGCACCTGCAGAACTTGAGGAGCTAAAGAAGCAGTTGCAAGAACAGTTAGATAAGGTATTTTTACGTCCCAGTGTTTTTCCTGGGGAGCACCCGTTCTTTTTGTGAAGAAGAAAGATGGGTCTCTTAGACTCTGACTTGATAATCGAGGTCTAAACAAAGTGACCGTGAAGAATAGATACCCGTTACCTCGCACTGATGACTTATTCGATCAATTACAGGGAGCCACAGTTTTCTCAAAAATTAATCTGCGTACGGGGTATCATCAACTCCGAATAAAAGAGGAGGATATACCAAAAACAGCTTTCAGGACCAGGTATGGTCATTATGAATTCTTGGTCATGCCATTTGGTCTTACTAACGCTCCTGCAACTTTTATGGAGCTAATGAATAGGGTATTTCGAGAATACCTTGATAAGTTTGTCATAGTATTTATGTATGATATATTGATATATTCATCTGATCCGGAGCAGCATCGAATACATTTACAGATTGTATTCGAAACTCTAAGGCGACACTAGCTTTATGCAAAATTCTTCAAATGCGATTTTTGGCTGAATAGAGTCGCATTCCTTGGTCATGTTGTATCTAAGGACGGCATTGAGGTAGATCCAACCAAAGTAGAAGATGTGATGAATTGGAGGAAACACCAGAATGTTTCTGAGATCCGTAGTTTTCTTGGCCTAGATCGATATTATCGACGATTTATTCAGAATTTCTCTAGGATCTCACTACCATTAACGAAGCTCACTCAAAAGGATGTGAAGTTTGTGTGGTCTGAAAAGTGCGAGCAGAGCTTTCAAGAATTGAAGCAGAGATTGACCACAGCTCCAATCTTGGCTTTACCGTCAGGTAGTGGAGGTTTTGTGGTGTATACATATGCATCAGGCACCGGGCTCGGGTGTGTTCTTATGCAAAATGAGAAAGTTATTGCTTATGCCTTACGGCAGCTAAAACCGCAAGAGAAGAACTACCCAACTCATGATTTAGAGTTAGCAGCAGTTGTCTTTGCTCTTAAAATTTGGCGGCATTACCTTTACGGTGAACAATTTGAGGTGCTCAGTGACCATAAGAGTCTCAAATACATTTTCTCTCATAAGGAACTTAATTTTAGGCAGCGACGATGGCTAGAGTTCCTAAAAGATTATGACTTCGCCATCAATTATCATCCAGGAAAAGCAAATGTCGTAGCGGATGCATTGAGTAGAAAATGGGAAGGTAAACTAGATAGTTTAAAACTTCAATGGAAGATGATAAAGGATTTTGAAGATTGGAAGCCTTTCTTGAGTGGATCGAGAAAGATATCATTTGCAACGCTCCAGATTCAACAAGAGATAATTGAGAAGATCTTGACTGCACAAAAAGTGGATGCTGATCTTCCTAAATATATAGAAGCATCTAAAAAGGAAGGTTCTGGTTTCACCATCGGAACAGATGGAGCTATAAGGTACCGCAGCAGATTATGGATTCCAAGCGATAATGAGTTGAGACATGAGATTCTGGATGAAGCACACAGATCGATGTACACTATTCATCCAGGTACAATGAAAATGTACAAGGATCTGCAACGGAACTTTTGATGGCCAAAGATGAAGAATGACATCGCAGAATTTGTTGCTAGATGCTTGGTATGTCAACAGATCAAGATTGAACATCAACGTCCAACAGGACCTGTTCAACCCTTGGAGATACCTGAATGGAAGTGGGAGCACATAACGATGGACTTTGTTACCGATCTACCCAAGACCACAAAACATCGTTATGACACCATATGGGTGGTTGTTGACCGATTAACCAAATCGGCACACTTCCTACCTATCGCTTGGATCAGTCGACAGATAGTCTAGCTGAATTATATGTGAATGAGATTGTCAGCCTTCATGGTGTTCCTGCATCAACTATATCTGATCGGGATACACGATTTACCTCTCATTTATGGAAGAGTTTTCAGGATGCTATGGGCACTCAATTGAAGTTTAGCACTTCATTCCATCCGCAGACTGATGGTCAGTCAGAAAGGACCATCCAAACACTAGAAGATATGTTGAGAGCTTGTGCTTTAGATTTTGTGGGAAGCTGGGATAGACATCTCCCGTTAGTGGAATTTGCTTACAATAATAGCTATCATTCAAGCATCAAGATGGCACCCTATGAAGCATTGTATGGGAAACCTTACAGATCACCCTCATGTTGGAGTGATGTTGGCGAGAAGCACATCTTAGGACCGGAACTTGTTCAGACAAGTAAGCAGGGTGTTGATCTAATCAGAAAAAGATTATTGGCAGCACAAAGTTGGCAAAAATCTTATGCCGATCGTCATAGAAGAGAGCTGCGTTTCGCGGTTGGGGAACATGTGTTCTTAAAGATCTCTCCAACCAAGGGCGTCTTACGATTTGGCAAAAGGGGGAAGCTCACTCCCATATATATAGGACCTTTTGAGATTCTGTAGTGGGTTGGAGAAGTGGCATATCGTATTGCATTACCACCTCAATACTCAAAACTTCACGATGTATTCCATGTGTCTATGATGAGGAAGTACACTCCTGATCCTTCACATGTGATATAGCATGAGGTCATTGATATTCAGCCAAACTTGACCTTTGAAGAGAAACCTATACTAATCGTCGATCGTAGAGATCATCAACTCCGTCGGCGCATAGTCCTGATGGTCAAGGTCCTTTGGCAACACCACTAAAAGGAGGAGGCTACTTGGGAGCTGGAAAGTGAAATGCAGGAGAAGTACCCGCAACTTTTCGGTATGTCCCTCTACTAAGAAATTTCGAAGATGAAAATTTTTTTAGGGTCGTAGATTGTAACGGCCTGGACTCCTTCAAACAAAAAAAATTCAATCATATTATCTTTGATTAAATGGATTTAATTAATCCATTAAATCCTCTCATTACCATCTTTAAAACCCCAAGGGTCCCCCTACCCTCACGTCACCCTATTTTGCCATTTTAGAGAGAGTTAGAGAGGGAGAGAGAGAGAGAAAGGGGTTATCTTACCGGCGTCCTTCGTCGTCGTAGGAGAAGGCGACGTCAAATCCGAAGGGGAGGAGAACGTGGATCCGTGACCGAAAGAAGGCGCGACGATCACGACAAGTAGAGATAAGCTTTGGATCGAGGTATGTATCGGTTTTAGGTTTTCGATTTCTAAACGTATGTGTCGGCTTTAGGATTCGATTTCTAAATGTTTGTATCGGCTCTAGGTTATTATGTATATGCATCGATTCAATATAGAATGGACCATTGATTGAATGTATTGGTTTAAGATTCTGTATGAACATTGATTACATCCAAAATGCGATATCAAAAAAAACATGTCGGATCTTACGCTAAATACATATATATTGTTTCTTTATAGAGTTGTGCTCGTAAATCTGAAGTATTTGGTAGTATTCCCATCAAAGCTTTTAAGAAAATTCAATTGTTTGCATAACCAATGCATCTCCATTTATTGTAGTTAAGGAGACGAATAATACGTTTCTATTAAATTTTAATCTTTTCATACACATGATTATTAATCAAACTTTGATTTAATATATTAGGTGAACATACTGCACGAATTAATGTGGTTTGGCATTGGTATTGATATTAATAAGGTGATGCACGAAATATATTTCCTGTTTGTTGATTTTTGGACAATGAAAGTAAATGAGTTTCATACATCTATCGTGTTCTTTTTATACGAGAACCATTTCCCTGTGATTTGTCATGAAAGAAAACAACATATACAAGGATTTGTCTACAGCTTGTACATACATTGGACATAGTATATAATCAGGTTCTACCTCTATCATCACAATATCTACTCCTTTTTGCGTAACTTCTATTTTACAAGAAATAAGAAGACATGGATCAAATGATTCAAAGTTGGTGGGCTGTGTTAATCTAACAAACAAATAGGGTGTATATATATATTAATCAAAAGGACATCTTGAACTTTTTCTTATACGCACAATATAAATTGATAAAAACACAAGTTGTATTTAGAATAAATTATCTTTAATGCTAATTATATGTACGCTACCTTAACTTCAAATGGATATAATACACTGTAGGTTACAGAATCCATCATGAATTTCAGTTGGTGTTACGGGTACGGAACACAAAGAAATAAAGTTAATGATGATAAGTATAAAGTATTTATGATCAAAAGGCACACCATGTATATACTTGAAACATTATATTCAGGATACAAGCTAATCAAGATTTAAGGCACAGACTCATAAGGAGTCACATGGACGGCCGCAAGGGGTCGTGTTAGCCGCAAGGGGCGACGCCGCAAGGGGAGTATGGTTGCAAGGAACCATGGAGGCAAAAGCTAAGTTCTCTACAGTTGTAGCTACACTGTCATGTCATGTCATGCCATGGACCGCAAGTGCCGGCGGTTGAAAACGTATAAAAAGATACGTAAATGAATGTTATGCAAGAAAATGTTTTATAAGGAAAACCATCATGAAAAATGCAAGGAATGGTTTGATAGGAGAATGAACCATCACATGTTATGCTAAAATTGGTTTAAGAAAGTTAAACCATCAAAGTCATGGGGGCTAATATGTAAAGTGATTTATATGTTTTATAAGTATGTAAATTGCCTAGTATTTTATGCATTATGACCACAAACAGAAATAAATGTTTGTCATGCCTACTTATGCAATTTACCTACCTTACATGTATACCCATGTTCATGAAAGAAGCCAAACTAAACATGATAGGGATCGAACTTAGACATGCATAGGAATTATCTAGGCACGAAATGATGTGTACACATGAAAATCCAAGTATATAAATTTTTTAACGGATCAAGGACATTAGAATACCCATGCATGGACCCCGATGCATACTGGGCATAGGCTCATACAAATTATGTTTGTTAATTTCAGGTGAAGAACAGGGTTGATTGCATTTTCTGGATCGTGCTACGAGCTCATTGAGATTGATAGCGTCGTACGAGTTATCTTGCGAAGATCTAGTGGATATCTATATGCCCACATGAGCTGTTGAGTTGTTATTTTTTATTATAGATTAGTTAAATTTTTTTATTTCCCAATTTAGAGTTGTAATAATGGAATTCTAGTTGGAGACATTTTATGGAATTGATATTTTTCTCTGCTCATTGTGTGCCATTTGTTGATATTTTGGTAACGGGTCGGTCATGTGATCACCTATCGCCTGCTTCCGCCGATTGTCACGATCCGTTCCGTTACACAAACATTCATCAAATGTGTGCTTTTAGTGCAGAATTTAGGGGTGCAGATAGCCGAGAATCGTAGGAAGAATTTAGTTCCAGAGCATCAATCGAGGATGGAGGAGTGGGTAATCTTGCTTATTCTAATATAGGTTCTAGTCCAAAAGATTGTGAACAAACACAGAAGATGGATCGAACTAATTTAGGTCCTGCAATTATAACACAACATCAACTAAAGGAGTGTGTCTAGGACAACACTAGTTACCCGCATCCAACAAATAGGAGGACCAACTGGTGCTAGTTTCTCCATTTAACTGGGCAGGGGGGACATGTCAAAAACTACAAGTTCGTCGATCCAACGAGGTGAGATGGCTCTAAGGTTGTTTGAATATAGGGTCGAAATCGTGTGAAATCCGCAGCAAGAGGAAAAGGAACACCGTACCTTCTCTAGGCGAGCACGGCTTTGGGTCATCGATCCGAGGTGTTCCGACGACCCTTGGTGAAGGAGAGGGAAGAGGAATGGAGGAAGGGAGAGCTGAAGGTCGAAGGAGGAAGAGGTTGGGCGATTTGGGCGAGGTTCACGAAGGGGAGAGGGCAGAATATACGGGTCCAACCCGGATTCGGATCCGGGTTCGGATCCGAATGTGAGTTGTACCCCTCCTTGCTAAAATGACCATAACTCGGGCTCCCGAAGTCGGATTTTTGTGTTCTTGGACTCGTTGGAAATCTGTCGACGAGCTCTACGCAATGGAATACTCAAATAAAGTTTTTAGATAATGAAATAAAAGCAGATTTGCAATTAATCCCAGATCCAGGTGGATTTTGCATTTTAGTCCCTCTTCGATTTTTCGGGGTTTTCACATCATAAAAATCTCAAAAGAAGTCTCGTCCTCGAGACTTAAGATGATTCTGGTTGGTTTCGACATTCAAACCTTATAAAAATCTCAAAGAGAGCAAAACCCATAAAAATCTCAAAGGGAACTTGACTATGGTTTCAATTCGGTACCTGTGAACAATAGAGGGTATTTCTCCCTCATGTCCGCCTCAGGTTCCCACGTCGCCCCCACGACGCCTTGACTTCGCCACATGACCTTGAGCAAAGGGATCTCCTTCCGCCTCTGCCTCTTGACCGTGTGGTCCAAAATCCGCACCGGCTCTTCTGGGACGGTGAGATTTGGCTCCACCACCAAGCCCTCTTAGTTGATAATGTGTCAGCAATCTCGGATGTACTTCAGTAGATTCGACAGGTGAAACATGTCCTGGATGCCCTCGAGGTGTGGGGAAAGGGCCACCCTGTAGGCCATTTTCCTAACACGGGCCAAAATCTCGAATGGTCCTACAAAATGTTGTGCTAGCTTGCCTTTGGCACCGAATCGTTGTATGCCTCTCATTGGAGACACACATAAGAACAGGAAGTTCCCAACCTGTGATCATGAGAAACTTTTTACTCACATGGGATTGGCTAAGATTTATACCCATTAGGGCATGAATGTAGGATAACATACCTGAAACTCAAGGTCTCCATGTTACTGGTCAGTGTAACCCTTCCGACGACTCTGCGCAGCCAACAATTTGCTCCTAGCAGTCTCAACCACCCTGTAGGTCTCCTCAATGATCTGCGGGGTAAACATGGTATTATCACCCACCTACTGCCAAAACAGAGGAGTGGTGCACCGCCTCCCGTACAATGCCTCAATTGGTGCCATGCCTGTACTGGCATGGTATCTATTGTTGTACGTGAACTTAACTAGCGGAAGGTGATCCTTCCAAGATTCCTTCCACTCAATCACACAAGCCCGCAACAAGTCCTCCAATGTCTGAATGGTCATCTTGAACTGACCATCTATCTGTGGATGGTATGGTGAACTCATGCGTAGTTCGATCCTCAAGGCTCTCATAAATTCTCCCCAGTAGTGTGATGTGAAATAGGAATCTCTGTCTAACACTACTTCTTTGGGTATCCCATTCGACCAAATGATGTACTGATTCTATAACTTAGCTAGTTGTACTGGTGTATATGCCATGTTGACTGCATGTAATGGGCTGACTTCGTTAACTGGTCAATGATGACCCATATCGCATCATGCCCTCTAGGGGTGCACGACAATGATGTGAAAAAATCCATGGAGATGCTCTCCCATTTCCACACTGGGATGGGAAGAGGCTGCAGTAAACCAGGAGGCCTCTGGTGCTCTGCTTTCACCATCTGACAAATAAGACATCTACTAACATGTTCGGTTACATTCTTCTTCATGCCTTCCAACCAAAAGTGTTGGCGGAGGTTCCTATACATCTTGGTGCCACCTAGATATATGGAAAGTCTCGAGCTATGCGCCTCATCCAGGATCTCTCTTCTCAACTCCTTGTCATCTAGGACACATACACAGTCCCCATTCCATACGATGGATTCACGGACTCGAAATCTGTCGAATTCATCCTTCAAGCACCTGTGGTACAGCTCCTGGATCCTCGGATCTGTCGACTGGCCCTGAATAAGCCTGTCTTATAAGCTATTACTTGGCGAGCACTATCACCGCATCGGATGTCCTCTCAAATGGATGCCACCCACTAAGTGTAGTGAGTACATCCCAAGTCTATAACCAAGTTGCTGAGCCCTCAATGTGAGGTTGTCTGCTCAAGGTGTCTGCCACTACATTCCCCTTACTAGGATGATAGGAGATGGTACAATCATAGTCCTTTAGTAACTCCATCCATCGCCTTTGCCTCATAATCAGCTCCTTCTAATCAAATATTTATTTAAGGATCTTGTGATAAGTGAAAATTTCAAACATCACCCCATACAAATAGTGGTGTCATATCTTTAGTGAAAAAACTATGACCTCCAACTCCAAGTCATGAGTGGGGTAGTTGCGTTCCTGGTTCTTTAGTTGTCGTGACGTGTTTGCTACAACCTATCCTCGTTGCATCAACACAACACCCCATCCTTCCTTGGAAGCATTGGTGTAAACTGAGAAGTCTAAGGTATCTGAAGGAAGGGTAAGGATGGGTGTGAAAGTCAACCGCTCCTTGAGCGTACGAAAGCTCCACTCACATTTGTCACTCTAGATCAATGACATGTCCTTCTACGTCAGCTGGGTGAGGGGTAGGGCCAACTAGGAGAACCCTCTAACAAATCTCTTGTAGTACCAAACGAGGCCAAGGAAACTGCGGATCTATGTAGTCGTCTTGGGTCGCTCCCAAGACAACACTGCCTCTATCTTGGCGGGGACAACTGACATCCCCGCCCCTGAATCCACATGACCCAGAAATGCCACTTCAAAAAGGCAGAACTCACACTTGATGTATTTGGCATACAGCTGGTGCTCTTGAAGTGTCTCTAACATAGTGTAGAGATGAGAATCATGCTCTTATTCATCGTGGGAGTAGACTAGAACATTATCGATGAATACGGCCATGAATCTGCCCAAATACGGGCGGAAGACTCTATTCATCAAATGCATGAATGTGGTAGGTGCATTTATAAGTCCAAAAGGCATTACCAAAAACTCATAGTGATCATATCTAGTGCGAAATGCAGACTTCATCACATCTTCCTCCTCGATTCTCAATTGATGATATCCTGACCATAGGTCAATCTCGGAGAACACCGCTGCTCCCTGCAACTGATCAAAGAGATCATCAATCCGTGGGAGTAGGTAATGGTTCTTGATTGTTCTCTTGTTCTACTGCGTGTAATCTATGCATAACCTCAAGGATCCATCCCTTCTTTTTTTTTCACAAAGACCGGTGCTCCCCATGGTGATATACCGGGGCGGACGAATCCCTTCTCCAACAGATCCTGCAACTGTACTTGAGTTCTTTGAACTCAGCTAGTGCCAATCTGTATGGAGGGAGAGATATTGGCTGAATAGTGTGATCTTGAACTATCTCTCGTACAGGTGGTAATCCTGGTAATTCATCTAGAAATACATCAGGAAACTCCTGCACAACTCAAACATCCTCAATCTTCTGGTCTTGTACCGCTGAGTCTACTACATAGACGAGGTATCCTACACAATCCAAAACTAAGAAATTGGTGTGCCCTCAAGGCGGAGATGCACTCGATCCCATCATAAGATGCGTTGCTTGACTTAGGAGAGACATATGGACATGGATGTAAACATGTTATTCTCCTGTGGACTCGTGTTGGGTCAGAAGACTTTCACACTATCCAATATTTGAATACCAATGAGGAATGATATGCATGAAATGGAATGGAGTACCACTGCTCTGATACCAAGCTGTGGCACCCCTAGGATCTGGATACTCGGCAAGCCAATCCACGCACGACATTCCACATTCGAATACTTGCCATTCACAAAAGTAGGAGAAAATACCAACGTGCATATGAATTTAAAATTTTTACTTCTCATTCAACATGTTCACATTTCATACATTTCCATTGTCCGTCCATACACTCTATTTGCAATACCCATCCATGTCCACAAAATATACATGTATGCATATTTAAAAGATGTGTCCCATCATACATATTACATGTCATGTCTCTCAACAAAATGATACAAGCAAAGAAGGGTAGTAAAACTACCAACAACTGTACTATAAAAAGTGTCGTGAAGCAGCACAAAAGTGATGGTGCCTCCAACAATCACTGCTGCGAACCTGCGGATCCACACGTAGGTACGTTATGAGCAAAGTTGCCCAATACGATTTAAACAAAACTACACAAAACGAAATGCAGGATAAACATTAAATGTATGCAAAAGAGAAAGAAATATGGTAATTGATCTCACAAAGAATTACATTTTTACTTTTTATTGTTTGATCTAGATATGGATATGAGTAACCAAGCTTCATGGATAGTCTGTGGTCTTGGTCTGGATGAGACCTCACACTATGACTCTAAGGTAAAAGAAAACTCCTTAGGGTTGGGGTGCCTCCGTAGGCATGCGGTGGTGTACAATGCATCCTAACTAAGTTCCCAACACGTCCACTCAGCTCCACTTCGCAATTGTACTTCTGTTTCACAATTTAGATTTCAACCCGCGAATCCTCGCGACAATCCAATCCTCCTTATGCACAGGAGATTCATGTCTCATTCCCAACTTCATTAACCACATTTCCCGGAACTCCCCTCTTAGCGCTCCCACTCGGAATACCGACCAATGTGGCCTACATTAGTCCGTACACGAGTGTTAACTCTAAGTGACAAGCGAAACACTAGTAGACCAACAATGACTACTTGGCCCGCGCTCGAGCACCGGGCTAAAGCACGCAAGTGCCGAGGCCAACACCGTCAGATTAGCACCTCGGTGTGCCAAGCAACATGTCCCCCAACCATCGCAGCTACAATAGCAGTTGGGATTGCGGTCATCTAGTCTTCTACCCGGGGCTCAAAGGGTGCATGCCCCTCCCTTGGCGGCAACTACTCCACTACCCGACCACCATGAAAAGTTGACCAATGAGATGATAATGACCATCATGTTCAAGAAATTTGACTGTTGATAAAAAAACTCATAGGAATATAGAATTTCCCATTCACCGTTATATCTACTTGAAAGTGTCACTATCATAAACGACTAATAACATGTGCATTTACATAATTGCCCGCCAATAGACTACACAAGCCCCATCCCCTATAGGATAATTCTATAAGTTAATCAGATTATTTGAAGATGTATAAGATCCCTGTGGATATTAATCCATTAAGGACTTGATTGGAACACCAGGATTTAGTATGTGAGGTCAAACTTGTTCAAAGAGGAACCATTCTCGCAAAAAAAAACCCCATCAAATCCCAACAAAGCTTCTTTTCAGTAGGAGATATCAAGCACATGCAACTCAAGCTAAGGAATGACCCTATAGTAGTTAACATATGCACGTATTATTCCATGAGAATTAAAGTAATCCAAGATAAAGTCAAAATCAAACATGTAGTTTTACCAATGCAAGCACCATTCCCATTCTGTACAGCTCCTCGTATAGTTTAGCCTTGAGATGTATAGATCTAATTAATCCATATCATGTTTCACGATTTCTCCTCTACGCCTCATCTATCAAACTAGATCCCTCCTATCACTTCCCATCATCCACATTTCACACCTACAATCACATCACAATTTGCTTCTTTCATCAGCATTCCATTAAACCATAGGCTCAACTAATATACCTCCTCTATCACCATCTTGATGCACACATGCATCATCTTATGTTGTGAAGCATTTGAACCGGAGCTTCTTGGCATAATCTTTGGAGAGCTAAAGGTGCACAAAATGTTAAGTCCAACTACCCAAGTACTAGACCTTCACTTTTACACCAACTCTTCATAAGTTTTCGGAAGGGTAATGTGTTGGGTGTTACAACAAAAGTAAACCAGAGAATGGCATACATCATACTCATGCCAAATGTAGATGCAACTAAGGAAAATATCTCCAAAAAAAAATACTCTCAGTATCAATCTGTGCGGGTCACTAAATTCATCGTAAGAACCATCTTGTTTTGTCAGTGCTATCTTTAGCCATCCTTGAATTCCCGTCCCTTTTTTTTCCCACCTGCACATACAGAATGGCATCTTGTATTTCCAACAAGAAATTTCACTAATGATGTCCTCCAGTAAACACGCTCACTTTTTTTCTAAGAAAATTGAATTGGCATCACATCCACGATCCAAGCTCTTTCTCAAATTAACTCACTGCAAAAACAAACATTCATCAAATGTGAGCTTTTACTGCAGAATTTAGGGGTGCAGATAGCCGAGAATCGTAGGAATAATTTAGTTCTAGAGCATCAATCGATGATGGAGGAGTGGGTAATCTTACTTATTCTAATATAGGTTCTAGTCCAAAAGATTGTGAACAAACACAGAAGATGGATCGAACTAATTTAGGTCCTGCAATTATAACACAACATCAACTAAAGGAGTGTGTCTAGGACAACACTCGTTACCCGCATCCAGCAGAGAGGAGGACCAATTGGTGCTAGTTTCTCCATTTAACCGGGCAGGGGGGACATGTCAAAACTACAAGTTTGTCGATCCAACGAGGTGAGAAGGCTCTAAGGTTGTTTGAATATAGGGTCGAAATTGTGTGAAATCCGCAGCAAAAGGAAAAGGAACACCGTACCTTCTCTAGGCGAGCACGGCTTTGGGTCATCGATCCGAGGTGTTCCGGCGACCCTTGGTGAAGGAGAGGGAAGAGGAATGGAGGAGGGGAGAGCTGAAGGTCGAAGGAAGAAGAGATTGGGCGATTTGGGCGAGGTTCACGAAGGGGAGAGGGAGAAACATACGGGTCTAACCCGGATTCGGATCCGGGTTCGGATCCGAATGTGACTTGTACCCCTCCTTTCTAAAATGACCATAACTCGGGCTCCCGAAGTCGGATTTTTGTGTTCTTGGACTCGTTGGAAAGCTGTCGACGAGCTCTACGCAATGGACTACTCAAATAAAGTTTTTAGATCATGAAATAAAAGCAGATTTGCAATTAATCCCAGATCCAGCTGGATTTTGCATTTTAGTCCCTCTTCGATTTTTCGGGGTTTTCACACATAGGACCTGATTCAAGATCTGAGACCAATCCTTCCTGTCTGGGCAGACAAGTTTTTGCAATATAGTCTTCACCTCCTGATTCGACACCTCAGCCATACCATTAGTCTGTGGGTTGTAAGGGCTAGCGACACGGTGTTCGATGCCGTAGTCCTTCAGGAGTTTCTTCACCTCCCGGTTCACAAAGTGGCTACCCCATCTGATATCATCATTTTGGGAATCCCGAACCTAGAGATGATATGATCTCTGATGAATTTACAAACAGTTCTACTGTCTGTGGCTTGGGTTGGGATAGCTTCCACCCACCTGGATAAATAATCTACCGCAAGAAGGATGTATTCAAACCTGTGGCTAACAGAGAATGGGCCCATGAAGTCGATGCCCCAGGCGTCAAAGACATCACAAATGATGACAGGCTGCATTGGCATCTCATCCTTGGGACCAACGGTTCCTCCCATTCTCTGGCATACTGGACATGACTTCGCAAAGGTGATAGCATCGCGAAACAGAGTCGGCCAGTAAAAGCCACACCGAAGTACCTTCCATGCGGTCCTCTTCTCGGAGTGGTGTCCTCCAGCCTCCAAGCTGTGGCATAAAGAAAGGACACTCTAGTATTCCTCCTGAGGGATACACTGTCTCCAGACGCAATCCGATCCTTCAAAGAAAAGGATCGGATCCTCCCAATGGTAGTGTCTCGCATCCGACTTAAGTCGGTCGATGTGGCTCTTGGGCCAACCCTCGGGAACCTTCTTGGAGACAAGATAATTCATGATATTGGCATACCATGGGAGTGAGTCGACAACAAAAATCGACTCGTCAGGGAAGGAGTCTCGAATTGGTGAATCCTCGGAAGTATTAAGATCTTCGAGACGAGAGAGATGATCGACTACTACATTCTTCTTTCCAGGTTTATCACGAATATCCAAATCAAATTCCTGGATAAGTAAAATCCACCGAAGAAGATGCTCCTTCGCATCCTTCTTCTCCATTAAATACCATAGAGCCGTGTGGTCAGTGAACACAATTACCTTGGATCCAATTAAATGAGATCTGAACTTGTCCAAGGCAAACACTACCGCAAGTATCTCCTTTTCCGTAACTGTATAGTTACGCTGAGCGGTGTAAAGCACTTTGCTTGCGTAGTGAATTGCAAACGGGATGCCATCTCTTCTCTGTCCTAACACAGCCCCAACAGTAAAGTCTGAGGCATCCGTCATGATCTCAAATGGTAGAGACCAATCTGGGGCTTGTAGGATAGGTACGTCCATGATCATTCCTTGCAATAGCTTAAAGGCCTCAAGACATTTGTGATCAACAACAAACTCCATGTCTTTGATTAAAAGCTCAGTTAGCAGTCGGGCAATCTTAGAAAAATCCTTGATTAATCTCCGATAAAATCCGACATGTCCGAGGAACGACAACAACTGCTTAATATTGGTTGGTGGCTGGAGTCATCTGATCACATCCACCTTGGCAGGGTCAACCTCCATTCCTCTTATGGAGATGACGTGCCCCAACACAATACCCTCCGTCACCATGAAGTGACTTTTCTCCCAGGAGAGCATCAGATTAATCTCACAACATCGTTTGAGGACTCGATCCAGATTCCTAAGAGAGGAATCGAAGGAATCACCGTGGACCGAGAAGTCGTCCATGAAGACTTCCAGGAATTCGCCGACCACTTCGGCGAATACAACAATCATGCACCTTTGAAAAGTACCTGGAGCATTGCATAACCCAAAGGGCATGTGCGTGAAAGCATAGGTACCAAAGGGGCATGTGAATGTGGTCTTTTCCTGGTCTTCCGGAGCTATGGCTACTTGATTGTAGCCCGAGAACCCATCCAAGAAACAGAAGAACTCTTTCCCTGCTAGTCTCTCTAGGATCTGATCAATGAACGGTAGGGGGAAATGATCCTTCTTCGTCGTGGTATTCAAGCGTTTGTAATCCACACAGACGCGCCACGACGTGGGCACTTGCGTCACGATCTCCTCTCCGTCCTCACTGGTGGTCGTTTGAATTCCCGACTTTTTCGGGACCACATGGATTGGGGCCACCCATATAGAGTCGGAGATGGGATAAATAAAACCCGTGTTGCACCATTTCTCTATCTCCTTCTTCACGACCTCTCGTAAATTTGGATTCAAACGACGTTGGAATTCACGAGAGGGTTTGGCTTCATTCTCCAAGTAGATATGGTACGAACACAGAGCAGGATTTATCCCATGGAGATCAGAAATGCTCCAACCTATCACCTTGCTGTTTTTCTCCAGGATCTCTAGCAAGCGAGATTCCTGCTCCTCGGTCAATCGTGAACTGATGGTGACCGGATATTTCTTATCCTGACCCGTAAGGAAGGCGTATTTCAGTGTTGTGGGTAAGGGTTTGAGCTCAGGTATAGTGTGATCGTCTACGAAATCTGGCTCAATCGAATCTGGTTCGGTGTTGGAAGTAGCTGGATCTTTCTCTGTTATTGCTGCCACCAAGTTATTCGGCTCTAGAGTCGAATCGTCAAAGGTCTCCATGCAATCGACAAAAGCCTCGTCCGACTCGTCATCCTCATCTTCCGATTGTCCTAAAGAGGTAAGGACTGACTGACCCAACTGGGCCTCTAAGTCATCGAAGATGTAGGGCGATGCAGGTTCTGAGCTGTACTCGTCTCTGAGGACCTCGCAAACTGACTCATGCACTGGATCATCTCCGGAGGGGAGGGACTCCTCGATGCTGGCTGGATTCTGTCTCCATGGCCCAACTATATCTACGTGATCGTAGTCTGCTTCGGTTGAAGAGTACTCGATGCTGGATTCAGAATCCGGTCTCTGCCATCTGGTCTTCTTCATCTCAAGTTCCTCATCTCCGCCTGGAGTTTGGAACTGGATCTTCCCAATCTTGTAATCAAATAAGGCTCTCGCTGTCCTGAGGAAGGGCCTGCCTAAGATGATCTGGGCATCTCTCCAATTACGAGGGGTTCCCATATCTAGGACAGTGAAGTCCACCATGTATTCCTGTCCCTCGACTTTAATCACGACATTCCTCAATTCTCCTTGGGACCTCTTGGTTGATTTATCAGCGAACTGCAGGAGGGCTCTAGATTTCCTAAGAGGCTGAGATTAAGCCGCTCATAGAGGGAAGTAGGCATTAAGTTCATTGAGGAACCGTTATCTAGGAGAGTGCGTGTAAACGCGATGTCATCAACATGACTCACTACATAGTGTGCACCCATGTCTCTTCGTTTCCTTGGAAACGAGGTCTTTATTGCACAAGTCGTGGCTACTGATAGAACGTGTTTCTCAACATGGCTTTTGGTCTTCCTGCTAACTCTAGTAGGTGTGCATCTCACCTTAAGTTATTTCTGAAATGCAGGAGTCATTTCCACGTACTTGTCAAAGGGGATTGTGACCTTGATGTATTTGTTGCAGAACTCTACCATCTCTGGGTCATCCCTTTTGATTTTTTTGGTTTTCTTCGTTCCACCCATAAGAGCTCGAGGGAAAGGGATTATTGACTCTAACTCATGTCTTGAAACTGAAATGTTTTCATTGAAAGTTGGAACTGAGTTCTGTACACGACTCGGACTCTGAAACAGACTCGGACTCTGACTAGGACTAAAAGAAACATGTTGTGACGAAATTGGTGATGCATCTTCCGCTTCTTCTAGACGGTCCTCCTCAGATGGAGGTGCGGGCTCTTCATCAGTTTCGTCGGACTCACTACTGATGCGGGTTTGTTGTTTCGAGGACCCAGAAGTCCTCTTCTTCTTCCAATGGGTGGTGATGGTGGTGCTGCTCCTCTTCTTCCTCAGGTTCTCCTCAGGTAGAGACTTGGCGGCTCCTTCCTTCGGTGTCGGTGCCCGATCAGGTACGATCATGGTCCTTCCGCTCTTGAGGGACATATGATTTACATTATCATACGAAAGGATCTCATGTTCATATAAAGACTTATCTGAAGAGTATACCTGATCA